>LR749971.1:0-25850 GCA_902729485.2 Mus minutoides | reverse complement strand
AAGATCATTCACTCAAGTGGCTCTTTGGGCGCCATTTGTTGTTCTCCCAGTAGGGCAAAGCAAGGCCTCTCTTTATTCACTTGACTTCTTTTGATGACTCAGTGATAGCAGCTAGCGCATACTTTGCATATATCCACTTAGTTCTACAGTACACAGACTTCTCTCTGTTAGTAAAGAAACCCACAGGCTCTGGGCATTTCTCGGCCAAGATATTTTATTAGCCAGTGTGGCTTGGTATTAATGTCTTCATTAATTAGAGATTAATCTGGTGGGTCTGAGGAAGAAGAGAGTGGGGTGTGAGAAAGAGGAATAAATGCAGGGTTCTCTGGGAATCTGGCCACTAGAACCATGGAGAAGATTCAGAAGCTGCAGCCTGAGCTTCTTGGGCTCTGGGCTATGTTGCTGTGCACAGCTATGTTCTCCTCACTTTCAAGAAGCCTGTGAGGTAGGTGGTCAGTGTCACCACCTGATGCTAAAGTAGGAGGGAACAGACACAGAGACATTTTCATAAGTACCTCAAACAGACACTGTTAGCAAATATAACATTCAGATTTTGAACTCAGGAGCATTGAGGCCCCAAGCCTCGTGTGTGTGTGTGTGTGTGTGTGTGTGTGTGTGTGTGTGTGTGTGTGTGTGTGCAACCATGCTGCCTACAGCCATCTGAGTAGTGCTAACATTGTAATAATTCTTCCCGTTTGTTTCTGGTTAGCTGCCCGGCATTCTTCTTAGAGCATGTGCCACAAACTCCTGGTTTATTTTCATTCAGAGATAAGAGTACACAGAGCTGCAGGTCCTTTTATGGCTTGTTGAAATTTATTCTGTATTTACTACTCGCTGTGCATCAGAACAACTTGATTAGTTGAAAATAGAGGTGTTAATGCCCGTGTGGGATCTGAATAATGCATGATGTGTAAATTTCTGGTTTCTCTTTTGGAACATGCTAATTTGCGCTTGTCTCTCCTCCTGTGCTTCTGGCAGAGCATGGAACCTTCAAGTATTAAAATCAAGGAACGGCTGGGTATGGTTTTCTATTCCCCATCGGAGGAGAGCTGTGAGCCTGAGGACAGGTCCAGTGACCTGAGATTGCAGCTCCTACCCGTGTCCCTCTGGGGACAGTCACAGTGGTCTGAAGGTGTGTGAAGAGGACTTTGCTCCACCAGTCACCACCCAGTCCATTTCCTGGGTAATATCTGCCACAGGGCTCTGGGAAGAACACTGTGGTGTAGTTGAGCTTTTGCTGTTTTTCTCTGTCTCTGTCAGTCAGTCTGTCTGTCTTTCTATTTGCCTCTGTCTCTCTCTGAACAGGTTTTCATAAGCTCAGGACTGACTGTGAACTCTTGATCCTCCTGCCTCCACCTTCAAACTTTGGGATTATAGGTACGTGTACTATGCCTGGCTTAGCAGTTTGCCTTCTGCAACGTTAAAACCAATGTTACAGGTCTGGAAACTTTATGAAGGTCCTGCCCAGCATTAGATAATCATTTACTAACCTGCTACGGGAAATACAGCGATAACCTACTCTTTGCTTCTGCTTTCAAGGAACCTACGAACTAGAGGAGGAGAGGATAGAGATAAATTCCAGCGTGGAGGTGTCGATAGTCAGAGTCACAGGGTCAAATGAGGGCACAACAGAGGGGTGCCTGGCATCGCTAGAGGTGTCGGGGGCAATGTTCCAGGGAGGGATAATCTATTCCTAGCTAGGCTGGCCACGTAGTTTGTGGGGCCCAGTAACTGAAGATGTTCATTCACTCAAAGAGTATGAAGACTTTCAAAATATCACAGCAAATATGGACACTTCAAACCAAAGATCCTTTCACTTAAAAGTGTAGCCCCCTGGGGCGGGGAATATAAAAATGTATGGAGTGTAAAAAATAAATTAACTTTTAAAAATCTTGAAAAAAAAAGAGGTTTTGGGGGCTGGCAAGATGACCCAGCACTGACTGTTCTTTCAGAGGTCCTGAGTTCAATTCCCAGCAACCACATGGTGGCTCACAACCACCTGCAATGAGATCTGACTCCCTCTTCTGGTGTGTCTGAAGTCAGCTACAGTGTACTCATGTAAAATAATAAACAAATCTTTGGGCCGGAGCAAGCAGGGACTGGGCGAGCAGAGTTGACCAGAGCTAGCAGAGGTCCTAAAAATTCAATTTCCGACAACCACATGAAGACTCATAACCATCTGTACAGCTACAGTGTACTCACATACATAAAATAAATATATAAATCTTAAAAAAAAGTGTAGCCACCACAGTGGAAAGATGAAGCCAGCCCGAGCACCAATGCTATTTGTTTCTTTTGAAACATTCTTATAATATAATTGCAGTCCAAGAGAATGTATTTAAATCACCTTGGTATGGTCCTGGTAGTCTTTGGGGGAACCAAGGACATCAGAAAGGGTCATGGGGATGCTTGTTTATTTGTTACTTTTCCCACACAGATGGGCAGTTTCTGGGAAGTTTTGGGGGGTTAATAAATACAATCTCCTTCTGCAGCCTGTGCCCCTAAAAGGAATAGTACATCAGTGGAAAATTGCAAGTTATTAATAGTATGTTTGCTGGCAATGGAAGAGAAACTCCACCTGCCAATGAGAAAAAGCAGAGCACGTGTCACCTGTGGCATACTGTTTTCGGGCCATCACCCCTGTAGCACGGCCTGTCGCTGTGCTATATATAGATAGTGCCCTGTGTGGAGGGACACTGCTAATGACAGGCTTGGTCACACATCAGTCACGGAACTCACTTTGGCTATCGGAGCAAGAGGAAGCCATTCGAGCAGGGTCCGAGGAGTTCTGGGCCAGTTCTTCAAAGGCCATGCAAAGTTGGTGCCTTTCTTATCCCCCACCACAAGACCCAGGTGTCCCCAGTCCTTCATCCTGGGTGCTGAGTGAGGAAGGCACAGGGAGCAGAAGCCAACACATGAAGGAGCAACCAGTGAGGTCAAGAGCTTATTTATAACCCCAGGGAAAGGGGACTGGTGTGCTCTTATTGTGAACTAATTCTCACAAGTGCAGGGCTAATGGACAGGGCGGTGGCCCCATCC
Source organism: Mus minutoides (assembly GCA_902729485.2). Taxonomy (NCBI): domain Eukaryota; kingdom Metazoa; phylum Chordata; class Mammalia; order Rodentia; family Muridae; genus Mus; species Mus minutoides. Next base: position 22,811 of record LR749971.1, on the reverse strand, counting down.
TCTGGGGAACAGCGTTTTTCTAAGGACAATGGCAGCTTCTTTAGTGGAGGAGACTGAATTCTGCTGATGGTGACAGGATCTTCTGGTTAATCAAGCTGGGCCCTGGATGCAGGAAAGGGCTTGATGTCTGAACGTCCTTGCCCTGGCTTCCCCATCTGGCTCAGCAGTCTTCGGCCTGCCTGACCTTGGACAGATTTCTTAGCATCAATTTCCCCATCTGTAAACCTGGGAGGCTGTTCACCTCCTAAGGCTGTGCGAGCAGAGACACCGAGTGCTAGTCCCTTAATATCAAAGTTCCCTTCTGTTCAGTCCAGTTCACTTCTCTGGGGATGCAATTGGCTTTTATGGTTTTTGCCTTATCTACCCTTCATATAGAAAACAATAAAGGGGGCAGGGAGGAGCAAGAGGGGCTGGCTGAGAGAACACCTAATGGGTAGAATAAGTCTCTAGGGCTTTCAGCGCTCAGGATTTATTCTCAGTACAGGAGACTAAAAACGAAATGCCTCCAAAACAATAAATGAAAACCAAAACAAAATCAAGAGAGAGAGAGAGAAAGAGGAGGGAGAGACAGAGAGAGAGCGAGGAGAAGAAGAAGAAAAAGAAGAAGAAGAAGAAGAAGAAGAAGAAGAAGAAGAAGAAGAACAACAACAACAACAACAACAACAACAACAAAAGCAAAGAACAACAACAACAACAACAACAACAAAAGCAAAGAAATGCCCCCTCAAACCAAGTACAACTAACCCCCTTGCACTGGTAACTGGAAATCGAGCAAAAGGGGGCAGAGGAAGACTGGTCCTCCCCATGGTTGCGTTCTAGTGGAAGAAGGACAGTATGTTAGCAAGCAAATACATTTGCAACCCCCAAAGTGTCAAGTGAGGGTCCCCAGGGATCTCGGCAGTGAGTAGGTCCAAATATAGAGTACGCTATGGCCGTGTCAACAAAGGAAAGCAATAGCTTAGCATATATGAGCTGCAAAAGTTAAACACTAAAATAAGATATCACAACCAAGAAATAGCCTATAGTTTGCAAAATAAGAACTTGAGAGAAGTACAGGAAATGGAATAAAAAAATATGTAGCAATGGGGGATGAGGAACTGGGGGTAGCCACTAGAAAGTCTCGGACCCCAGGGAAGCTAGAAGCTCCCAGGACCCAACAGGGATGACTTCTGCCAAAATACCTAACAAAAGGGAGATAGAACCTGTAGAGACCACCTCCGGTAGATAGGCACAGCCTCCAGTTGAGGGACAGGGCCACCCGCCCATCTCAACATTTTTAACCCAGAAATGTTCCTTTCCAAAGGGAAGACAGGGAGGGACAAAAATGGAACAGAGACTAAAGGAAAGGCCATCCAGAGATCATCTCACCTAGGGATCTGCACCATCTGCAGACACCAAATTCCGATTGCTGATGCAAAGAAGGGCTTGCTGACAGGAGCCTGGTATGGCTGTTCCCTGAGAGGTTCTACCAGCACCTAACCAACACAGATGCAGATACTCACAACCAACCATTGGACTGAGCCTGGAGACCCCAATGGAAGAGCTAGGGGAAGGACTAAAGGAACTGAAGGGGATTGCAACTCTATAGGAAGAACGGTATCAACAAACCAGACCACCCAGTGACTAAACCACCAACCAAAGAGTACACATGGAGGGATCCATGGCTCCAGATACATATGTAGCAGAGGATGGCCTTATCCGACATCAATGGGAGGGGATGCCCTTGGTCTTGTGTAGGCTTCATGCCCCTGCACAGGGGGATGCTGGAGTGGTGAGGTAGGAGTGGGTGGGTGGGTGGAGGAGCACCCTCATAGAGGCAAAGGGAGGTGGGGGGAGGGGGATGAAATGAAGGAGTTGTGGAGGGGTAACCGGGAAGGGGGGTATCATTTGAAATGTAAATGAATAAAATGATTAATTAAAAAAACTTGAAAAGTATTTCACTATTCCTATCCATTGGATAAAAGCAAACAAAGTAATTTGAGATGTCTTCTCACTCGTCAAAATGAGAAGGAAGAACTCTCATTCACCACCTTTGGGAATGTAAACTTGTCTGTTCAAAATAGAAATCATTGTGGAGACTCCTCAAAACCCTAAAAACAACTGACCTGGCTAAAACTCTTGGGAGTATGGGAGAAGGATGCTGAGCCAATACAATAGAGACACTTGTCTGTCCATCTGTGTCTTCACTGCAGTATTCACAATAGCCAAGCATTGCATCCAAATTAGGAGTCTATCACTGTGAGAAGACAAAGAAAACGGGGCCCATGTACACAGCGGGATTTTTTTTTTTCAGCCATAAAGAAAAAAATGAAATCAGCAGGAAAATTGATGGAACTGGAGATTCCTATGTTGCATGAAGTAAGTTTGTTTCACAAAGACAAATACCCACATTGTGTTATATGTGCAGCTTATATTTAAATGTATATGTTTGTTTAGGTTACAAAACCTAAACAGGAAGTGGATATGCGAGAGGAGATCGTAATGGAGATATGTGCGATATGAAATCACGAGGGAGGAGAAATGGAGACACAGGGGAGAGCAGAGAGGATAGCAAGGGATCTGGGGTGACAGAGGAGGGGGAGAGCGGTGAGGGAGGGGGAGGAGGGGGGAGGGCATCGGGGGAGGGGAGGGATGATAACAAAGTATCAAACGTGTGTGGTAAAGTAGCCTGTGGATGGATAAAGAAGGAAAAGAAGGGATGCAACAGTTGTTGTGTCTCTGGCTTTGATTGGTTCATCTGTTTGATTTCACTAATTTTCATGATAGCTCCTAGTGGATCCATTTTTTTTTTTCAGGAAAGAAAATTTAAAGTTCACAGCGGTGAGGCAACTTTCCTGAATGAGCCAGCTGGTGAAGAGGGACTTTTGGTCCTTCCCTTTCCGTTCCTCAAACCTGATGAGTTCTTATAAGCAGGAAAGACACTCACTTCTCTGTCCATCCCCTCCCCCACCCATCTTTGGTCATGCTATTTTCAGACAATCAATTATTGTATCTTGGAATAAAGTCCAACCTCAGCTTCCTATGCCTTTAGAGGTAGTCTCCTTCAATTCACTGTGTGGCTGCTCGTTAGCAACCCCCCTTCCCTGTGTGCCCATGTCTGTGCCTGTGAAAGGATTGTGCCATGTGAAGTTTCAGGATCTTATGCTCAGGCACGTGGCTCCGTGAGTGGCACAGCGTTGGTTGCATGCGGCTGTTGATTCTCTCTGATGTGCACAAGGCTGTGTCTAGCTGACCACTTGTTCTCTGAGCCCCAGGAACTGAAGACCCGAGTCTCTCTGGCTGCAGTAGGAGCCCAGAGGATCCCTTTTCTCTGATTGGGATGAGATGCCCTTGGAGGCACTGGAGAGGCTGCTGGAGGAAGGCAGGCACCCTACTGAAGTTATGGCTCAGTGCAAGACAGGAGAACTGCTCTGGAAGGTGCCCAGGAAGTGATCCAGTTTCAAGTCCCAAGATCAGTTCTGGGAGGTGCTTGCTCTACCGATGCCTCTCTGGGAATGAGTGGCATAAAGTTCAGGTGACTCAGAAAGTCTCTCTCTGTGGAGGACATTAATGCTCATTACCAGAAAACTACTCAGCCTTGGCCTAGAGGGAAATCTCACATGCTTACCCTAAGTGGCATAATCTCATTTGAAATGCAAAGATCTCATGACCATGAGCAACATGGAGAGAGAAAGGGCTCTCGTTTGGGTCAGGCCTCATCAGGGTGGTCCTTTCCAGCAGAGAACACATCTCTGGGTAACTTTCATATTGGGGATGCAGTGTGACATATGTCATACTGGCTGTGTGCTTACATTTGTCCAAGAAAGCTAGACATCAGAGGAAACGCCTTGTGACGCTCCTGACAAAGGTGCCTCTGTTGAACACACACCACTTGATGTGACAGCTCTATTTTTGCTTGCCAGTTGGGGATACTGAGTCCTACCCTAGACAGGGGCGTGGTATATGTACATGCCATAACATAGACCCAGCTCGCTGGGTGTGTGACAGCGGTGGGGCCTTGCCAGCTTCGGCCTCCCGCTTGCCTCTGCACACGCCCTTCTGATGTCCTGGAGGCATCAGGTTATGTGCCTTCCAACTCCAGGTTGAGTTCAAACTTGTCTTCAAATGTGTGTGATTTGGGAGGGACTGAAATTCATAAATAGACAACTGGTGGTGACTGCGGAGCCCGAGAGTCTGGACCCTTCCCTGGCCAAGCTGGGATTAAGACCTAAGATTGATCTAGAGTCTCAGAGAAACTGAGCCTGGAGCTGGGAGAGAATATGGAGTGGGTGGCAGGAAGCCTAAGGCAGGGAGAGGAAGAACAGGTCCCCAGTGGAGTTTGTTTGCAATTTAAATCAGGGGCTCAAAATAGCTGGCATTAATACCTCATTACTGGTTGGTTTATTTGGTCCTCGCATCCTGGCTTTGTGTTAGAATCACCTGTGCAGACTTAAAAGGGTGGAAATGCTTGGCTCCCTTGCGGGGAATTCTAAGTGGAAGGGTTGTGGAAGGTATCCAGACATCTGTTGTGGGTTCACCATTGAGGAAGCAATTCTGTGAGTGGCTCATCTTTGAAAATACAGTACTTTTCGAAAGGGACCAACACCGATCACATGATTACCTTTTAAGAGGAAAGTCCCTCAGATTTATGGAGACCTTTTTGTCAAGACAGAAATGAGAGAATCTCAATGGAGTAGCAGACAGTGTTCAATATATATGTGTATGTAAAGGCATATGTAAATGTATATGACTGCAAAGATGTGTTTGTTGCTCTTCTTTTTGTTCTATACTTATAATAATTAAGACATTAGTGTGTGTGTGTGTGTGTGTGTGTGTGTGTTGGGGTGGGGGGAGAGTTGAGGCAAGGACTTCTTTTTCATGTAGGTTGACAGTGAACTCCTAGACTTCCTGCCTCAGCCTCCGCACCAGTCACCAACGCAGCAAAGCTAGCATCCGAGGCATGCTTTAGAAATGTAAGCCCGGATCTCAGGCTAGGGGTTCTGCCCGGCGGTGCCAGGAGTGCCTGTCTTTGCAGGTGAGGAAGTCAGGCTGCAGTGGAGGACTGGCATTGCGAACCAGCCAGAGAGCACCCGTATCAGCTCCTGCAGAGGAAGACACAGTGGTGCTGTGGCTGATTTCAACATAGGCCTGCCAGTCTTCTTCTGAGAACTGTCTTAAGGAGAAACTTGTTAAAAAGTAACATTGAATGAAAAGAGCAATTATGCTTCAATATATAGCAACATTGGAGATGACAATTATCAAGGATTCACAGGTACATTACTGAATAATGACTTCATTAAAAGTTTGACATTAGAAATGGCTGGTAAACTCCAGGATCAGGCAAAATGCTTGAGACCAAAAGTCAGATGAAATGCTCAGTCCCCGGAAGTTGTACAAAAGCTGTTCCCGGTGCAGGAAGTGGTACGAAGACGGAGGAGGCATGGGGTCAGAGACCAGAGCTCTGTTTGTGCTCTCCCTGGTGCATGTAACAGCTAGGGTAGGGTGAGGAGGTGGGAGTGGGGTTGTTCTGGTCAGCATTCCTAAGGAAAATTAATCACTCCTGTGTGGTCAGTGGGCTAGGATGTTGTTTATCTGGAAGTATTGGTGACTTTGGTCATTAGTCCTCTGTGGAAAGTGCTTGCCTGCAGGAAGAGAACTAAAACTCAGAAGAGTCACCAAGTATCAGAGAAGTGTGTGTGTGTGTGTGTGTGTGTGTGTGTGTGTGTGTGTGTGTGTGGAGCTTGAAAGTTGCCAAGACAGATGCTGAGACATTTTTAAATGTTTGTTTGCTTGCTTGTTTGCTATTTTTGTTTTTCAAGACAGGGTTTCTCTGTGTAGCCCTGGCTGTCCTGGAGCTCACTTCGTAGACCAGGCAGGTCTTGAACTCACAGAGATCTGCCTGCCTCTGTTTCACAGAGTACTAGGATTAAAGGCATGCGCCACCACGCCTGGATAAATGTGACATTTATATGAGCCTGTAAAAATCCCTTGTGTGTGTGTGTGTGTGTTTGTGTGTATAAGTGTGTTTATGTGTGTCTGTGTGTGCCTATATCTGTGTGCCTGTGTGTGTTTGCCTGTGTGTGTAAGTGTGGAGGTCAGAGAAGCACGTAAGCTTTCCTATACTGTTGAAACAGGGTCTGTCACTGAACCTGGAGCTAGACTGGCAGCCAGTAAGCCCCAGTGACCCTCCTGTCTTTGTCTCCCATAATGCTGGGTTACAGGAATGTGTGGCCATGCTCAGCTTTTTGTATGAGTGATTGAGATCAGAACTCAGGTCGTCATGCTTGAGCAACAAGAAAGCCCATCCAGTGAACCACCTTCCCTAGCCCTGTAATCCCTTCCTTGTGCTGGCTACCTAACGTCGTGCTAACCACCTGCAACTGGAAGAATTTGGACAATAGACTCTTTACTTTTAAAACATGTTTTTATTCTACTTGGAACATGCCAAGGTTGTTACTTATTTATCCTTTAAAGAAGCCTTTCCTACTTTCTGAAATACTAGAACATTACGTTCTGTGAAGACGCCACCTCAATGAATTATTTCCCATTACATTATGGATAGAATTTTGGTGCCTAGTGAACTGTCACTTCCTCTTCTGTCTTTTTCTTTTCCTTCAACATCAGTCACGTTGACTGCTCACCCATATCCTGCTTCTGACAATAGACAGCTAGAGAATGTTGTGGAAAGAGGAGTCTGAGGCACAATGGGAGTCCAAATCTGCCCGGGCAGAAAAACGTGGGGAGTCATGGGCAATTATAGGGGAATATATGATGAATTCCACATTCCAAGATAGTTAACTGAGCACATACTAAGCAGGAGGGTCCAGTGCTAACAAAAGTATACATGCCTTTAATACGTGTTCATTAACGTGGTTCTTCAGTTCCTCAGCTTGCTATGTCCCCACAACCCCATATTCATTAGAGGAACAGGGCTAATCCAGACTGAAAATTCATTTAGTGCTTTTTTACTTAACGGTTTTTGCACAAGGACAATGTGGCAACTGTCAACATTTACTAAACTTCAACTCTGCAGCTCCATAATATAACTCATTATTATTTCCTATATTTTACCAGATAAAGAAACAGAGCTGATTATAAAGTTAATAGGTGGCAGAGGCAGATCAACTCAAGGAAAGTATGGCCCCTTGCATGCATGCATATATATATATGTGTGTGTGTATGTGTGTGTATGTGTGTGTGTGTGTGTGTGTGTGTGTGTATATATATATATATATATAATTTATTTTATATATGTGAGTGTTTTGCCTGCATGTATGAACCCCTGGATGTGGAATTTTAGATGACTGTAAACCACTCTGTGGGTGCTGGGAACTGAATCCACGTTCTGCTAGAGCAGTATATGTTCCTAACCACTGAACCATCTCTTCAGCCCCCATTAAATATTTTTTGAAAAAAATTATTTGGCTAAATATTGGATGGGGGATAAATGACTGGCTAGTCAGGAGAGATGATGGGGAATTCCCCTCTCAGTTTTCTACATGGATGCTAAGCTATAGGCAATCTCAACTTTCTATATGGATATTCAGCTATAGGCAATAATTTTCTGAAAAGCTCAGCTCATCTATTGCTGTATCTATTCAACAGAAGAGTTAGTGGACTAAATGATAAATGCTTGCCCTCCCTCCTTCCCTCCCTCCTTCCCTCCCTCCTTCCCTCCCTCCCTCCCTTCCTCCCTCCCTCCCTTTGAGACATGGTTTCTCTGTGTAGCCTTGGCTGTCCTGTAACTCACTCAGTAGACAAGGCTGGCTTTGAACTCTTAGAGTTCCACTTCCCTCTGCCTTCTGAGTACTGGGATTAAAGGTGTGGGCCACCACTGCCCAACATGACAGGATATTGCCAATGACTGGTTCTAAATTCAGTTTATTTTGATATCTAGTTTTAATAAAAATTAGATGCCTCGTAAGCAAATATAGTTCCAGTTTCAGGGCTGTGTCTTGGCAGGACTAAATCAAGACACTATTATCCTTTTTGTTTTATTTTAGAATTCTTTTCTTTTTGAAAGTATACTGAAATTACATAACTTCCCTTTCCCTTTCTTTCCTTCAAACCCACCTGTTTAGTCCTTGTTCTCTTTCAATTCATGACCTCTTTTTCTCATTGCTGCCTTTTCATGTATATTTGTGTGTGTGTGTGTGTGTGTGTGTGTGTGTGTATGTATGTATGTATATATGTATGTATGTATATGTGTACTTGTGTGTGTCTCTGTGTGTATGTGTGTGTCTCTGTGTGTGTCTGTGTATAGTATGTGTCTGTGTGTGTATATATGTATATGACTATGTGTGTGTGTGTCTGTGTGTGTATGAGTGTATGTGTATGTCTGAGTGTGCATATGTGTCTGTGTGTGAGTGTGTGTCTGTACATGTTTATGAATGTGTGTATGTGTTTACCTGTCTGTGTGTCTGTGTGTCTGTGTGTGAGTATATTTGTGTGTGTGTATTCCTAAATATAACCCACTCAGTCTGTATAATGCTACTCATCTGTGTGTTTCGAGGGCTGAGCACTTGGTATTAGATGGATCACTGGCGTGCTCTTCCCTCTGCTCTTCCCTGGGGAAGATGGTTTACCCCACTCTTCACATCCCTTGGTTGTCTGTAGTTCTCTGTGTGGGATTGAGGCCTGGGGGCCTTTCTCCTCATCCATCTTGGTGTCTATGTGTGTGTCTCTCTGTGTAGTGTGTGTTCAGTTCCTGTTTAGGGGATGATGCTGGTGAGACTTACATGTGTAGCTTCTGACATTCCTGGGAGATACGGTCTCACAGCAAACTCCCTGATATTCTGGTGCTCACAATCTCCCTGAGCCCTCTCCCATGGTGCTCCCTGAGCCCTCTCCCATGGTGCTCCCTGAGCCTTGGCTGCAGGGGTTGTTTTGTAGATCTATCTGTTGGGACTGTTTTCCTTCTTAAATCTGAAACTCTTTACCCAGACTTCTCTTAGTTTAATTAACTCCCCACCTTTCAATCGCCTTTGCAAAATTCTTTGAAGGGTGCTTCTATTATATTTTTAGCTATTGATTCAAGTCGATGAATAGGATTCATTTGGAATATTTAAACAGATTAGAAAAATTTCTTTCTAGTTTTTTTAAAAAAGATTTATTTATTTATTATATGTAAGTACACTGTAGCTGTCTTCAAACACTCCAGAAGAGGGCATCAGATTTCGTTACGGATGGTTGTGAGCCACCATGTGGTTGCTGGGATTTGAACTCGGGACCCTTGGAAGAGCAGTCGGGTGCTCTTACCTACTGAGCCATCTCACCAGCCCCTCTAGTTTTTTTTTAAGTGTGCAGATAGACAATTTAAAAAAGAGAAAGACATCCCCTTATTTCCCAGCGTCAAGCCAATGCCAGGGAAACATTTCACTGCGGTGCGAGCTGGCTCTTCCTGGTGCGAGCTGGCTCTTGCTGAGTAAGAACCACTCACTCTAGTGCCTCAGAACAGCAGAGGCTTGTTATCTGTAGTTTCTGTGCGCCAGGATTTCAGGAGAGGTTCAGCATAGTGGCTCTCATCCTTCCTAACTGCGACCCTTTAATGCACTTCCTCATGCTGTGGTGACCCCAACCATACATTTCTTGCTGTTACTTCATGACTGTAATTCTACTACTGCTATGAATCTCATAATGCAAATATCTGATGTGTAGGATACCTGACATGCCATCCCTGTGAAAGAGTCAGTCGACCCCCAGGGGTTGCGAACCACTGGATGGTAGGTAGAAGGCAGCTCACTCTGGTCTACCGAAAGGAATCAGTGAGAGCGGGCCTCTCCCTATATGCCCTCTGGTGGAACACTCACTTTATTCTCAGGAAGGTTTGGATATGTGAATAAAGGACAGACAGGACAGGTTTCATCCCATATAGTCATGCCTGAATGTAGTTAGTATGATTGACTATAATTCATATGATTGACTGTAGTTCATATGATTGACTGTAGTCCATATGATTGTCTGTAATCCATATGATTGACTGTAGTTCATATGATTGACTGTAGTTCATATGATTGACTGTAGTCCATATGATTGACTGTAGTCCATATGATTGACTGTAGTCCATATGATTGACTGTAGTCCATATGATTGACTGTAGTTCATAATATTGACTGTAGCCCATATGATTGAATGTAGTCCATATGATTGAATGTAGTTCATATGATTGACTGTAGTTCATATGATTAAATCTAATCTATATGACTACACTTACACTCCTTTCTCATTACTTGAGTTTTGGTTTTATTAAAGATTAGGATATGTGGAAATCAAACTGTGGACCCACTGTGACTCACTCAGAACTTGTTCAATGTTTTTCTGTTGAGACTTCCTCTGCTTGAGATATTTTCACATGACTTCAGGTACGTAGGTATATAAAATAGGTATATCAATCAAATACTTAATCATACAAAAATTATAAAGAATTTTATTTTGTATACATATAATTTTACAATGTATTAAAGATTAAATAAATTTGCATGCTAATAAAATGGAAGTACTTATTTATTCTTACATAAAGAAACAAGTCTTGTGTGAATGCAAACTGTCATCAATGTTTTTCTTTTTTCTTTCTTTTTTTTTTTTTTGAGATAGGATTTCTCTGTATATCTCTGGCTGTCCTGGAACTCACTCTGTAGACCAGGCTGTCCTCGAACTCAGAAATCTGCTTCCTCTACCTCCCAAGTGCTGGGATTAAAGGCGTGCACCACCACTGCCCAGCATCAATGTTTTTCCAGTTGATTGATATTCTGAATTGCTGTCAGATGCAGAGAAAGCCAGTTTGCATGCATACCTAGAACAAAATGGAGAAGTATGTTTGAGGCCATTGGAAGTTCTACCGTAATTCCAAGTCAAAATTCATTTATTACTTGTAAAATGTAAATGTAAAATGAAACTTAAGTCAGCAACTTGAACAGCAACTTTTCAAGTCAAACATTCTAATATGATACAGTCCAAAGAAATAGTAACTTGATACTCACATGCTGAGGAACTATGATAAGAGAATATCAGAAGTCTGGAACCCAGATGAAAACTTCCTCCTTCCTGGCAGCTCGCATAGGCCCAGGCTACTGGTGTCAGGGGAGGCATGAGGGTGGTGTCCAGCTATTATTAATCCTATGATCTATGACAACGACTTCACAAGCAAGGTGTGAGATGGTAACACTATGGCGATAGGGTAACCAATCGCTCTCTGTTTGCATTTGAGACCCAAGCTACCGAAAGGGATACAGAGTATATTCCTGGTACTTGACCCTGCTTTCAAAACAACAAAACAAAAGAACACAACACAACAATAAAACAGGGTGGAGAGGGTCATAAGCCCTAGACTAGAACTGAATACTGCTATTTAGCTAAATCAACACAACATCACACTGTCTTCTAAATCGTCATACTCATAAACAAGCACCACTCTGACCCTGAATTAGAAAAGCCTGTCTTTCCAGTGGATGAAGGTGGAGATTTATAGCCACACACACAGATGCTGATAATGAGGGATGAGTACTCGGTATGAATAAGACATAGCATCCTCCCTGAGGACTTCATGCTTTCCTCATGATGAAGGCCTCACCACAGGCACTCACTAACAGGTTCAATTCCTGTGCAACTGAAGCTCTGGAACCCCGAGCCGAAGAAATTGTCTCTTCTCTAAGTTGTTTCTCCCAGGTGTCTTGTCACAGTGACAGGAAGGTGACTAACAGAGGCCATGAAGAGTTTTAGAATTATCTCTAGTTCCTTGGGCACCAGTGTAGAGGCCTGGAAACGGGGAGAGTGGTGTACGGTCAGTTCCCTCAACAGAGCAGAGAGGGCCAGGGGGTCAACAAAGCCGTGCTAATAAGGGAGAGGAGGGTGGATTTCTGTGAGTTTGAGACCAGCCTGATCTACAAAGCGAGTTCTAGAACAGCAAGGGCTACAAAGAGAAACACTGTCTTGAAAGGAAGGGAGGAAGGAAGGAAGGAAAGAAAGAAGGAAGGACGGAAGGATAAGGAGGAGGAAGAGGAGGTGGTGGTAGAGTCTGGAGAATGACTGGACCTCTGTCTAACCCTGAGGTCTGACAAGTCTTTTCTAGGTTGGGAGATACAGCTAACCTGAACTCCAACCTGTATTTTGTTAAGAAAGGCAAAGGAAAAACTCATTCCCCTTTGGATTCCATTTGATTGAGTCTGAGGCTTGCTACCTTAATCCAGGCTAGCCTCAAACTCACTCTGTAGCGCAGGGCAGCCTCAAACTGGCAACCCTCTTGCATCTATCTCCTAAGTACTGGACTCTATAGATGTGAGTTTCTGTCACAGTCAGCCTTGTTCTGGTTTTGTCTGGACTGTGCCACAGTGGCTGAGTAGCCTAACCCACACAGTCCCATGTCTGCACAGCCTAAGACCCAGGAGCTCCTTCCTGTCGGCTGCAGCATTTTGTTCATTTCTTGCTCGCCAGTGACTGAGTCGATGTATTTCCACTGGGGTTTTATCTCAAAAGTTTCTCAGGGCTGTTGTTGTAGGGTTTCAGGAATTCAGCTAAGAGGTAGGCGTGAAAGAGCAGTGGGCTTCACCCTCGCTCGCTCGTGGTCTGTGGAATGTCGGAGCAGAGCAGCCGCTTTGTTTCAACAAGGGCCTCTTTCAGCCTTGTGTGGCCTCAGCTCCCCCAGTGCAGGCCGGCCCCCCTTTCCAGAAACAACATTGTGAATCTCTGACTTTCCTGGTGCTGCCTTGTTATTCCTGTGGCCCAGCCAGGACCCATCCTGGGGAACACGGAGCCAGTGTGCTGTGGGGAGCTGGGGCTGGTGTTGAAGTTGGCCGATTGCGCCTTAGCCACAGCGGTTCAGGGGGAGGGGAGCCAGGGCGAACAGGGAGGAGCCTGTGCCAGGTTTCTCTTTCTGAGTGGCAGGTGTCCCTGAACACAGTGGATTGCACCCTGTGGGGAGATCCCAGTTATCAGTGACCTCAGGACTCAATTGTTTAAGTCTCTGAGTATGCGTGGGTAGGGCTGCGAGGGAGAATGTTTGGGAACCTGAAGACATCTGACCTTCATTTAGCCCTGATTCTTGGGGAGAGTAGAGAAGGGCTTAAACTGTTTAACTGGCCGAAGATTGTAGTTCTGACCTTGTGAGGTGCCTGGTGAAGGTTATGGGTAGAAATCTGTTCCCTCCCTCTCTCTCTCCCTCTTTCCTTTGCTCTCATGCAATTCTGGCTGGTTCTTAAGCAGGTGCGTGCGTGCGTGTGTGTGTGTGTGTGTGTGTGTGTGTGTGTGTGTGTGTGTGTGTGTGTCTGCGCTCATGCCCGCTGGTGCCCGTGTGTTTTATGCAAACTTTGTATATGCTAGGCACTCTCCCTGTCTCATCCCCAGCTCACTGGCTGGTTGAGCAGGAGGGCCCAACTTGTGTGGTGTCAGGATGCGCCAGGCTGCAGTGGCCTCTCAGGACTTACCTCCAGGAAACTTCTTTTACCCAAGTTGGTGCTTTCTCCAGTGCTCCCAAAACCTGTGTCCACCCCCCTCCCCGCTCCTGGGAGTGGCTAACATGGCTCCACACAGAGCCCAACATATTGAACGAGCTTTCAGGATGAGGTCTTTAATTTTCTGTAGAAATTGTTGCCCACAGGCCAGCAGGACCTTAAAGAGGAGTGAATCAAAGGTTCTGGAAAGCCATATGCAACCGAGTCTTAAGATCTGAGTCAGAAACATGGTCAGTTTAGTCAGCAAGTGAAAATGAATGCTCTCACCATGAACAATATTACACATCATCGAACAAAAAGCAAAAATATAGACTTTCTAGTCGCTAAGAACCAATAATATTTGGTAAGGCACTAGCATAAAAAATATTTAGAAAAATTAATTTAAAAACTTAAAATCCAGGTGGTTGTGAAATATTGTAGATGCTCTTGTACTTGACAGTGAGGAAGAGGCCTGCCTTGACCCCCAGATGTCTGTGTGGCCTCTGGGAGGCCATCAGTGCATTTCCGGCCTTTGACAAGGTCGGCTCTGTGCTTGGGGGCATTCCAGTCCCACTTGAGATAACTGTGAGTAAGCTGGGTGGAGATGCAGCTCGAAGCACGTCGCCTTCTTCTCTAACGTGTTCACCCCCCAGCCCCCTTGCTTGGGTGGGTAGCAGGGTGTTCTGAAAGGCCTTCCTTCTCCTCTGATCCCAGAGGATTGTGTTCTCTGCTCTCTCTGGGATCTCTCCTTGCTGTCTCTGTCTGCTCTGAAGTCATGTGGCTGCTTGCCGCCCCACTCCCCTCTGACCTCCTTCCCAAGGTGCTTTGCCAGCAGATGCTCATTACCGGAAGCTATGTCCTGTGGGTGTCCTCCCTTTTGGACACTCTTGTGTCTGACTTGATTTAGTCTTACCTGCATCTCTTTTCAGAGGCCTGTCTCTCTCTCAGTGTTTACCATGATCTGTTTTGTTTCCTCCAGGACTCTGGGTAGAGGTCCAGGTTCTTCCTACACATTACTGTGTTGTGTGTGAAATTAGGTAGGGAGGTCACAGGTAAAGAGTGTTTCTTGGGAAGCTTGCCTGATGTCTTATTATTAACTAAAAATTTATTAGGCAAGGGCTCTGTACGGGACAGGAATGCGCACAAGCTCAGACCTGTGCGTGACTCATTGGCTTTAAGGAATTCAAAAGTGGTGGTTCACTAGGAAAGTCAGCCTGAGAAATGGCAGAGAGGAAGAGGAAGAGAGAGAGAGAGGAGAGAAGGTGGGGGAGGGCAGGTGAGCGAGAAAAGGTGGGAAAGAGGAGTCAAGAGGGCCTCTGGTGGGTAGAGCAGAGTAAACAGGGCACTCCACAGCTCTTTCCATAGGGTGCAGCCCATCAATAATTCTGCCACTCGTATGGGACGGATAGTGCGAAGATGGCGTTCTAAAGCAGTCCGATGGGAAGGGAAGGGAAAGAATCTATAATGTCTGCCTCAGCTCAGCTCCAGGTAGCTTCCATCCATCCACAGAGTCCCTTACTGACTGAGCTCCGTCCTCCATCCAGACATCCCGTTAGAACAAACACAAGCAAACAGCAACAACCAAATATCAAGAACAAAGGAACCGCTAACTCATTTAACCACAGCAGACTCGTGCACTCGTGACAGGAGACAAGAGGAGGATCTGGATTTGTGCAATCTTCGCTAAGGTGCACGCGCTCACCTATTTACCTGTTCGTACTGACGTTAAAATTTTTTTTTTCCTTTTTGAGAGGGAGGGGCCATCACCACATTCTTTGGCAATGAGAATTTGCTTGTCCCGGGGGGCTTGGTGAGGTAGGTCCTCAGCACATTTTTGATGAATGACTGCAGAGCACAGCCCAGGTGCTCCATGGAGTGTGGAAGCATACCTGGAAATGGGCTTCTCAGGGGAGAGGGGAGGCATTAGTTGCTGGTGCTGTCTTTCAGATCACTTGGTCTTAAATTCTGAAGGGGGCGAGGAACCATGTCAGGTCTCCAGAGCCGGGTTCTCCTTGTGCGGCCAGGAGAAAGGCCGTTAGGAGCCCTGGTGTGGGTCATCCCGCAGGACTTCTGCGATGTCTTTTTATCTCACGAACTGGTCTTCACGCTTCGCACAAATGCTCCTCCTCTTCCTGTGCTATGCTCCTCCTCTTCCCGTACTATGCTCCTCCTCTTCCTGTGCTATGCTCCTCCTCTTCCTGGGCTGCTTCCCTGCTTGGCAAAGGACCTCTAGCTTGCCTACTGTGTGTCAGGATCAGAAAGTTTTGTAGAAGACGAACGCCCAGTAGTGATTTAATAAGGCTTGACGTCCAGCAAATCCTTTCCTCAACCAAGGAACAGCTACGGCTACCCACAGAGTTCTTAATATCATTTTAATATCAAAAAAGGTGTCAATAAAATTAGATTATTCAAGCACAAACTAATTCCTACCCTACAGTTCATTTCACTGACAACTCCTAAACTGAAGCAGTCTCAAGTGGAAGACTTGCTCTTGCCTATAAGGTGAGAGACTATATTCCGAGATGTAGTTACTTAAGAAGAGCTGACTTTAGACAAATTGAGAATCAAGCCTGGTGACCTTTGACAGACTCATGTTTTTTTCTGGGACTATAGTAACCAGCGTGCACACAGTCTTGAAACAAAAATGCCTTTAAGAAATTACGTAAAATCTTGAACATGCGTGTGACTAATGGAAACCCTGCTTATTGATGCTTCAGGTACAGGGAAAACAGAGCGTGTGCCAAGTACCACACTCATTATTTAGAACACACCAACCAGGAGACATAAGCAGATCGATGGGGAGAAAGCCCTGGAGGTACCACCACAAGACCACACGTACTGCAAGCACAAGTAGCAACCATGGGCTAGAGCCCAGATGCTATGGTCTCTGCGTAGTTGTCTACGTTATCAATGTCTATGCTGTTCTTTGCTTTCCTAGGTCAGGGGAGTGCTAGCTGAACACTCATCTATGGGTCAGGGCTTTTCTTCCTCACTGGAGACGGAGTACAGGAGAGCAGGGGATGCTCTCGGGAAGATGAGTGAAGGAAAAGCTGCACCTGGAAGGAAAACAGCAAGAGATTCACAAAATGGACGAGAGCGGGCACTGGGGAGGTCAGAGCTGTGTGCACGCAGCAGTAAGGGTTTCTGAAGTAGCAGAGTTGTGTCTTTCTGGGCTCTCCCTCAAAGCATTTGGGTACTAGAAATGATCACTGTGGCTAGCGCTCCCCAGGCTACTGTAGAGATCTATGTGGTCTGTTTTCGCTCCTCAGTTGCCAGCTTTGACATGTGGTCCTCAGGGTTTCAGGCCCTCATTCTTTCTCTGACAATGTAAACTTAGGCCCTCTGCCGTCACTGCTTAAACTGATCCATCACCTTACCTTGGGCAACCCCAAGAAACAGCTTTGGATAAAGGCACCACTGGGACACCCGCTTGGCCTCCTTGCCTTCATAAACCTTTTTTTTTGGGGGGTAGGGCATTAGTTTTCCTGGTCTCCCCTGTAATTGGTTTGGAAGCCTGTCTGTCAGCTGCCCCTGTCACTCAGCTCTCAAGGGCAAACCGCTGTCATCAAGCAAGAATTGGAGCAGGTGGAACTTGATACCAGCAATATGACACAAAGAGGAAGGTCAGCGAGTAACTCAGTTCTGGAAGCTCAAGTCAGGTTTGATAGAGGTGACTTGGAACCCAAACACCTCCTCGAGGCTTCTGCAGCAAAAGGCCTTTAAGCGGCCTCATTACCAAAGGCTCAATTCCAGAGTTAGAAAGGTGACCAGTTCAGGATAACTGGCTACACACATAGCTACCTGCCCCTCTCACTCTGACTTCCAGTGTGAACAAGAGCGGTTCTGGAAACTGGTGGGGGAAGAACGGGTCGGTGGGAGGGTGGAAGGGTGGGGGGTTGGGGGTGGGGAGTGGGGGTTGGGAGGGTTGGGCTTGCTCCAGGGTTCAGACACACACAGCTCAGGACCAGAGCAGGCCTGTGAAATGAAGCCAGCAAAGGAAGAGGTTCATGAGAAAAATGCATCCTCCCACCGTTTCTCTCTTGTTCTCACACAGTTCCATTCTGTCAACTTGTTGTTTCCGAGATGTGTCCTTGACTCCCAGACCTCAGGCCAGGTTGACCTAACCTCAAAAAAGTCCACTTGCAGTCTGCCCAGGTCCTTCCTACGTAGCTCTGCTATCCAAGCTGACAACTTCAGTTTATGGAAGGGAAAGAAGATGAGCTCACAGGAGTGACCTCCTGCATCGAGGGAAGGCACATGCTCTAGGCCAGGTGGCCCTGGCTGGTGGCTGGTGGCTGGTGGTGTCACATCTGAGGTGTGACATCATTTGCAGGAGTTGCATCATTTCCCAGTGCCTGGGTCTGACTTCTGTGTCTTGAGGGACAGTGACTACAAACACTTAGGAATGTTCTGAGATGAGGTGGTGATACACACAGGGCTCATGGTCACCCCTGAGGTCAAACCTACACTGTGCGAGGGTTGGGAATACTCTCCTCACGATATCAGGGCTATATCTGCTTGCCAGGTTAGCAGAGGGAAGTGGAAGGGAGGAGCTTTTGTGTTGAAAAGAATGCAGAGCCAGCAATCTCCCTTTCCCCCTGTTTTCAGGGTGTGTGTGTGTGTATGCATTATGCTTTAAAGCTCCCAATTCTTTTCTTGTGAAGGTTTTGCTAAAACCTGCAAGTTTAGACTATGGAGTGGGAAGAAAAAAATCCCACCCATATCCTCTGGTTATTGATGTTTTAAAACATTTAAGTATTTTGACCTAAATGCTTAAAGAACAAAGCCAATTGTTCAACTGAAAAGAGCAGAATGTAAATATTTAGGTTAAGGTCTCTGGAGCATCTATTTTCACAACTGCTGAACTTCCTTCCAAATATCAGAGAAAGAGTTAGGATGAAGGCCTTTGAAAAGCGTGGGAAAGCGAGGAAGAAATGCAAACCTGGTCGTAAACTTCCTTCCTTCCATTTCAGTGAGACCCTCGCGCCTGCTCTTTAAGTGACTTCATAACGTGTATTTTTGGAAATCCCAGTTTCATTTAAATAGACAAGGCTGACCGTGAACGAGGTGAAGTGTTAAATAAAACACCACCCTTAGAAAACAGAAAGTGCTTTTTCATTCAGCCTGTGTGACTCTCCTTCTCCCTCTCCTGCAGGTCAACTTAGGCTCAGTGACCTTGCTGCCCAGCCTTCTAGCTGCTTTGCTTCTTGGCTGCATTCTTTAATTTTTCTGCATGTGCTTATTGTACATTCATCACCAAGTGTTCCCCCACCTCACGTACAGGCCAGCCATGGAGCGGGGTGCAGTTAAGTTTCACACACGTTGGTACTTTTCCTCCAGCCATATTTCTTCATTATTTGACAAATCAATTATTTCAAAGCACAGCCCGAATATTAGAGAGAAATGATCACGCCTTGTGTAGTAGCCAGAGAACGAGCATCTTAGGGTGGGCACCTTGATGAGGAAGGAAGGCCAGAGGTCAGAGGTGTTCATTGTTTGCAATGACAGAGCCTGCCTCGAGCTGTGGTCTAATGAGCATCCTTTACATCCATAAACTAGAGTGATACTGGCAAAGACTATTCATGGTGTCATTGTAGGAAGGGGGAAACTGAGTCAGAAAAGCCTCACTTTGGGTAGTGTTCTAAGAATTAGAGAGGTTAATAGAATCCCAAACACAATAATGTAAACCCCAAAAATGTTCTGAGAGGATTAAAATGAGGCAGTCTTGCAAACTCTTTATATTTGAGTAGTTGTGTGTGTATGTGTGTGTGTATGTGTGTGTGTGTGATGCTGTCTATCGTGCAATCATTTCTGTAATAACACTGCACGGCATACTTAAAGTGGAGTGTCTTGTGGATTTTAACACTAACCTTAGCAGTGTGAGTTTGGGGAAGTTGCCTTGTTTCTCTGTGCCTTGATCGCCTCAGCCAGATGCCGAGGATTGTGATTATGAAGATGAAATGAAATAGCACATATACATAATTTAGCATGCCTAGCACAGTATAAACACCCTGGAGATGTTAGCTTATACTATTAATTGTTACTGCATGAGAAAAGGGAAGAGCGGTAAAAGTACAAATCATATTAAGATAAAATCAAATTCAAAGTCAGAAATTTGGATCTCAGGCAACTGAAAACACCGTGTTTTATGAAACTTACACATGCCCCATGTTACAGCTTCTCATAGGGCCACAGTTAGGTGATGTGTGTCACAGAGGAGGAGAACAAGCTAGAGAGGGGCTGATTCTTTACAGTGAGCGTCCTTTGTGTCTGGCACCGTGGGGCAGTGGAGGATAAGACAGAGAAGCCATGGCTGGCTCTTCCAGCTAAAAGTGGGTGAGGAAATCATGTCTAGAAAAAAAGATACACGAAGAGGAGAGGTTTTGGAAAGTGAGGTTATCATCGTGTTAGAACCAAGATAGCTCACATGTGTGGAGTCTTCTATAAGACTCTGTGCAGATGGTGGGACCCCCATCAAGCTACAAGAAGCTACCTACGTACATTAGAAGACATGGTTATTCCTACAGTCACTAAGAGTTGAGGCACTCTAAGAGGTGGCTTTGACAGAGCGAGACAAGAAAGCTGAAATTTCTTCTCTTAAATATCTTCATCTCTTTAATATCTTTGGACTCAGGTCTCATTTTATTGAACCCAGGGCCTAGAGGTAGGGTGGAGGGAAAACAAAACACAGGCTCTGTACTCTTACCTGCATGTTCTATTTGACCTTCTCAAATCTCAGTTCTCCCATCTGTCCCATGTTAACTCTAGAGCCACCTACGTGGGTGTAGGAATAACCAGGCTCCTGTCGGGGAGTGGGCCAGATAGTAGTGTCTCATAGGCCATGAAAACCGAGTGTGGGGATTCTATGGCAGTGAGAGTTTATAGTCCCACCCACTGCTAGGACCTTTAATGAAGACGTCAGAAGTGAAATAACAAATACGGCAACCTTTCCCGGGGAGGAAAAGCCTCTGGATCCTTGTTGTTAATTCTTCTATAAACCACTCCTTTTTCAGTTTATCTTAAAATGTCATTTTAAGGTGGCACCCAGGCCTTTGTGGAGATAACAGTCTCTTCTCTTTGTCACGGGTTATGACTCTCCTACCCATCCTTTCCCATGCCAGAAACTCATCCTTAAATACTTTTAATTGACTGCATCTTTCTGTTCTGTAATTCTAGCTTGCAAAATAAGCTCTACTAAAAATATCATTTGATGACAAGTCCAGCCTGCTATGCTTTCAATTTCTCACATCTTGGGTGACTTGAAGGTGCTTGTATCTCTCTAATCCCTTCAGCAGACAGACAGAGTGTAGGGTGGTTCCTCTGTGTGTGCTTCCTTCTTCCTCAACCAGAGGGACAAGAGTCACTTTCCTTTATTCTTATATAAGCCATTACTTTTCAAACTCAGGCACAATTTCTTCTGATAGTCTCTCACTTGAATTGTTGTTTCTGTTAATAATTAATGTCTCATTCCCTCTTTGTTAGTAGTTCTAATGCTCTATTTTCTGTCTGTTCTGAAGAATAGAAACCAGTATGAACCAGATCTTCAGGTAGGATTTAATTAGTGCAATGAGTGTTTTTTCTTTCTTTCATGCCTTCAGAGTAGAAGAGGCAGAAAAGAAAGACTGATTTTAAAACTACACTATAAGTTCATAAGCACAACAACAGTGGCTGTTCTATTCTTTGAAGCAATGAATCTTTTTTTTTTAAATTTAAAATATTTTAAATGTGTTTGCTTCTCTGTCTACTTGATGTGGATGAGGGAGGCACCACAGGGCACACGCACAAGGGAGAACAACTTGTGAGAATGGTTTTCCCTTCTGCCATGGGGGTTCCAGAGGGTTGAATTCAGGTCACCAGGCTTGGTGACAAGTGCCTTTACTTTCTGACCTGTCTTGCTGGTCCTGAGGCAATACTTCAGGACGAAATTGTCCTTCTTTCCTTGGCTTATAGTTTACTTTTCTAGGACACTGGTCCCTAGACACAATAGGAAGTTCCCCCCTTCCCTCCCCCAGATGATGTTTCTGTGCTGGCCCTAAATAGCCTATAGCAAGGCTCAAAACAGAGACACTCAGACTAAAATTCCATACCACCAAATGGAAGTCAGCTCCTCTATGACCACCTTGAGAAGTCAGGAGACTCATGAAAGCCACGTTGATCAAATGAGCCACTTTCTTTCAGTGTGACAGTGATGTTCTTCTCCCCTTCACTCCGACACACAAAGATTAATAGAAAGTGGTAACCGGTCTTCTGTGACTCTACTGATCTCCCCAGTGTCCATGAATTACAAAGAACAGAAACGACCAACCATTTTTTCTTAGTTTCTGCTTACTTCACCCCTTGCTGCCCGTTCTGTCCACCTGACAGGATAAGGGTCTGCACCCCACCCACACCCCTAAGATTTTGGTAGATTTCAAGGGATTTGCTATTCTTGCCTTTTGACAGTGGCATGGGCTGCATCATCTTTGTTGCTGCGGATCTTGATGGAAAAATTTGTCTTCAACCGTGGAATCTGACCCTTCATCCTCCTCATTACAAGCTGGCACTCTTTAAACACCTTTCCTCCATGGTCCCTTAGCCTCTGGGCTTGAGAATTCCAACATGGAGCCCTGTGCATTACAGAGCCTTGACAGCACTCCTGATGGCTGCCCGAAGCCGGAGGTCTGTGCAACCAGGCCAGGGTGCACTCCGTGTTTTGGTGTGCTTATACCAATTTCCCGTTGCACAGTTTAGTAATTGCGAGAACTGAAACACTTCCCCTGACTCTCCACGTCAAAGTAGGGGGTGCTTCTAGCAGGAAGTAGGGTACAGTGTGCTTATCAGCATGCTGGGGTGCAAGGCGTGGAGATTGGGGCCAGAGAACTAAGGCTAAGCTCGGCTGTCTAGATACGCACGCTATACAGGATTAAGTGAAAAACCTAACAAAATCCCTCAGATCTTGGCTCATGTCTACTGATAGTAATCAAGGAATATATCAGACTGCCTTTGCATGATGAGCACCCCTTTATGCTCAGGCATGCACGGGAGAAGGCAGGCCCAGGTGCTTCAGAACCCCAGTGCGAACTGTGCATGCCCAGAACTCAAGCTTGCGTATCTCTCTGGTTCTTGCTTCTAGGATGAGCCTCCCCTTTTGCAGCAGTCTCTGCTTTGGCCACAGCCCGATTCTCTATTGCTCTCCCATTTGGCGCCCCTGGGTTCCTGTCCAAATCTATTTTGGCAGTCATTTCTGTGGAGACAGGACTATGTCTGTGTTGTGTTGTGCTATATCTGTAACTATTAGCCTTTGCCAGAGAAGAATGTAAGGGCATGTTTAACGTGGAATTCTAGAAGGTGCTATTGGACGTAAGCAGCTTCCAAGAAATATTCTTGCATTTAGTAAGGTCAACATATTGGGAAGGGGGTTGTGTGGGT
>LR753767.1:97978-141045 GCA_902729485.2 Mus minutoides | reverse complement strand
AAAAAAAAAAAAATCACATTATCTTATCATAGGCTAAATTATGCACATATATTTTAATCCCCTTTTCAAACTTTTTTTTTTTTTTTGCTAAAATCAAACCTAGGGGTATTGTATGTGCTATACAAGCTCAGATATATGTATTATAAAAATGTAGCCTTCCTGTCCCCAAACTCATAATCCTCCTGCCACAGCCTCTTGACAGCTGAGGTGATAGGTATGTGCCATAATGCCTGCTATTATGAAAACTCTGTAGCTTTACAGTTTTCAGTATTCACGTTTGACTCAGTTTGATACTGTAAAACTTAGAGGCAATAAAACATAACTCGGTGAGTGTCTTCCTAACTTTTAATCTAAAGTTGTTTTCAAATCAAATTTCTGTACTGTTTCTTTCTTATATATGTATTTACATATGTGTATGTATATATACACACACATTTTAGATCAATGTATACATTTTCTATTTTATTAGTTATAACCTGTTTTTTTTGACATTCCCATTTTTATTAGATATTTTCTTCATTTACATTTCAAATGTTATCCCAAAAGTCCCCTATACCCTCCCCCATCCCCTGCCCTGCTCCCCTACCCATCCACAAGCACATCTTGGCCCTGGCATTCCCCTGTACTGGGGCATATAAAGTCTGCATGACCAATGGGCCTCTCTTCCCAATGATGGCCAACTAGGCCATCTTCTTCTATATATGCAGCTAGAGACATGAGCTTTGGGGGTACTAGTTAGTTCATGTTATTCTTCCACCTATAGGACTGAAGACCCTTTTAGCTACTTGGGTACTTTCTCTAGCTCCTTCCTTGTGAGTCCTGAGTTCTATCTAATAGCTGATTGTGAGCATCCACTTCCATGTTTGCCAGGCATTGGTATAGCCTCCCACGAGACAGCTATATCAAGGCCCTTTCAGCACTATCTTGCTGGCATATGCAATCGTGTCTATGTTTGGTGGCTGATTATGGGATGGATCCCTGGCTGCTGCAGTCACTGGTTGGTCCATCCTTCTTATAACCTGGTTTCTTGATATGTGTTGACACTAGTGACAAAATGTCATAGAAGACAGACATATGGTTATTACACATACTTGTCTCTGAGAACGACTCCTTCAATACATGCACCAAAAAGGACAACATTGCTTAAATCTGTTATGCTGACAGTCAAGGAATTTATTGTTGTCTTTTGGCTTTATGTAGTAACTACACTATCAGTAAATGAGTTGCTAGATTCATTACTTCTATAAAATGCTTTAACGATGCTTATGAAGCAGGCCAACTATCTGGCAACTTAAGTGGTACTAAGAGATGGCATTATTATTAGATGAAAGTACTGATCATCCTAGTTCTATTTCATGATCCCATACCATGACTCAAATCAAGTTCAAAAAAGGATACACACGAAGGATGTGGTCAGGATGGCAAGGATGGTCCCAATGGGAATAGACTTCTGGGCATCTTTCAGATCACCAGATCTGTTTGACCCAGCCATGATACCTAGAGGGCAAACACCAAGTTAACTTCTTAGCTTTCTGGGCACTCTGATGTTCATACTGATACTGAAGACTAGGAGTAAACAGAACACTGAGAATATAATTCCCTTTCCTGAGGAAGCTCACTCATTGTGGCTGATGGCCAACTAAAACAAGTACCAGCCCTACCCACTTACCTGTGACAGAAGGAAAGAAGATCCCCACCAGAAGAGTGAAGGAGGTGGTAATATCAGCAAGAACATATTCATGGTTTAAGTTGCCCAAGACATCAGATGACTTGGCTGATGGCTTTTCAATTATCTCACCCTTTGGTAAATAATTACTCCAAAGATTTTCTGCAAAGGATTGAAGGGTGGGGTGGATAAGAAGAAAGAGAACACAAGGATAAAAGCAATATGGAAGTAATACAACTATATGATTTCTTTCCCAAACAATATTCAACCAGAGACACCTATTGTTACTGTCATAGTTACTGCAGTGGAGCCTTTTACTTGCTAGGCAAGTACTGCACTGTAGCCCTCTCTCCACCTCAGCCCTTTAATGTTTTTAAAGAACCATTGTTTCTTTAACATGAGCACATGTAAGTATTGTAGGATGAAACATAATGATATTTCTAATTTGTTTTAAAATAACTTTACAAAATATTTTACTATAATAAATGTAATTAACTTTTCTAACACAACTTTGTAAAAATTAAGCAGACTAAAATCACATGTCCCATAAAGCCTATTTTTAAATTAGTTCTCAGATATAAAGCTTTTTTTTTTTTTTTTTTTTTTGGTTTTTCGAGACAGGGTTTCTCTGTGTAGCTTTGACTGTCCTGGAACTCAATCTGTAGACCAGGGTGGCCTCGAACTCAGAAATCCGCCTGCCTCTGCCTCCCGAGTGCTGGGATTAAAGGCGTGCGCCACCACGCCCAGCTTTTTTTTTTTTTTTTAAATTAGTATCAAAACAGTTTTAACCTCTTAGTATTAACTTCATGGGCAAGAAATTTGTGGACAAAACGTTTAAGGTGGACATCACTCAACAAAAGAATTTCAGAAATTTAGCTGTCTAGGAAAACATAGGTGTGTTTGGTGACATTAAAACAGTTCTATTTTAGCTATCACTGAAGGAAGACCACGGGCAATTTTTCAGGAGTATATTAAGTGAGATACAAAGGCAAACCCCTGCAGTCCTAGCTTGTCAGAAACATGAGGCAGAAGGACTGCTTAAGCCCAGGAGTTTCAAGTTAGTTTAAGGAATATTGCAAAATAAAAATATTCACAGAATATTTTATCTTATCCTATGCTACAAAGTCATTTATTTGTCCATCTCTGTTCTCAAAAAAGGGCAAATTCTAACAGCTGTACTTGGCCAGGAAGGTCTTTATATAATTTCAAGAGAAAAACAGATATATTCAGGGCATGGTGGTGCATGTCTATAATCCTGCCAATACTCAGGAGTCTGAGGCCCAAGGATTCTGAGTTTAAAGTCATCTGTAAATACACAGGGATCCATGCCATGTTCAATAGGACAGTCTTAGACAGTGGGCTGGGGTGTAGCTCAATGGTAGAGTATATGATGCTTATCAGACGTATTCCCTGGGTTCAATCCTTACCACTGCAATCATAACTATCACTAATTAAGGTCTAGGTCATTGACTTTAGTGGGGAAGCTACTGCCTATATTTGCTAAATGGACATGCTGTATCTTTCACATTGCCTTCTAAGCAACTATGCATATGCTTTGGTATTAGTGCTGCTATCAGCTTTGGTCAGAGATGTTTTCTTTTACAGTGGGCAGTGGTAACTGTGGAGGATCATTAACAACTGGTCACAGTGGTAAGAAGAATTGACTATTTTATGCTGAGTCATAAAGGTATTTATATCACCCCCTTCAAGGTTCAGGGAACAATGTGGAAATGGGCTGGAAGAATGGAAAATGCAGAGGAAGAGAGGGAATCATGTAGAATGCTGACTTCTTATTGTGGCTCTTGCATGCTTGAACTCAAAGCATCTCTGACTACCTGCACAAGATGGGCTCTATCAGTGTGTCACATGAGGAAGGGAGAGCTCACAAGACCCCACCCATTCCTGAGGCTTGATACCCACCCAATGTGGGAGGGAGACTCATTTTCCTCAGTCTTGAAGCCACTGTAAGGTGCCCATGCTGCTATAAACATCCGATCCATGAACATATAATCAGTTATAATGAAATTTAGTGTGTACGCAAACTAATGAGAGCATAATGAGTATGAGTCAATATGATCAAAATAACAATGTGCATGCATGTATAAAATATAATAAACTCATTGTTATGAGTAATTAAATATTATAATACAAAGTAAAAAATAGGGGGAGGGTGAAAAAAATCTAGGTTGGAGGCCGGGTGTGGTGGCGCACGCCTTTAATCCCAGCACTCGGGAGGCAGAGGCAGGCGGATTTCTGAGTTCGAGGCCAGCCTGGTCTACAAAGTGAGTTCCAGGACAGCCAGAGCTACACAGAGAAACCCTGTCTCGAAAAACAAACAAACAAAAAAAAATCTAAGTTGGGAAAGCCTATTTCCCACCACTGTCCTTAAAGAAGAAACAACAGAAAACAAACTGGGTCTAGTTAAACTCTCTAACTTACCAGTAATGATACCACTAGCCAACCCTGGAATGCCTTGGATTGAGGTGACGTTATTGTGAACAAAGTACTCATCACAGGTGGCATTAAAGAACTGACTCGAGTTGCAGAAGAATCCCCATAACTTTGATGGTACTGTCATGTTGTTAACCTCCTTGGTCTTAAAGCAAACGTCAAGGTGTCTTGATGACAGGGTGCGGTTGCCCAGCATACAGACCCTAAATCAAAGCAAACAGAGAAGAGGAAAAAGATCAAGAAGGGAAAAAAGAACAGAGAAAACTAAGTTTTTAAAACTTTTTAAAGCTGGTTAGTAAAGGATAAAAATGTCATCTCTCAGAGATTTTACTGCCATAGTAAAAGGGATGAACACCTCAAACTGAGGTGACTTCTATCTTCTGCCAGGGTAACCCTCACAGATCTCACAATATTTTAATACTTGTCTTCTGTAGCTGGAGGCATTAACAGTGATTCAGTATTCTGCCCAAGACCAAGGTCAGAGAAATGACAGATGTGGGCAATATGATTCGGACACAAGAACTATACAAGGAAACTATGCTCAATTATCTTCTAAAAAATATTTGGCTATCCATCCATTTTCAGGCTCAAAAGAATCCTGGAGGAGCTAGGGAGGTGGTCCAGTGGGGTTGGATTTCTTGTTCTGGAAGCATGAGATCCTGAGCTCAGATCTCTAGCACCCAGATCTTTTCCACACAGGCATACACATGGGCAGTCATCTCCCCACCCCCACACCATTACCACTGCCAGCAACAACAATAAAATTCCAGGAACTTCTGCTCTTATTTTAAAAAAAAAGTCCAAATGCCCATATTTTCATTTGCTTGTTTTCTTTCTAGACAGGAGGTGTGGGGGGTGGGGAGTTGGAGGAAAGGAAAGAAAGAAGGTAGGAAATGAGATGTGAAGATGATCTATTGTCATAGCCTCCTGGGACTGCTAGCTCTTCTAAGTCTTCTGGGTACTGTTGTAGGGCAGCCTGATTAGACTTAAAAGCATATCCCCCTATGGCCCAAGAGAAAACTGGCTCTGACCTTAAACCTAGACCCAGTGGTAAAAAGGAAATTTAAGGATAATACAAATATTGACTGCAGCTTTATTTTTTTCCCACTACCTAGAAACATAAACAAGAATGGAGTAAAAGACCCATAGTAAAATACTTCTGAGCTACAAAACCCATGGTTCAGATTCTTCAGGGTGACTTCATACATACACAATGAGCCCCTATCTCAACAACCTTTAACAAGCCTAGTTTTGTTTCATGGCTTCTCAAAGGCTTGATTTTTTAAAAACATATTATGCTGGAATTTTAAAAAACAAAATAGCTTGCACTTGGTTTCTTTTCCAACCAAACAAAATTGGAGAAGCCCCAAAGGGGAAGCTGAAGCAAAATGGAATTTTCTGAGTTGAGATACAGCTAAAATGTTGCATCTAAAACTTTTATGACTCTGAAAAAGATCTTTATTTTATAGCCCTAAGTAAGCAAAATGAAAACTCACAGTGGGATTTATTACTGACATCACATAGAAGAAATACCAACAGCAATCAGGAAATCACCAAGTCCCATGCTCTGGCCTACCATTAGCTGACTCGGGAGTCACTCATCTTCACTGCAGCTGGCTTTCTCATCATGGAAAAAAAAAAGGTTTTGTTTTTGTTTTCCCTGTAAACTATTTTAAATCAGCATAGTATCAATAAATTTGATTCCCTGCTGATCCATATGACTTCAAAGGCAACTTCTATAACAAGATTACAAATAAACTCAGTGTCAACTGGCCTGTGTGCCACAAATCCACGAGACAATAGGTGAGTCTTTGAGTGAAGACAATGCACAAATCCATCACTTCATTACTGCATATTATGTATGGCATGGAAAGTCCAAGGAACATACATGTCATAAGACAGTTATTCCCTTTTATACCTGATAACTCTTAGCACTTACAGTACCAAGAATAAAATGAACAAACAATTTAGGTAACTCCTAAATTTAGTTTATGTGTATGGGTGTTTTTGCCTACCTGTATGTCTGAGTGTGTCAGTTGTATGCCTGAAGCCTGTAGAGGCCTGAAGAGGGCACCAGATCCCCTGGAACTGGAGTTACAGACAGTTGTGGGTGTTAGGAATTGAACCCAGGTCCTCTGAAGATCAGCCATTGCTTTTAAGCACAGAGTCCTCTCTCCAGACCACTACTCTAAAATTCTTTTGAATTGATTTTTATTTTAAAAGCAATTGAACATTGGTTGCTGGTAATGACTATGACTGCAAAGCCCTTCATGGATATTTCATACAAACACAATCATTATTAGGGGGTTGGGGGAGCACACCTAAAGAGAGGTACCTTAATGATGGCTATGGCTGCTAGGTCTACATTTCAGAAGTGATGAAGAGGGTCAACAAGACAGTAAGTATGTCAGGAAGCTTCCTTCTGGGAAACTGGACCAATAGGAAATCACCCCATGACATTCTGGTGGAAATGTTCACATTACCAGATACCATTATTGACTATGTCAAAGATAGGTACGTACGGGAAGTGTGGTGGAGCAAAGGAAGACTTGATGGCACCAGCATAGATAGCCAAGATTGACACAATTACACAAGCCAGGAAGAGTGAGGCAAACTTATTCACATAGCGGACGCCGATGAATACCACCAAGACCATGAGGACCAAGAAGGCTGTACCATAGACGCGCATGTTGTTCAGCATAGCTGCTGACTCCTTGAGTGCATCGTCACTCCGAAAGATGGCAGCTCGGGGGACAATGTATACCTGTCAGAAGAAGAAAGAGAAGTATAGGAGATGTGAGGCCATTTCAAAACAATCAAGGAGAAGGGCTATAATAGTTTCTTTTATGAAGGACAGCTAAACAAACCAACAAACCAATAAACCAAAACATTAATTTGTATCCTTCTTTTTAAAAGTGATTTTATTTTTATTTTTTATACGTGTACTGTTGTTTGACCTGCATGTATGTTTTGTGAGGGGGTTGTATCCTTTGTACCTGGAGTTACAGACAGTTGTAAGATGCTATGTGGGCAGCCCTCCTTTCTTCTTTTTAATCATTTATTTTTAGGTAGGCTCTGATTACCTAGCCCTAGTTGGCCTGGAACTCAAAGAGATCCACCTGCCTCCATCTCCCAAGTGCTGGATTAATGTTATGTTCCATACCTGGCTGCAAATTAAACACAATTTTATTTGGCTCTACAATGTCTATAAAAATGTTATGTTGTAGATTATTTTTGTTTTCTATTTTCTGTTCTGAATATCTGCCTTTCCAAATGGGAAGAAGAAAAATAAATAATTTTATTCAAAAGGCTATAGAAAAGATTATATATAGAAAAGGTGAGTAGAGAAATTAAAAACTCTTTCATTGGTATAAAGTTATCAAAAAGAGAGGTTCGGGATATAACTCAGCCAGTGAAATATCTGCTGCCCAAGAATGAGCACCTGCGTTTGATCCCCAGGCCTTATGCTAAGAGCTGGGCATGGTGGTGTGCACTTTTCATCTTAGCATTGGGGAGGGGAGGGCAGGAGGAACCTTGGAGCTGACCAGCTCCGCAGCCAAAGGTGTTGAGCCCCAGGTCCCAGGGAAAGACCCCATCTCATAAAACAAACTGGATGGCTCCTGAGGAACAGCAGGTGAGAAAATAGGTTGATGGCTGGCCTCTACACATATGGATTCAACATAATAGAACACACACATACAAACACACATAAAACGTAGAAAAATAAACTTTATTTTACTTTTTTTCCATTGACATATATAACATATACAACTTTTATTTATTTATTTATTTGCTTATTTGCTTATTTATTTATTTATTTGTTTGTTTATTTATTTATTGTTTTTTTTTTCGAGACAAGGTTTCTCTGTATAGCCCTGGCTGTCCTGGAACTCACTTTGTAGGCCGGGCTGGCCTCGATCTCAGAAATCCACCTGCCTCTGCCTCCCGAGTGCTGAGATTAAAGGCTTGTGCCACCACGCCCAGCTCGACATATATACAACTCTTTTGTACTTAAGATATGAACTCCCTGGTTGAGGTGATAAAGTTGGAGACAATCAGTCAGAGGGGAAAGGACAGGCAGGTGAAGGACACCTCAACCTTTCTGCTCAGCGTCATGGTAAGCAGAGTTCCAGGCTGTCATCACCTGATTGGCTGCCACGACTCGCCTGATCTCAGAAACCTTGATATCTAAGGACAAAATAAACCCACAGAGCTTCTACATTGTAGTCCACAGTTACTCCATCACTTACCAGAAAGATTTCAATGGCACCAAGAATATACATGGCTGCTGCAAATGTGGTGCCAAGATAAAAGCAGAGGCCCACAGCCCCGCCAAACTCTGGGCCCAGGGCCCGGGAAATCATGAAGTATGAGCCCCCAGCTACAAGACAAAATAGAATTTGAACAGAATAAAATAATAGCATCATAAAAAGAAGTGTAAACAAGTCATAAGAAATAATTTTAAAATGTGCACAAAAAGATGTTTCAGACTTTGGGAAGTTGAATGTAACAAAGTAGATTTGCTGGGGAAGATAGTTTGCCTAATACTCTACATTTTGTCACTATTAGGGAAAAAAATGGAATACTTCTTACAGAAATAAGATAGTCTAATAAAACATTTTATGAGCAAAGAGTATGGCTGAAATTCAAGCACTAAAAATAGTCTAAAAATAATGAGATTTCAAAACCTTAATAAGCTAAACAGCATTTGTCTCTCTGGCTTGTAGAAAGTGTCTGTCACAGTACCCTATGAACAACAGAATAAACACATTCATGTTCTTTGGAAAAGTGTAACCACAGTGATTACTCACTGATACTCTGAATTTCAAGGCTGGGCACTGACCTGGCACCACTCCGTTAGTGGCGATGGCGCTCATGGAGATGGCAGTTAACATTGTCTGTAGAAGAGAAGGATTTTACTACTGAGTGGAGCTGATATTTCTGTACGACTTTCCCATGTGTGAACGTCAGAGCCCTTAGCAAACATTTTACTCTACCTACTTTTAGGAAGGGTTGCTGTATAACATATTCGAAAGGAACAGCTAGGGAGTTAACATTGCAAAGTAGGGTGAACCTACCTACAGACTAGCTACAAGGTCAAAAATACAGTAAGAACCATTGGGGAAAAATTAAAACATTATCTAGTAACACAGTACAGAAAGGGCTTCAAAGAGTTGCTAGAGGCACAGTGACTAGCTAGTAGGTGACTTTAGTGGAAATGAGAGGCAAAACCAATCATGTGGTAGTGGGAATAAGGAGGAAAGGGTGCATAGGAAACAGCTCAGAGAACAGATTGGCCATGGTGAATGGCAATGGAGTCGAATATGACCTAGAGTTTCAAGCTTGAGAAACTGCAAGTGGGTAAGGCTGTGTCCCTAAATCCTTAATGATACAGGTTATGTCTGTTTAACCTGCAGTTAGTGCAGGGGGAGGGAGGGAGGATATAATAGTTCCTGAGACAACTGGAACAGTACAAAGTGCAGGGATGGGACACAGAAGAGTGAGCAGTTTAAATGAGGGAGAATCCGAATGGGCTGAGTGTGAGAGAGAAGTCCTGGGGAAAACTGAGTGATTTGCAAGAAAGGGATAAAAAGAGTTCAAAGTAAGCCAAACCCAATCCAGGCCCCAACTTTATTTTCAGTACATTTTGGAATAGTATATTCATTTTCTAATGTTTTCTGTTACAACATCAGTGTTTTCATGCTCAAGTTATCCATATTTTAGATTATTTTAAGACCTGCATTTTGTTTTATATTTCCAAAAATCTAGGAAACCATATACTATGTAGTTTAAGTAATGACTAATGGGTTCTTAGTGAAAATCTTTTCGATTTTAAGATCAAAATTCTCACCGGGCGTGGTGGTGCACGCCTTTAATCCCAGCACTCGGGAGGCAGAGGCAGGCGAATTTCTGAGTTCGAGGCCAGCCTGGTCTACAAAGTGAGTTCCAGGACAGCCAGGGCTATACAGAGAAACCCTGTCTTGAAAAACCAAAAAAAAAAAAAAAAAAAAAAAAGATCAAAATTCTCTTTCCTGTTGGGGTCATGAGCCTTTTCACATATTTTCTGTGCTTGTTCTCCAGGAGGTCAAGTGCATAGACTCTTGGCAGCTCAAAATGAAAGCTCTATGAGCCAATGCACGACTTACACAGCAGCAGCAGATGAGGACAATTGCAAAGGCCTGAAGGACTCCAGCTGTGCCCACTACCCAGGTAAGACGCAGGAAGAGGATCACTCCAAAGATGTTCTGTAGACACGGGAGGTAGACACCCATGAAAGTACCCATTTGGGGGCTCTGAAAATAAAAATGCAAAGCAAAGGGAAATTATATAGTTAGCCATAAAAGATGCTTTGACTTACCATATTAATCTCCAAGTAGAGTCATCAGGAAGTTTAACCATTACCTTCTAAGATCTCTTAGTTAACTTCATCACTATACTTCTATTATCTATATACATTTATAATTTGGATAACATCCCACATGTTTTTACTATACCTAAACAATGGAACATTTGAAAATCTAAAAATTTCCATTCTTCAAAAAATTTTATTCTATTGCTAAGATCCTTTTCATTTAAAAACAGAGCGATGACTTGTGGAAACTGTTGAAAATTTAGGTTCAAATTCTTCATAATAGTTGGTAAATGAAACAGATGGGGAAAATAAAAACTTGAAGGCCATTTGACCCCTTGCAAAGAGGTGGCCTAACTGTGTGTATTGGCATACTTTTTTTGTAAGAAAAATAGTAGTATTAAAAAAAAAGTCTAACAATTGCTGGGTATCATTATCATGGCACATGCCTATGATTCTAGCACTGGGCAGCTGAGGCAGGAGGATTCTAAGTCCATGGTCAGCCTGTCTTATATTTGAGGTATAGTCTCAAAAGACCAAACAAACAAACAAACAAACAAACAAAAAACCAACCCCAAACCCTTGTACCAGGCCGACTGCTTGAGCAGCCAGGTGGATCCACTTCATGGATGTGCTACTGTCTCTTCCTGCAGTGCTGTCAGTCACATGGCTAACCACCTGAATGGTTTCTGCTCAAACCCACCAAATTAGAGGGCCTCCTCTGCCCAGCCTACCAGAGAAGTAACTCCTTTCAGCGGGCTCTTGTCAGTCTCACTGTTTTTAACTCTGTTTAAGTTTTGGTCAAGCATTAACTGACACTAAAAATGTTATATACTTTAACAGTTTAAAGAGCATAGGGACTGGCTTCCCACATGAAGCCAGGACACTGTGCATTCTGCCTGGGCCATGATGCCAATGCTCAGAATTGTCTGGGTACATAGAGCATCTAATACATTGTTTCTTAACATGGATGGATGCCCTGAGTATGTCTTCATCATCTTATATTCAGGCCGTCTATGTATCTTGGGTGTTGGGAGGCATCACCTTGGTAGGCTTCTTTTTCCCTTCAGTGATGTTCTCTGCCTCTTCATGTTCCTTTGCTCCTTGTGTCAGATTTGTATAGTTGGCCATGCGGTTGAGGAGAGAAGACACCTTTGGTCTGGTGTCCATTTCTTCCTACAAAGTCAGAAATAATTTATGAAGGATACTGAAATTCAGCAACAAAATACTCTCTACCAGGAAACAGAAACATAAATGATAAAATCTTTAACAGATAACTATTTTAAGAAAATTCTTCTGCAAGACAATTTTGTCCTCACATTTGAAAGGCTGTGCAGAGCTGCAGGGACAGCTCAGTGAGAGTGGCTGCCAGCATGCTCAAGGCCTGGGGTCCGACCCCAGCACAGAGATGGAGAAAAGACCACGCCTAATTAGGGCAACCAGTTAAGGTAGGATACAGAGTCCTGACACTCAGTAAGGATTTTCCTACACATGTGTATGTAATTAGGTTTGTGTTCTCATTTGTTCCCCTCCTCCTCTGTCTTCCCCATTCCTTCTGACCCTCTTAAGAGACTAGGTTCCCCCTTCTTTCCCTAATTAGTCCCCACTTCTGCTTTCAGGTTACACCACGCATACTATTATCCAGTCTCCACCTCTCTGCCCCTTAACATCTCTTCCTTCCTACTCACAGCCTGTGTTCACCCTCTCTCTCCCCTCCTACTGCCTGCCCCCACCCCCAGTCTCCTCCCTCTCTGACACACACATACTTACATATACATAGGGAGAAAACATGCACTCTCAGTATCTGTCTTAGTTTGGCTTATTTTGCTTAACATGATGATTGATGCTTCCAAACATTTTTCTGGCAATGTGATGACGTCATATTTTCTAGTAGCTGATGAACTGCACTGTGCAGGTTGGAGAGACAGCTCAGTCAGTGGGTAAGAGTCAGTTACCAGCACCCACATTGGGAGGCTCACAACTCCCCTGACTCAATCTCCAGGGAAATATGATGCCCTCTTCTACTCCCACACAGACACATACATATATAGATAATTAAAATATTACCTCAAAGAGTGCCAAATTTTTATCAAAATATTCGTCTCCTTCTTCATAGTTGGCATTATTGAGATAAGCATTTCGGGCTTTTTTATGTCCGTCATCTGAAAAGAAAGAAAAACATTAGTTTTTCATGGGTACTAAGACACCAGCACCAATAATGATGTTGCCTCTGTGTTAGCAGAAACTACTGCAGATTCAACTTCAGCTTGAGTGGTAGACCTCAGTTAGCACTGCTTGAAGAATGTGATGGTCTGGCAAAATCAAATCAGGAAGCCAAAGAAATCAACACAAAGTTCTTTTTCTTAATACAGAGACCTCTGGAGGCCCTACCCTTGAACTAACCCACAAGGAAAAACACAAGTATTTCTTTCTTGGTGTGTTATACTGCTCTTAACATGGGCTACTTTACAAATTGTTGCTGCTGATAATGAGAGAAAAAGCTGTTTCCAAGGCTGTGTTTTTGATGTATGTGTATGTATGTGCATGTGGTGTGTGTGTGGGTGTAGAATAGCGCACAAATCAGAGGACAATCTGGTAGAGTTGATTCTCTACTTCTACCTTTGTAAGGAATGGAATGCAGGTTGTCAGGGTTGCATGCCAAGTACTTGCTGAGTAATGTTGCTGACCTCCTTCCTGAGGCTTTATCAATTATAATAGGTGACTTAATCTTTGATGTTTTAAAAAAATTCTTTGATAAATTTCATACAATGTATTTTGAATATATTCAACCCTCTCACTGCTTCCAACCCAGTTTTGAGACTGCTTCCTTTTTTTTTTTTTTTTAAACTTTCTTTCCCATGAGGTCCAGTTTGTGTTGCTCAGTTAGTTTGGAGATTAAGGTATGCTCTGGTGC
Organism: Mus minutoides; assembly: GCA_902729485.2. Taxonomy (NCBI): domain Eukaryota; kingdom Metazoa; phylum Chordata; class Mammalia; order Rodentia; family Muridae; genus Mus; species Mus minutoides. Next base: position 127,665 of record LR753767.1, on the reverse strand, counting down.
GTGGTCATCATCAGTAAATGACAACCTGAATCTCTTCTTCACAGCAATCATTAAATGCTAATAGCTCCTCCACTGGTGCTGGAATTACCATTCCACCATATTCCCACTGTGCCGGAGTCTGGCTGGCTGGAGTCTGTAACAGTCACGAAGTTCAGATGCACCCTGTCTGGAAAACAGTTCCCTTTAAGTCGTCCATGACCTTCAGTCTTACAATCTTCCTGCCCTGCCAACCCCTCCATCAAAACTCCCAGCCTTGAGATAACATGAAAGTTCAATTTGGGGCTAAGCACTCTGTTGTCTTTTGTTATCTGTACACCAAGCAGCTGGAAGTCAGTAGCAGTTTTTGAAAGAGTCTCACCATGAGGCCCAGACTGGTCTCAAACTCTTGACTATCCTTTCTCAGCCCCGAAAGTACTAGATTATAGATGTGTCTCTTCATGATCAGCATCTAGTATATTTCTGTATGAACCCTTCCATATTATTTTTATGTTGAAAGCACCTAACTAGAATCTAATGAACTACCTGTAAGCAAACAAAGAAGAATCCAAGATCCTGAGACAGCAAAGCTTGTGTTGTATGAATACTTCTTAATCTTTAGCTTTTTAAATTATACATAAGTTACATAATTGCAGTCTGGTAGGAGAGAAGATAAAAAAATGTATGCTATTTAAAACGAAGATTTCTATTACTGAAAAAAGATACTAATATAAAAATTAAAGAAAGTTAAAAGCACTGTGTATTACTTTAAGACTCTAAGAAGAGTGTGACAAAAGAACAGCGAACTGGCGCACACCTTTAATCCCAGCACTCGGGAGGCGGAGGCAGGAGGAGTTCTGAGTTCAAAGCCAGCCTGGTCTATAGAGTGAGCTCCAGGACAGCCAGGACTGCACAGAGAAACCCTGTCTCGAAAATCAAAAACAACAAACAAACAAACAAAAAACAAAAAAAGGGGTCGTTAAGATTAGTGTGGGTTTTGAATCTTGAGGTTCCGGTGGTCAGCGAAGGACCTGGAGTTTACACTACTGTGGTCTCTCAGGGGTTACTAAGTGCCTATAGCTTTAGCCCCAGATAGTACCCAGACTCAGTGGATACCCTGCTATTTGCTATCCTGGCTCCAGTGGATTCACAGAATTCAGGCAATGAAGGAGGCTCTGTGCCCACCTGGCCGGGCTGGTTCTTCATCCACCCTTAGTCCTGTTGCCACATAGCTATCATGGGATTACCTTGATGACTACACTTGACAACACTAAATTTCTCCAGTCCACACAGCTGAATTTCATGCAGACAATCCTTTGGGAAGAACCACAGAAACACCACAGAATATACTCCAAAGATGGGGAAGTCAAAACTGACAATCACACATACGCTAAGAGATGCACACAACATCAAAGAAACACAAACACTATGATACAGTGTGTTCTATGACCCATCCCAACCAACCAACTCCCTAATGATGGAACCCAAACCATAGAGATAGCTGAATGCCTAACAAAGAATCCAGAGTCTTACTTTTTAAGAGACTTAATAATGATCACGCAGAAGATTCAAACAGATGGACACATTAAGGAACTCTATCCTAGACTTCAACAAGACAGTCTCAAAAGTGAATGCAACAGTAAATTGGAGGTAAAAGTTCAAAAGATAAAGGAAAAATCTGGTAAGGAGACTGAAAAATTAAAAAAAAAAAAGTGGCACACACCTTTAATCCCGGCACTCGGGAGGCACAGGCAGGTGGATTTCTGAGTTTGAGGCCAGCCTGATCTACAGAGTGAGTTCCAGGACAGCCAGGACTACACAGAGAAACCCTGTCTCGAAAAACAAACAAACAAACAAACAAATAATAAAACAAAATAAACAGAAACACTTGAAGTAAATGAGATGGTCAATCAAATAAAAACAACAGATGCCATTATGGACAGACAAGAACAAGCAGAAGAATGGATTTCAGAGATGGAGGACAAAGTCAAGATAACAATACAAATGAACACCCATATACTTTTGTGGTGATAGGTACATGAAAATGTAATTGATAGTAAAAGCATGAAACATTAAGTGAACCTTGGAAGCAGAAAAACTATTCTAACTGCATGGATGTATATCATCACTGATATAGCATTTGGAACTGGACAGATGTCTACATAGCAACATTAATATAGCTACATGATGATTCTATTTGTGACTTTATTACAATAACTTTTTTTGAGACAGGGTTTCACTATGTAGCCTAGAACTCACAGGTTTTCACTCTATTCTAGAACTCACTAGACCAAGCTGTCCTCAAATTTGTTGATCCACCTGCCTCTCTGCCTCTGGGATTAAAGGTGTCTACTACAATCCTGGTCCAATAAAGTGATTTTTAAAAGTACACAAAGAATCCAGAGTCTTACTTTACTGAGTGTTTTATACATCTGGACACATGTGACACTTGCCATGGATATGGAGCTCAAAGGACAACTTGTGTTAGGTCTCTCCATCTACCATGGGAGGCCCTGCATTGAACTCCAGTTATCATGGTTGGCAGGAAGCACCTTTATCCAAGGCGCTTTTGCCTCCCAATGATAATCATAGGCTTCAGTAGTCTGGGTTACACAGGAATGCTAGACACAGTGTAATTTCTAGATATTCCAAGTAAAAATCTTTTTTTTTTTTTGTTTTTGTTTTTGTCATGAACCTAGAACTAAGCGTATATTCTAGGACCCTTGAAAGTTATATAAGAACTCTGGGGCTGTAGAGATGCCTTGGCAGGAAACAGCACCTACTGCTCTTGGAGAGGATCTGAGTTCAGTTCACAGTAGTCTCATCAAACAGCTCACACAATTCTAACTCCAGTTCCAGGGGACCAGATGCCCTCTCTTGACCTCTACGGCAGCAGGCACAGATGTAGGGTACATATAAACTCATACAGGCACCCCTTCAGCCCCTACAACACAAACTCACATAGATCTTTAAAAAGAAAGGATCATATTGAACCATAAGATCACTCTGTAGGACCCCCACTAGCCGTGTCAATGACCTGACTTCAGCATCTCACCATGAGAGCTATGTTTCTTCCCTCTCATTTACGACCCAAACATCATGGATACCATGAGGAAGCTGCTGTGTCTCATGGCACAGTGAAAAAGAAAACTGACAGAACCTGTTTCTTCTGAAAATTTTGTTCTGCTTTCTGTGACCCATTTATGTCCTATAACTTGCTTTTGTTGTTCCTATCTGTCTCTGTGAGCTATGAACTGAATCCAGGGCTTTGAGCACACCTTCACTAAGCTATACTCTCTCTTCTCTGTAATCAGAAAAAATCTATACCTAATATCTTGTTTAAACATCTATATTGTTTGGTTCAATTTCTCCAATGTTGCTCTTGTCAATTAGCAGTTAACATTGTATTTTGGAACCAAGATAAACTGTAAACTAGTTCTTTAGCCTCCTGGCCCTGTAGATGGTCTTTGCTGTTCTGATCTAGACAGAGATGGAACATAAAGAGTACTTAATTTCCTCTGACATATTCTGTTTGAACCACATCCACTACAGCATTGTCTCAAATGCTGTAAAAAATTACTGTTTTCAAGTGAATGAAAAGTTAAAAAAATATGAGATTTTTCTGAGAAGTATGTTGCAAATAGAAGTATATTAAATGTTCTGAGAAATATGGTGGATATAGGGTTTTGTTTTGTTTTTTCTTCGAGACAGGGTTTCTCTGTGTATCCCTGGCTGTCTTGGAACTCACTCTGTAGACCAGGCTGGCCTTGAACTCAGAAATTCGCTAGCCTCTGCCTCCCAAGTGCTGGGATTAAAGGCTTGGGCCACCACGCCCGGCGGTGGATATAGGTTTTAACTAGTGAGAAAGAAAAAGCTAAAAATTAGGTTTTTTTCTCTTGTACCTTTTTCTGAAAGGGATGTGAATGAGGGCTCACAGGTTGTCTTGTTTGCTGGTTTATGTCTTCAGTGATGAGGACAGAACCTCGGCACTCATGCATTCTGGGTAAGCAAGGCGACACTGAGCACTATACTGAAACCGCACAAGTGATGCTTTGGTCTGTGCTGAGTCTGCAGTCAGGCAAAGCACATTACAACTGACTGCTCTTTTTCCTTCAGCTATAGCTCGCTTTTCTCCTCCTCGAGAAATCATGTCATGTGCCAGGGTTTCAGAGGGTGGGGTGGATAATGTCATCAACAGGATGCTGTGTTCTGTTTACTGCAGAGTTCCTATGAATTGGCTGACAGCTGAATTGGCTTGAGTATATCATATTTGTTATCTTTAGGGGACAGAAAAATTGCTGCATAACTGCACTGTGATCCTTTGCTTTGTCTGGTTGTCTTTCTTTTTGAGATATTAACAAGCATTGATGATTAATGCCTGGGTTCATTATCTTATAAAGGGTAAAATGTGATATTTTCATTCTGTTAGTCTTCATAGGTCACACATTTGAAAGGAGAGAAATTCTTTTAAATCTACTACTTGGCTGTCAACTGGTACAGTTAAATATAAAACAGTGTATTATTCTCCGTCACCAAGCAATCAATGAGTGGGCACACAAGTGCACTCCAGTTACGGACACTTAGTTTAAAATTTCCTATTAAATGCTCCATCTACTTATATAAAATGATTATATACTTCTTAAATACTAATACAAGAAGAACATAAATTTATACATACATTTTTGAGATAGGGTCTATGTAGCTCAGGCTAGCCTAAAGTTCATGTTTCTCATGCCTCATCTTTCTAAATACTGGGATAATAGATGTGAACCATGACAGGAACATAAATTCATTTTTGATATATATAAAGCCTGTCATGTACTTTCAGCAAGTTGATTGATAATGGTATTTGTTTATTTTTGAGGCATTGGAGATTGAACCCAGGGCCTTGCACATGGTAGATAAACACTCGTAACTCCAAACCACGGCCTGTGGAGATAATTTTAAAAGCTGCTACATGTAAAAAGACCAACACAAGACTAATCTGGCTAACATTCCAGCATGGAAGGGAGAGGTGAAGTCCCAGCCCCTGAACAGCAATTGACAGGTAATGCTTCTGGGAAGGGAGAGTCCCTTTTCTCTAAGTTTATGGCCTCTGGTAGGTCGACCACACTCCACTGGATGGCTCAATATCCATGAGTATGTGGGCATCATAAACTAAACCCAGTGGGCTGTAAAATAAACAAAACAAAACCAAAACCAAAACCAACCCAAAAATCAGACAGAAACTTTGGAGCAAGTGGGGAAAGAGGTCGGATCTGGGAGGAGGAGTCCACAAGGAGCAGGGTGAATATACTCAAAATACACTGCATGCATGCATGACATTCTCAAAATAGTGATAAAATTTTATATTTAAATTAAGAACACTGTGTTATTAAGATTATAGATACTCCAGCACTCGGGAGGCAGAGGCAGGCGGATTTTTGAGTTCGAGGCCAGCCTGGTCTACAAAGTGAGTTCCAGGACAGCCAGAGCTATACAGAGAAACCCTGCCTTGAAAAAAAAAAAAAAGATTATACATACTGTGTCTAGGCTAGACAGTGCTTTTCTCATCTTACCACTATTACGTTTTGGTATCAAGCCTATGAAAGACTCAAATTAATTAAAGTATTTCTTTGGATTCCTGTGCAAAGATTGCACAAGGCTGGATATTTTATCCTCTCATCTTTAAGAACTCTGCCACGACTCACTGATGTTTGCCTGCTTGCTTTCTAAAATTTTTAAAATCGAAAATTATACACATACACACGTTGGAAATAGTTCACAAATTGTTAAGTATAGACTTGGATACATTATCCCAGAAGAAGGTTCACCTCCCATACATCACCTCAGCCTGACCCTGAGTTTTGCACGAGAGCTGATGAGTCAGTGGGAACAGTAAATACAACAGTAAAATAACTGCAGCCCATTGGCAGGCAGGAGCAGCATTTAGCAGGCCTCAAGATGCTGTTTTAAATTCCATTTGGCAGGGAAAGTCTGAAAGATGTTATTATAAAGTGAATTCAGCAAGCAAGACAGTTGAGCCAGTGTTCACGGCAGGTGAGCCTACACATAGGAGCCTCTTTGAAAGACCTGGGGGCCCCCGTTAGTGGTGTTGGGGGTTTAACTTTGGAGGTGCTGACATTTGTTTATTGAGGTGCTGGGGTTAAGCCCAGGGTGTGGTATTTGCCAAGTTAGCACTGTATCACTGAATTACATCCCCAGTCCTAAAAGGTGGGGCAATTGTAAAAAAATATTATAAAATACAGTCTTTGTCTACTTTAATGCTGTTTGGTAATTTGTGAACTGTATAGATTCTTACCCTTGCCCTGCCTCCACTGCACAAATATTCCTGGTCAGATAACAAAGTGATCTCAGACTTTTGAGCTTATCTTGGCAATTTCATAATTTAGGGGAGAAAAGAAAGATTGAAACAAAGTCTAATGTAGCCTAGGCTGGCCTTGTAATCTTGATCTTTTTGCCTGAGTTTCCCACATGTTGGGATTACAGGAATGTGCTACCATGAGACAGACAGAAAGAGAGCGAGCACGCATGCCCCGTTTCTTCAATACTCTGGAGCTTTTTCTGTAAGCAAACAAGTCATATCAAGTTCTTTCCCTCCCGTGGAGTTTCTGATAGCACATTTTTCCACAGCTGCTGCTGTTTAATCTAATAGCTAAAAGCTTAGCAGTGTATAAACCTAGATATGCATACCACCACCCAACATTAATTAACAAACCGTACATTTCTTATTCTCACTCATAACTAAACAAGTATAATACAAACTAGAAATGACATGCTGATAGTAAATATAAAAAATGTAGATTAATAATATCAGTTTCGACTGGAGAGCTGGCTCAGCAGGTAAAGTCAGTTGTTGCCAAGCCTGACAACTTGAGTTCAATGTCCACAACACACATGGTAGGAGAGAACCAATGCCTGAAAGTTGTCCTCTGACCTCCATACACATGCTATGCCATGCATGTCATTCCCTACATTAAATAAGTAAGTAAATATTAAAACTTTAAAAAGAACATCAGTTTTTGATAACAGAGTGGCAAACATTCCTCCATACCCAAGTTGGTGGGAGTTTATGGTGATTTATCTTGTTGAAAAGTATAAATCCTGAGAAAATTTGCATACAAATGTACTGACAGCTGTGACTGCACAGATTCAAGTATAAGATGCTCACTGCAACATAATTTCTTTTGAAAATATTGTATGGGTATGAGTATTCTGTTTGCATGTTTGTTCATGTGCCACATGCATGCAGAAGAAGACATTGGATTTCCTGGAAGTGCAGTTAGAAATGGTTCTAAGCTGCCATATGGGTGCTTGGGATTGAACGCAGGTCCTCAGCTAGAGTGGCATCTACATGTCCTTCAATGTAATTTTTTTTTATCAGTGTTCTAGAAAAAACCTAAATGCTCATGAAGAGGGGAAATGGCGGAGTAAAACTGCAGTGAAAACCAAGTCCCACTGCACTCTACATAAAGGATGGAGAGATCCTTATGTACTGAGAGGAGATACCATGAGGAAACATGAATGACAAAAGGCCATTCCAATGACCCAATGCCACTGACATGAAGGGAAACATAATACAGAACATGAACGTTTATAAATAATTTTTTCTAGAATTCCTAATAAGTAGTCAAAATGAAGTACTTGGGGAAGTAGAGCTGAGGTGGTGGGGAGAGGAGACCCTTTGAAGAATTTGCTTTTTAATACTGATCTTTTGTGCTGCTTGGATTCCTCATTGCAGTGTTTGCAGAAAGGAGTCCAAGATGCAAGGATATGTTTTGAAATCTACAACTTTTGAGAGCTTATAAAATTCATGTCAAGTTACAATTTCCCTACAATAAATAATACCTAGAGGAAATCAATTCACTTCCATAACTTGTTTCATAGGTAAGAAACCAGACTATCAATTTTATGGGTTATTAAAGGCATGTTGTCTAGGAAGGCTTTCAGTAATTACATTATTATTGTATCTTATTTGTGTGTGTGGGGATGGTGGGTGCATGCACACACGCTGCACTGTGCTGTGAAGGTCAGAGGAACCCGAGAGAGTCGGTTCTCTCCTTCTACTATGTGGGTCCCAGGACTCAAATTCAGGTTATCAGGGAAGTCCTTTACCTGGTGAGCATCTCACAGAAACTCAACAGCTTCCAGCAATTAAAATGTGATTTGACACCAACATAATAAAAGAGAAGAATATACGTACAGACCAAGATATTACATAATATTATGATCTTAATTGTTATTGTACTTGTTCATATCGGGGTGTGTATGCACTGCCACAGTGTCAGTGTAGAGGTTAGGGAACACTTTGTGGAGTTGGTTCTCTCCTTCCCATGTGCAAGGGTCCTGGGGACAAACTCGGGTCACCAGGCTTTCGGGCCAAGTGCCATTACTTGATTAACTATCTCTTGACCACTTTAACTTTTAAATAGTTTTTGTGTACATATGAGGTTGTGGGCAAACCTGCCATAGCAAATGTGTGGAAGATAATGTCTTCTTTTCAATACTATCCTGGAAAAAGAAGATTTTTTTTTAAGCTACAGATTATGTAAAGTTACCTTTTAAAATGTAATTAAAATTTTTACTGATTTTAATAATTAATTACAAAAGTAGCTTCATATATCTTACCAAATTGTAAATAAACAGTGAGAAGCTTGAGAGTGAAGAGCAAAGTGAAAGAATCAAAACAGCAGTGGGGGAGTAGGACTGTCTTCAGGGACAAAGGGGGAGTGGCTTTACAGACATACTTCCCAGAACAATACTATACCTAACAGCTGGCTGTGTTCCCCTGTGATGGAGTTCTGACTCGGGTCTGAAAAACAAACAATTGAAAAGGATAGAAAAAAAAATGAATGACCAAAACAAACATTTATTTAAAACTCAAGCAACAAAAGTCAAACAAGGTAACAAGCAAAAACTTTAAATAAATAAATAAATAAAAAGAACATTAACGGGGCTGGTGAGATGGCTCAGCGGGTAAGAGCACCCGACTGCTCTTCCGAAGGTGATAAGTTCAAATCCCAGCATCCACATGGTGGCTCACAACCATCGGTAACGAGATCTGGCGCCCTCTTCTGAAGTGTCTGAAGACAGCTACAGTGTACTTACATATAATAAATAAAATAAATTAAAATAAAATAAAAAAGAAAGCATTATAATGGTTTAAAAAAAAAACAACATTAACAAAAGAGTAAAAAAAAAAAAAAAAACCCAGAATGAAACTACCGTAAAACAATGATGACATTCTTCTACACATTAAATACTGTATTACTGAATTATATGACCCAACAATTTCACATCTATCCCCAAAACCTCTGAAAGTGGGGACTCAGATATATATATATATATATATATGTAACCAAGTTTCCAGTGGCATTATTCATAAAAGTAAAAGGCAAAAACAGTCCAAGCTGTCCTCCGGCAGATGGAGGAGTCAATGAAATGTGGTGGTGCTCTGTAGGCTGCAGCATTATCCCCATAAAAAGAATGGAATTCTGACCCATGCTCTGTAAAACACAGATGGAACCCAAACACAGTATGCTAATAGAAAAAGGCAGACAAAGAACACCTACTATCTAATTACATTTATGCAGAATATTGGTCACATTCGAAGTTACAGACAGACAGATGAGTGCTAACGGGACTGGCTGAATGAAGGATGGGTATTATTGCTAAAGTTCGGATGATGTGAAATTCAGGAAATTTAGGAGTACGGGCAGGAAGCACTGTAGGTAATAACTGCCAAGAAATATACACATAAGAACTGATTAAAGCAGAAACTTTGTGTCCTGTATATATTACCACAATAAACAGTAAATAAAAAACCATCCTGCAGATGCAATCAGGCAGCAGCAGTTCATAAAGAAGACCTGTGACATGAGGTACACTTTCTGCAGTAACTCAAAGGCACGGCATGAGCAGAGCATTGATTACTACCAGAATCCTGTAATGTGACCTGAAGACCTAGTGACTAAGCAGCTTTGATAAAAAACTGTTTCATCAATAATCTGAAAGTGGCAACAACAAGCCAAATGCCTAATGCAGGAGGGACCAACAACCACCACTTAACATCAACCACTTGCTTACTTCAAGGTCTTGAAAAGCACTAAGGGCTAAATATGGAAACGGCCCTAAGCTCTACTTTCCCCAAAAACTCAGTCTCTTGAGATGCTGTGAAACTGCATCTGGCTTCCATGCAAGTATCTGAAGGAATGAAAATAAATTTAAACCACGGGTGTGTGAACAATGAATTTTACTAATTTCAAACTGAAGTTTAAAATGTTCTCCAATTATTCTGTCAGCAAGAAGCTATATAAAAGTAGCAGTGTTGGTAAATATTTGATTTTAAATGTTACTAATATTTTACACAAAGTGAAAATAATATTCACCATGCTTCATATATATATGTCATATGTAATTAAACATACCACTTTAAAGGAAGGACCCCAGGGGTAGGACATAGCTAGTGGTAGAGTGGGTTTGACCTCCACTACTTCAGTAAGCAATAATAAAAAAGAGCTCCAAGACAGAAGGAATAAAAAGGAGCTCTTTTTTTTTTTTTTTTTTTTTTTTTTTTTTTTTCGAGACAGGGTTTTTCTGTATAGCCCTGGCTGTCCTGGAACTCACTCTGTAGACCAGGCTGGCCTCGAACTCAGACATCCGCCTGCCTCTGCCTCCCTAGTGCTGGGATTAAAGGCGTGTGCCATCACGCCCGGTTCAAAAAGGAGCTCTTAACAAACTCTGGTTTCTTATATGTATTATAGTATCCCTGTCAGTACACAATGTCAGCAAGAAATACATAATGTAGATACCTTATTTCTACAATTAAAGTTTTAAATGATTAATATTTTAGTTGTATTTTTCAGAGTTTTCTTTCTTGATTTGAGTTTGGAAAAGAGAAATTGGGCCAACACAATAGCAAATGTTTCTTTTTTTTCTTTTTTTTTTTTTTTTGGTTTTTCAAGACAGGGTTTCTATGTATAGCCCTGGCTGTCCTGGCACTCACTTTGTAGACCAGGCTGGCCTCGAACTCAGAAATCCACCTGCCTCTGCCTCCCAAGTGCTGGGATTAAAGGCATGCACCACCACGTCCGGTCCTTTAGCTTTAAAAAAAAAATGCATCTTTTCATCTGAATAAAAGCATGCACAAGGCCTGCACAAACTCAGCCAAACAAAATTTCAGTACTGTGAAGGGGAAGTGTGCACAAAGCCTGCCCCCCCAACCAAGAAGCTCTCTGTAAGTGACACAGGCCAGGAGAAGGCAATTTGAGCTTTCCCAATGAAGTGACAGTGAGCTTTCCCAGTGAAGTGATCAGCCGCACTCCTGGCAGGCCTGAGGCGCCCGCAGCACACATCAGATCCCATGGTTGGTTTTGTGTGCTCTTTTGATTTTTGCACTTTTTGTCTTTTGAGGGTTTTTCTTTTCTGTTTGTTTTTTAGAGAGGAAGGGATGGGGAGGAGTGAGGTAGAAATGACATGGATGGGTAGGGAGCTAGAGAAGATCTGGGTGAACGTGGGGGAGAGGAGAGAATAGGATCAAAATATATTATATGAAAAATGAAAAAATTTAGAAATCTAAAAACAGATTCAATCTGTCACACACCTTCGGAAGCAGAGAGAAAAATGTTTGTGGGTGGAGGTTATTTATATTTTTATAACAATCTTTACTCTTTTACTATTGCCCATAAAATAATTATTTTTTTATTGTTCTGTTGAGAATTTCTTTACCTAATAACATTCACAGTTCAGAACAGAAATATCATCAGGTTGGTTCCAGACCACAGTGATAAGTCATATAATTTGTAGTTTTTGGTTCCCTGGTGCTCACTCAACCTGTATTTATAATACACTATAGTTTCTATAAAGTGTGCAGACACATTATATTGTTCCCTAAGCAATATACATACCTCAATTTCAAAATACTCTATTGCTTAATAAAAAACCTAAAATAGCAAAAACTATTCTCAACAATAAAAGAACCTCTGGTGGAATCACCATCCCTGACCTCAAGCTGTACTAAAGAGCAATTGTGATAAAAACTGCATGGTACTGGTACAGAGACAGACAGGTAGATTAATGGAATAGAATTGAAGACCCAGAAATGAATCCACACACCTACTTGATCTTTGACAAAGGAGCTAAAACCATCCAGTGGAAAAAAGACAGCATTTTCAACAAAGGGTGCTGGCACAACTGGCAGTCAACATGTAGAAGAATGGGAATTGATCCATTCTTATCTCCTTGTACAAAGCTCAAGTCTAAGTGGATCAAAGACCTCCACATAAAACCAGAGACACTGAAATTTATAGAGGAGAAAGTGGGGAAAACCCTTGAAGATATGGGCACAGGGGAAAAATTCCTAAACAGAACAGCAATGGCTTGTGCTGTAAGATCAAGAATTGACAAATAGAACCTTATAAAATTGCAAAGCTTCTGTAAGGCAAAAGACACTGTCAATAAGACAAAAAAAAAGCAACCAACAGATTGGGAAAGGATTTTTACCAATCCTAAATCTGATAGGGGACTAATATCTAATATATACAAAGAGCTCAAGAAGCTGGACTCCAGAAATTCAAATAACCCCATTAAAAATGGGGTACAAAGCTAAACAAAGAATTCTCAACTGAAGAATACGGAATGGCTGAGAAGCACCTGAAAAAATGTTCAACATCCTTAATCATCAGGGAAATGCAAATCAAAACAACCTTGAGATTATACCTCACTCCAGTCAGAATGGCTAAGATCAAAAACTCAGTTGACAGCAGATGCTGGCGAGGATGTGGAGAAAGAGAACACTCCTCCATTGCTGGTGGGATTGCAAGCTGGTACAACTACTCTGGAAATCAGTCTGGAGGTTCCTCAGAAAATTGGACATAGTACTACCGGAAGATCCAGCAATACCTCTACTGGGCATATACCCAGAAGATGTTCCAACTGGTAATAAAAACACATGCTCCACTATGTTCATAGCAGCCTAGTATAATAGCCAGAAGCTGGAAAGAACCCAGATGTCCCTCAACAGAGGAATGGATGCAGAAAATGTGGTACATTTACACAATGGAGTACTTACTCAGCTATTAAAAACAATGAATTTATGTAATTCTTGGGCAAATGGATGTATCTGGAGGATATCATCCTTAGTGAGGTAACCCAATCACAAAAGAAGTCATTTGATATGCACTCACTGATAAGTGGATATTAGTCCAGAAAACTTAGAATACCCAAGATACAATTTGCAAAACACAAGAAAATCAAGAAGAATGAAGACCAAAGTGTGAATACTTCATTCCTTCTTAGTATAGAGAACTAAACACCCAGGAAAGGAGTTACAGAGACAAAGATTGGAGCTAAGACGAAAGGATGGACCATCCAGAGACTACCCCACCTGGGGATCCATCCCATAATCAGACACTAAACCCAGACACTATTGCATATGCCAGCAAGATTTTGCTGAAAGGACCCTGACATAACTATCTCGACTGAGGCTATGCCAGTGCCTGGCAAATACAGAAGGGGATACTCATAGTCATCTATAGGATGGAACTCAGGGCCCCCAATGGAGGAGCTAGAGAAATTACCCAAGGCTACAATCCTTTAGATGGAAGAACAATATGAACTAACCAGTACCCTCAGAGCTCGTGTCTCTAGGTGCATAAGTAGCAGAAGAAGGCCTAGTCGACTATCATTGGGAAGAGGCCCCTTGGTCTTACAAACTTTATATGTCCCAGTATGCCAGGGCCAAGAAGTGGGAATGGGCGAGTAGGGGAGCAGGGCAGGGGGAGGGTATAGGGAACTTTCGGGATAGCATTTGAAATGTAAATAAAGAAAATATTTAATAAAAAACAGAAAAAAATACTGTATTCCTAGAGAATGCTCCAGATCATCTGAGCCTTTCATGAGCTACAATCTCTTCACTGGTGGAAGGTACTGCCTCAGTGTTGATGGCTGTCATTTCGCAGAGTACATACTTAAGGTTACGTGGATGGGGATGGCAACTTTTAAATATGAAATCTGTGAGGGTTGATTCTTTACACAAAAATGCCTCTGGAGCATGAGATGCTGTTTGACAGCATTTCCTTTGTTTTGTCTTGGGAAACAAGGTCTCACTTAGTTTGTAGAATGTTCACATTAGTGAATCCTCCCACACTGCTACTGCTCTCCTTTCCATTCCTTTCAGCTGTGTTTACTCAATGTATAAAACCATGTGTTTTGTTAATACATTCTCACATATGTGTCTTGTATTCATTCTCCCATATGACCAAAGTTCTTCCCTTTATCTCTTCCCTAGTAATCCACTTTTTACTTTCATGTCTTAAAAAAAAAGTAAAAATCCCACATATAGGAGAGAGCCTAGACTTTCTGTCTTAATCTGCTTAGCATGATGTCTGCTTACATCCATTTTCCTGCAAATAACATAATTCAGTTCTTTCCTAAGGCTACATAAAAGTCCATTGTGTATTATATAACACCACCCTTTCCTTATCCTCATTTGCTAACAGATATGTAAGCTGCTTCTAGAGCTTAGCCACTGTGAAAGCACTACTATAACAGATATCTTACAGCTGCTCCACCAACACTGGAGGGTATTCTGAAATAGGAATCATTTCAACAATGCTCAAACCATCTTCTCCATGAGCAGGTTTAAGAAAACCTCTCTTTGCTCATCCATAAGAAAGCAGTTCCTTATCTGTTTAAGTTTTGTCAAATAGACATGGTCTCTGACTCTGCTTCTAATCCTTGCTCTCTGCCACTTCCATACCTCACTTAAGCTTCAGACCTCAAATATGAGATCAGGATCTAACTACTTCCAGCTCCTGTTAGTGATGATGCACTGATTCCCCCATGGGCCATAACTGTTCTCAAAGTTGAAGTCCCTACCAGAACAGCTTCCAGTGACTTTGTTCAGTAGTCTCAGAGGAATCACTCTATGTAACAGATTCCATGCTAAGAAATGTATGTCTTAAGGATACGTGAAAGCCTAATTTATTCTTTGATCTACAGGACAGGTATCATGTTAAACAGGCATGAAAACTATTTTAATCTTGCCCATCTTCATCAGACTTCTTAGGTGATCAGGAATATAATTAGTAGTTTGAGCTGGGACATGGTGGCACATGTGTTTAATCGCAGCACTTGGGAGGCAGAGTGAGTTCCAGGACAGCCAGGGCTACACAGAGAAACCCTGTCTCGAAAACAACAACAACAACAAATTGGTAGTTTGAATGGAATCTGTTCTTCCCCCTTTAGGAGTAGGTCAACAGTGGCTGAAAATACTCAGTAAACTAAATCAAAACAAATACACTGCCATTCAGGTTTAAGCTTCAGTTACAGAATACAAGCAGGATACACTTAGCTTAACTTTTAAGGGCCAGAGGACTTTTGGAATGGCAAATAACCACTAGTTTCAACTTAGTCCCGTCCCTGGATACATTAAGGGCAACGCTGACCTCTGATGCCAGACATAAGTCTCCTCTCTAGTTAACGAAGCTCCGGTTGGGACTTGGTAGATTATATTCCTATAATCCTAAATCTGAAGGAAGAGAATCTCAAGGTTGAAGAAGCTTGGCCTACACATAATAAGAATGTATATCCAAAAGACAAAAATAAATAAATGTAAAAATGAAGATTTGTGTTGTACTATGTCACAATTCAGAACAGAACAGATGATGATGATTTTTGCTTTGGGGGACTGTATTTTGGTGATACTGGGGATTGGTGGGGTAGGACTGAGACAATGTGAAGCTCAGAATGGCCTTACAACTTCCTGTCTCAACTTCCTGAGTGGTACGACCACCTTATAGTTTTGATAGACTGTGGTTTTCATTTACAGCATTTACAAGACTAAAATAAATACTCGGTTTTGTTATTTTTAATATTTCCTTTGTTCATTAGTTTTTCAGCACCCATCCCTGTCTCCCAAGTCATAAGACAGTATGGGTAGTACTCGCTTCAGAGAGAATGATTCATCATGCGGCTTAAATATAAAGCCATCTAATACAGCTACAACCATTACTAATGCTATTCCTGTATTTCTGGAAAAAAGGTTGAGGGGGCAAACTTAAAAAAACTGCCAGTGTAAGACCTTGGTTCACTTGGAGACTTATGCCATATGGCTTAAAGGATAACAACTAGATAAAACAAAGACTGTTAAAATATAGGACTTTTAGCCATTGTTATCAGGACAGATATTAAAATTAAAAAGCTACAAATTGCATAAAATTATTTACAAGGCTGGTGTGTTAATCCAGTGAGTTAGCATACTTCCTGGTAAACTTGAAGACCTGAGTTCCATTCCTGGAACCCATATGAAGGTGGCTGTGCTCTGATCTCCACTACTACAGCATATGCTTGTACATGAACAGTTTAAGAGTATAAACCTGGGGCTGGTGAGATGGCTCAGCGGGTAAGAGCACCCGACTGCTCTTCCGAAGGTGATAAGTTCAAATCCCAGCATCCACATGGTGGCTCACAACCATCCGTAATGAGATCTTGCGCCCTCTTCTGGAGTGTCTGAAGACAGCTACAGTGTACTTACATATAATAAATAAATTAAAAAAAAAAAGAGTATAAACCTATAAGTATCTACTAATCAATTAGTCATTTGATAGAAGCTATACATACAATTCATGTCTTCTTCTCTGACTCATACCTATTAGGCAGGCAGATGCCTATCATTTCCAACCTTGGTTAATAACAGAAGTGAGACAATATTTGTATCTTTTTAAAACTTTGGTGCTAATCCACTCTTTCACAGAACTCTTTCTTGTTGGGCTGACTTGCATAAATAATTCATGTTAGCTTTCAGAGAAATGTTCTACTATCTCTTCAGATATCATACCAGTTTTATATGATGTTTAATCAGTCTATCCCTTTATGATATAAATATATATGTCATGACGGTTTTAGCGTCAAATATAACAAATTTTTGTATAAAAATAACAGCAATGGTTATCCACAGCAGTTGTTAGAATATGTATATGACAGACACCTAAACAGCTTATCTGTATTATTTCTATAGCATTTCCATCCCATGCTGTGGCAACTGCTCTTTATCATTTCATTTTACAGGAGAGACAAAGGGAATTCCTAGAATGGTGATGTATGGAGAGCCCACCATCATACATATAAGGGCACATACAAGGGGCAGTGGAAACAAGGACACAGGACAGGGAGGTAAAAATGCAGGTAACATTCTAACTTCACTGTGCACTATTCATTTAACCTGGGACAATGACTAAATATTTCTTAGCTTTAATTTTCTATTTAGGCAATGAAAATAAAATTTTCTATTTATGTAATAAAACATAAAATTTTGAGGATCAGATAGAGATAGAAGATACTCATTAAACAATTATTGTTAAGAGACTTGAATGTATTGGGCAGCCGTGGTACATGGCTTCAATTTTAGCAACTTGGCAGGCTGGGATAAGAAGATTGATTGAGCTCTCAAGACAGCAATACCCAAGATACAATTCACAAAACACATGAAACTCAAGAAGAAGGAAGACCAAAGTGTGGATACTTGGTCCTTCTTAGAAGGGGGAACAAAATACCCATGGGAGGAGTTACTGAGACAGTGTGAAGCAGAGTCTGAAGGAATGACCATCCAGAGACTGCCCCAGCTATACATAGGACAGAGGGTTAGAATCTAGAACATATTTTAGAAAAACCTAAAAACTAAAACAACACAATTAAAAATGGGGAGTGGTACTAAGCAGGGAGTTCTCCAAAGCTGAAATGTAAGTGTGTGGAAAACTTTTTTATTAACAAAAAAGTAATACTGATGCCAAATGCTGGCATGGATGTGGGTAAAAGGAACTTACTGCTGAGAGGAGTGAAAACTAGTGAAACAACCATGGAAATCAGTATGGCGGCTCCTCAAAAGTATGAAAATAGATCCAGCTATCCTACTCGTGGGCACCTCCCCACAGGACTCTCCAGCCTACTGCAGAGATGTTCACGTTCAGCTCTATTCACAACAGCAAGGAACTGATAACAAAATTTGGGATACTTAATTTATATAGTAAAATATTATTCAGCTATTAACAAAAATGAAAATATGAAATTCACAGGTAATTAGATGGGGCTGGAAGTAATCATTTTGAGTGAGGTACCCCAGGAACAGAGAGACAAATGTCACATCTTCTCTCATTTGTGGATATTACCTTTGAATCTTCAGATATATGTTTCATTTGGAAATTACTAACAGGGGGAAAGGCTTTCAAGAGAGGAGAGAGACTACACTTGTATATAAAGGGATATAAGGGAATCATGAACAAAAAGGGATAAGCTGAGGGAAGGAGGGACCAAGAAGGTAACTGGGAGGGAAAAATAATACCAAAGATTTTTCAAAAGAATTATACTGAAACCTACTACTATAGAAGCTTCCTAGACTAGATCTAGATACTTACCTAAAAAGAGTTAACCATAGATGGGGCAGTACTCCTACTACATAACAAGGAAGCTGCCCAGTCTCGGGAATAGGCTGCTTCGTTTGGAGTTGCTGCTTATCCAGGTCCCATAGACCTTCAAGTAGAACAGGCTATTGCCTGTGCTCTTGGCTATCCTCCAAGGTTTGAGGATAGGACACAACTGCCAAAGACAGCAAATATGAGTCATAGAAAGTAGAGATGACAAGCTGGTGCCGACTGGCTAGTTTTCATGATGCTTGCTACCAGAGGAGAAAAGTAATCACCAATCATTCCCAGAAAGGAATCCTTCCAGTTACAGTAACGAATGGCCTGGCAAGAAATGCCCAGTGGTACAATAGTGGCACAGAACATCGTGGAGTAACCAACCACCTTCTGCCTGGACCTAAAGTAGTCACTCCCAAAGATGAAAAAAACCTACATTTGACATCATTACTGGAACAAGAACCCGTGGCTAGACAGACCATAGGTTGTAGAAGCTACTACTATTATTCTGCTAAATGGACACTGTACTAAACCAATTTCTAATGACTTATGATTATACTCATTGATCAATGCATTTTTCAACCTTCATCTGAGAAGCTGCTATTTGTAGTAGAAGGTGATTAACAGAGAGAAACCCAAAACTGTCCGAGATGCCGAGAATAAAGATTTTATTATGTTCATTCCTGAATTGAACATATATACTGCACCCTCTTCTTCAAAAGCTCAGGAATAATTCCAGAGTTGGAAAGAATTTAAGAACCTGAGGCTATAGATGACCATAAGAAAACAAATGTTTTTTTGGCCACAATCCATACAGCTGGACTTATGAACTCACAGTGGTTGGACAGGATGCACACGATCTATACAAGCCCAAACTAGACTAAACTCCATCATGGAGTGAGGAGCTGGGCACAAAGTTCCATTCTTAGCAGAGTGGAAATTGGAAATCATTAGTTTTTGAGAGATGAAGAGTCAGTTTTCTCTAATAGTGTAGCCTTTGATTGGTTGACCATATTCTAGTTGAAGGACACTCATCCAAGAATATTGGGGCAGCACAAATTGGCTTTAATGAGGAAGAAAAAAGATACAAGGAAGGGAAGAGGAGGTGGATCTGTAAATAACTGGAGGAAGGTGGGTGAATATGTATGAAATTCTCAAATAACTAATAAAAATATTTTAAAACAGCCAGATTATAAAATAACAATAATCACTATAACGTGTAGGTATATGAATGAATTATCAGCCGGGCGTGGTGGCGCACGCCTTTAATCCCAGCACTCGGGAGGCAGAGGCAGGTGGATTTCTGGGTTTGAGACCAGCCTGGTCTACAAAGTAAGTTCCAGGACAGCCAAGGCTATACAGAGAAACCCTGTCTCAAAAAACCAAAAAAAAAAAAAAAAGAATTATCATGGAGCTGAAGGGATCTGCAACCCTTTAGGTGGAGCAATATGAACTTACCAGTACCCCCAGAGCTTGTGTCTCTAGATGCATATGTAGCAGAAGATGGCCTAGTCAGCCATCAATGGGAAGAGAGGTCCCTTGGTCTTACAAACTTTATATGTCCCAGTACAGGGGAATGCCAGAGCCAAGAAGTGGGAGTGGGCGGTTAGGGGAGCAGGGCGGGTGGGAAGGTATAGGGAACTTTCGGGGTAGCATTTGAAATGTAAATAAAGAAAATAATAAAAAAGTAAAAATTCAAAAAAAGAATGAATTATCATTAATATATTATTTTAATATATGATTAATATATTAGAATGAAGATATAATTAATAATTATTAATTATTTAGAGATGAAATAACCAAGGGCAAATGTTATCATATAAAGCTTTGATGAAGTAATATTACAGATCATATAAGAAGCTACCTAATATGTAGGAGGAACTGGATGGTACCCACAGATGACCATGTGATGCCTACTGTTAGCACTTCTGACACACTGTGTACATCCCCCATCTAGAGAGCATGGCAGAACATGGGTCAAAAAAGCAGCTCACAAGGTCATGGAATCCAATTCAAAGCCAGATAAAGATAAAGGAAGAGAGAAGTTAGGAAAATGCCAACAACAACTGCACAGAAGAAAATACTTCTGTGTAGCCATTAAGCTAGTGTACCTGTGTTAATACTGCCTATTGCTTCTATAAGGAAGATTCATAAATATTTATTAATTTAAATATGAAGAAACATTTAAAATATTCAGTTATTATTGGCCATTCATATCATTTCTACTGTGGGTTTTAGGCTTTGGGATAGGATTCCACCTTCTCACTGCCATCCTGACATTATTAGATCAATAAACTAAGAGTTACTTTATCAAATATCATTTCAATGTGTCAGAATATCTTTAAATATCTCTTTAGAACTTACTAATCTTTTCTTAGCGCCTACGACTGGCAACAGTATTTAGCAAGATTATTACTTATACTCTATCTATTTATAATTTATACAGTATTCACAGCACACAAGCTGATATTTCACTTTGTGACAAATCTTTTGTTAAAAGTAGTCATGAAAGCTGTGACTCAACCTAAGTAAAAACAATAAATAAAAAGTGAGGATATTCATAAAGCTGAAATGACTACAAATACAGTCCCTAAGTGATTGATTTGAGGGGAATTTTCTTACTACCATCATATGAAGCCTGCACTGCGTCAGCTGTAGATAGGATTTTTTAAACCCTTAGAAACAATAAGGGTCCCCAAACCAGAGAAAAAACAAGCAGGGCACAAGTCTGGGCAGTTTGAGGGGTTTAGATCACATTATGAAAATCTTAGACACAAAAAGGGATAGGAAAACAACTTAAAAATTCTAAGTGAAACTCAAAAATGAAAGCAGAGTTTTAGCAGCCAATATGAAAATTAGATGAACATTAGATTTATTAGACTAATAAGGCAGGTTCATCACATCCACTCTGGTCAATGTAATTCATCCATGCTAACAATAGCATCTCTACAAGGAGGTGGTGGTACATGCCAAAAACAAGCATACAACAACAACAACAACAACAACAACAACAACAAACAATAACAAAGCCAGCATCTCTAAGGAAATTCTCCAGGACAACATTAGGAGTTATTATTCTGAGATTAGCTTCTACTGTGTTGCCCAAGCTGGTATTGAATTCTTGAACACAACTGATAGTCCCACCTCAGCCTGCCTAATGGCATACATACCTGGTACAGTTACTACTAATTCGGCATGCAGCTGGGAATGGAGGTGTCTTAGGCTTTCTGTTGCTGTGACAGAACATCATAACCAAAAGTCACATGGGGAGGAAAGGGTTTATTTCATTGTACAGTTTGTAGACCATCATCCTAGGAAGTCAGGACAGGGACTCAAGGCCAGGACTGCCACAGATATGTTTAGGTTTCTGTCAAGTTGACAAAAACCAACCAAGACAGGCGGCATGTCTGAAATCTTAGTTACTTGGGAAGATGAGGTAAGAGGATTACAAATTTGAGGACAGTATGGGCTACGCAGTGAAACTTTTTTGGTCCGACCTTTTTATTTTATTTTATTTTATGTAAAGGTGGTGGTGCACTTAGTAACGTCATGGTTATTGAGAGGGAGAAGGGGCTGGAGAGGTGGCCCGGGTTTAAGCCTGCTCTTCCAGAGGCCCCTTGGTCTTGCAAATTTTATATGCCCCAGTACAGTGGAACACCAGGGCCAAGAAGTGGGAGTGGGTGGGTAGGGAAGCAGGGGTGGGAGGGTATAGGGGAATTTTGGGATAGCATTTGAAATGTAAATGAAGAAAATACCTAATAAAAAATTGAAGAAGGAAAAAAAAAAAAGACTGCTCTTCCAGAGAACCCGGCTCCAATTCCTAGTACCCACATGGCAGCTCACAATTCTCTGTAACTCCAGGATCCAACACTCTCACAAAAGCATACAAGCAGGCAAAACACCAATGCACCTAAAAAAAAAAAAGTCAAATATGTTTTAAAACGGGTAGAAGAGGCAGCCAGGTGTGGTAGTGCATGCCTTTTAATCCCAGCACACAGGAGGCTGAGTTCAAGGCGAGCCTGGTCTACATAGTGAGTTTTAGGACAGTTGGGTTACACAGAGAAACCCTGCCTCCAAAAAAGAACAAAACAAAACAAAAAAAACCAAAAAACCCAACAACAAAAAGGTGGGGGGGGGATGACGTGGGGCATAATATTGCTACTTTTGAACTTGTGTGACCAAATACCTGCCAAACAATGTGAAGGTTTGCTTTGGTATAGTTTCAGCATTAGTGCATCCTGGTAGGGAAGGTATGGTGGACATCATGGAGGAAGTGGCTAGGGCACCTTACAACTCTTGGGGTCAGAAAACAGAGATCTTGTGCCAGAAGTGGAGCTGCGCTATCTATAGTCCTTAAAGGCTTGCCCTCCACTGTACTATCCGTCCATCCCAAACCAAGGTTCCACAGTCTTCCAAAACAGCACCACCAGCTTGGGACCAAGTATTCAAACATACAGGTCTGTGTGTCTCATCTCACATTCAAATCATAATGTTGTGTCTTACGGCCATCTCAAAAGACAAAATACATTTAGTTCTAGTTCCAAAGTCCACATAATACTAACAGTCCCCAAACCGTTCAAAAGTCCAAAGTCTCTCAAGAAAGTCTGAGGACAAGGATCACTTGGTAGAGTGTGAGCCTTGTACGCAAAACTAGGTTCAATTTCTTTCTTTCTTTCTTTCTTTCTTTCTTTCTTTCTTTCTTTCTTTCTTTCTTTCTTTCTTTCTTTCTTTTTTTTTTTTTTTGTTTTTTTTTTTTTTTTTTTTTTTTTTGGTTTTTTTTTTTGGTTTTTTGAGAAAGGGTTTCTCTGTGTGCCCTGGCTGTCCTGGAACTCACTTTGTAGACCTGGCTGGCCTCGAACTCAGAAATTCGCCTGCCTCTGCCTCTGCCTCCTGAGCGCTGGCTGGGATTAAAGGAGTGTGCCACCACGCCCGGCTAGGTTCAATTTCTAATATCGTAAAATAAACACACAAAACTATGGTCTTGTCTGAGATTCAAGACTTGGAGCTATGATCTGCTATAAAAATAAAATAGAAAGTAACACGATTCCAACCAATGACTTAAACATTTCCATTACAAAGGGAAGAAACAGGAAACGGACAAAGATTAGATCAAATAAAAATTCAGCAGGCAAACAACCTGTAAGTCCATGTCCAGCATTCCTATCACATGGTAACATCATCTGGGTGGCACTGCCTCTTTATCCCTCACTGGCCACCCAGGAGGGTTTTCTTGTGCTAGCTCCACTCTATACACGCAGTTTTTCTTGGCATATGTTCCAAGGCCCTGGCATATCCAACATCCTATAGTTTCTACGGCAACTTACTTCATTTGTTGACCGTTCAGGGCCTTCCTATAAGGACTCTATAGGACAAAATACATTTAGTTCTAGTTCCAAAGTCCCCATAATACTGCAGTCCTCTAGGGACTTGCATCTACAAGCCCATGCCTACAAAACCCGCACAAATGGATGACACAAGGTTTGGCTGCCCATTGCGTTACAGCTAGTCCCCTTCAGCACAGCTACAGTTGCCTGGGAGAACCTGCACAGCTAAACCTGTAAAAAAAACCATGTCCTTAGGTGGTCCTGGTAGAAGAGGGAACCTCCGTTGTAATGTGGTCTGTTCAGACAAATACGCTTGCATTCTGATGCCTTGAAGCCTCTCATGGAGAGGGTCTTGCCCCTATTGGTTCCTTTCCTGTAACTATACTAATATCCTGAACATTATAGCTTGTCTGCACCTATCCCTCCATGACTGTAAATGTGTTCACTTCCTTCCTTCCCAAACTATAGTTTTTCACATCTCCTTGCTCCACTTTTTATTTTTAATTCCCTTTGTAATATTACTACAAGCAGCCAGTAACCACCATGCTCCAGACTCAGTGTCATTCAGTTTTATTTCCTTCACCAAATTAATTAGCACATGACTTTTAAATTCAGCCTCACTTAAATTTTCATAACATACATGACAAGACATAGCCTGATTCTTTGCTAGAGTACATCAATGGCCTCTATCCCTATTTTCCAGAGTCCTTGTTTTCGTCTGAGACCTCATGAACATCATCTTTATTGGCTACATTTCTCTCCCCATTTTGCTCCACAATCACCCCATTAAACTCTGCTTACAGCATTCAAAGGTTTCTCTAGCCCACAGCTCCATAATTTTCCATATTCTTCCTGCCTACCAGTTCAAAAACCTATAAACTAGTGATCAAGTTTATTAATAAAGTGACAACCCCACTGTCGAGCACCAATGTTCTGCAGTAGTGACTTTTACACCTCTGTGACCACATTCTGAAAACAAAGGTTGACTGTGTCTTACATTTTCAGTTCCTCGCGGCAGAGAAGGCATGGTCAGTTATGGTGGCAGCCATGAGCAGCTGGAGCACCTCACATCATGGTGGACTAGGAAGCAGAGCTCAAGCTAGAAGTAGGCCTGGTCTATAACCTTCAGAGGCTCAGTCCCAGTGACCCAACTCTATCAACCATAATTTCTACCCACAGGCTCCATAACCTCCTAAAACAATGCCACAGACTAGAAATCAACAACCAGATCCTGTGGGGGATACTTAACATTTAAACTCTAATGGGAGTCACAGGCATTAAAGATAATACTGGGAACATTTTTGATATTTTAGGTCTTTATTGATTCCATGCCACAGATAGACAATTAAGACAAAAATCCCTGTACCCACCCTTGTTTTCTTGAGATTGCCAGCACTTGTCACCCTCCAGAAAATGAATTTAATAAGCTCTTATGAAGTGAAAGAGAAAAAAAAAGCAAACTATCTAGGGAAACCAGGCAGCCAGCGAAAAAAAACCAACTTAGAATTAACAGTTGATTGGACCAGCTAAATAAAGATGCTGTAGCAGTCTCTAAAAATAATCCTGAGAGCAGAGTGGTGCATGCCTTGGTTCGTACCACGGAATTGCTGGGACAGTGAGATGGCTTAGTGGGTAAAGCGCTTGCCAGCAAGCCTGACGCCTGAGCTTGATTCCAGGGACCCACAGGGGAAAAGAGTATTCTTGCAAGTTGTACTCTGACCTCAATACTTACCTGCACATATTCCCACAAGTTTTACTCTGTACTACCCACACACAAATATAAATTTAATATAACTTAATTGCTTAATATATTTCTAAAGTTTGAAATACAGAAATTAAACCAGAAACAATTACTACATAAGTAATCATAAATCAATATGATTAGTAAACATACTTTGAATTTCCATGTTTAAAAATTAGAAATGGGTGCCGGGCGTGGTGGCGCACGCCTTTAATCCCAGCACTAGGGAGGCAGAGGCAGGCGGATTTCTGAGTTCGAGGCCAGCCTGGTCTACAAAGTGAGCTCCAGGACAGCCAGGGCTATACAGAGAAACCCTGTCTCGAAAAACCAAAAAAAAAAAAAAAAGTAGAAATGGAGGATGGAGAGATGAGTCAGTGGGTGAGAGTGATTGTTGCTCAAGTATGAGGATGTGACTTCAGATCCCCAACACTCACGTAAAAAGATCATGGTGGCCATGTGGTCTGGTAACTAACCCATGTGCTATATAGAAAACAGAGACTGGGAGGATTGCTAAAGATTGCTGGCTCCAACCATAGTTCATGTTCAGTAAGAGACCTTCTCTTAATGGAAGAAAGTAGAGATAGACACCTGACATCCATTGGTCTCCATGTGCATGTACATTGTAACATGTATTCACATACTCATGAGTGCATACTATATACACCACACACACACACACACACACACACACACACACACACACACACACACAAAATGAATAAGTGAATAGAATTGTAATCTCATTATGCATGACTTTTGAGGCTGCCTTCATGCATTATCTGGCAAAATGCCTTAGAGATTTATTCCATTTTTTGTATGTTATGAACATTAGCTTCTTTACTACAAAATAAGATGCATTTCAAACATTTATGGTTTCAATGAGATTGGAAGAAAGGCAAGTGCGAGAAACTTAGCCCTGGCTCCACCATGACTGGGAGGATGGGCCTCAGCCCAGGTGTTAAGCTATGAGGGCAATGCCTTCTGGATGGGTTGGTGTTATTAATGTGAAAGCAGGCTTGTTATCACAAGGTGTTTGGTCTACTTCTTTCTTCTATTGCTCAAGAAGGCCCTCACTTTAAACTGATACTTTTATCTTGGACTTTCCAGCTTCCAGAACCACGAACCAATTCATTTCTTTTACAGAGACTTAAATTTGTGGGGAGCAAGGAGGAGGAGGAAAGGAGAGAACTCAGTATCTGCTTCTGTTAGCAGGCAGTACAACAACAGAAAAAGCACAGGCCTCTGTTGGGGCCAGGAAGAAGCCTCTGTTCTCTGCTCTCTTTATATCTACCTTCTACCTTTAGAGATAGGAAGATCTCAGGGCCCTAGCTCTTCTTACTCCCCTACAAAGATCTCAGGTATCTCTACAAGTCATGTTCTTTTTAGATCTTCTATTCTCAATATTATCTTGAGGCACTAAAGGCTCTCATGCAGCATTTGAGGAACAAATCAATCCTAAGCCATGTTTTCCTGAAAGAGCCTTGAGAGTCCATTGTCTCACTCATTCCCAAAGTTCACTAGATCCAGGGTACTCCTGCTAAAGAGAAAGAGGAACAAGCTGGAATTAGGAATGGATAGACAGTGGAATATGCAAATACCCACCTTTAAAAAAAAAAGAAGGGAGCCTGGCGCCATGATATGTGCCTTTAATTTGCCGGGCGTGGTGGCGCACGCCTTTAATCCCAGCACTCGGGAGGCAGAGGCAGGTGGATTTCTGAGTTCGAGGCCAGCCTGGTCTACAGAGTGAGTTCCAGGACAGCCAGGGCTTTACAGAGAAACCCTGTCTCGAAAAACCAAAAAAAAAAAAAAAAAAAGAGAAGGGAGCAAATACCCACCTTTGAGGTGGGATGGCATATAGCTATAATATCCATACTCAGTAGGCTGGGATAGAATGATCTCAAGTTCAAGGCCAGCTTGGGCTACAAAACCAACAACTTAAAAAAATTTATTTATTTCATGTATGTGTATACACTGTCACTGTCTTCAGACACACCAGAAGACGGCATCGGATCCCCATCACAGATGGTTGTAAGCCACCATGTCGTTGCTGGGAATTAAACTCAGGATCTCTGGAAGAGAGTCAGTGCTCTTAACCACTGAGCCATCTCTCCAGCCCACGAACAACTTTTAAAACTTAGAAAACTGTCACTTTTCTAGAACATGCTCTGAAATATAACATTCAGTAAAAGTGGTTCAGTTTAAGCTGGACGTGGTGGCGCACACCTTTAATCCCAGGCAGAGGCAGTCGGATTTCTGAGTTCGAGGCCAGCCTAGTTTTCAAAGTGAGTTCCAGGACAGCCAGAGCTACACAGAGAAACCCTGTCTTGAAAAAAACAAAACAAAACAAAACACCCCCCCCAAAAAAAGTGGCTCAGTTTATAGACTAATCCTACACACACTAAAATTTGGACAAATATATTCAAGAAACCTATTATCTTTTAACCAGATTTTAAGACATATTTTTCCTAGGAACTGCAAATGATCAAATAAAAACCCTAGTGTCCCTACTGAGTTGTCAATTGTAGGAGCCCCAAGAGTACCCCCAAACAAGATCAGCTCCTGCCATTCCTTTTGGCTGCCCAGCAGAACTATACAAAAAGACACTATTGCTGAAGACAATGGACTCTCAAGGCTCTCTCAAGACATCTTGGTTGCATGAATGGAGAAATCCAGGTGGAACTGGCCTGGGAGCTTCCTCTCTGCTGGCTAGCTTCCATAATCCCAGAAGGCACTACGCAGGCCATTCAGAGAATGAACACCTACAGTCTCTGCGGTGGTTTGCAGGGCATTCAGAAAGAGAGAGAGAACACCAACAGTCTCTGGGGTGCTTTGAATATGCTTGGCCCAGACAGTAGCAGTGTTAGGAGCTGTGACCTTGTTGGAGGAAGTGTGTCACTTTGGGGTGGGCTTTGAGACCCTTCTTCTAGCTGCCTGGAAGCCAGTCTTCTGTTTGCCTTTGGAACAAGATATAGAATTCTCAGCTCCTCCAGCGCCATGCCTACCTGGATGCTGCCGTGCTTCTGATGATCATTGAACTGAACCTCAGAACCTTTAAGCCAACCCCAATTAAATGTTGTTCTTTATAAGAGTTGCCTTGGTCATGGTATCCCATCACAGCAATGGAAACCCTAAGACAGTCTCACCACCTGTAAACTCTGTGAACTACAAGGCCAACCTGTGAGGCAAGATGTGCTCACTTGTACAAGAGTGACATTACTATGAGGGGTTAACCAAGTGCTCTCTGATTGATATGGTGGCCTGTGACACAGGAGGGAATTCTGTCTGGTATTGTACAGCCTGTCAAGAACCCCAAAGAGTAGAGATCATAAGCCCTAGAGGGGAACTGCAAATTGTTTACTAGTTAAACTGACAAAGCATCCAACTCCCTGAGAATAAGTAGTGGATGACTGTTGAGCACTAACCAAGACTTGTATACCATTCTCTGGGAGCTTCATGGAAGCAGGAGTAGAATCTAAGAGCTGGAAGACATAGAAAAGGGCTACAACATGCCATCCTCTGGGAAACAGACAGATACCACAACCTCAAAGTAGCCTACACAGTGTCTGCAAAAGGATGGGCCTGTTAATAGGTATGGATGGAGGAAGGGCTCAGGGGACCACAACTCCCACTGAAAAACTATTTGTTAATGATAGACAAAGGGAAAAGGGGAGTCATTGCCTTCAGTTGTGTATCCATTGGTGATTCCACCAGGCTCTAAGGAATAGTTCCAAGGTAATGCTTGCACAGATGGCTCTTACTAAATTTAGTGAGACACAAAACCAAATCAAAATTCAAGAACCTGGAAAAGGGACTGGGATGGATGAGAGAGGGTGTCAGAGATGGGAGAGGAATAACAGAGAATAGGGACAGTAATCACAATACAGTGTACCTATTCTCTGTTATTCCTCTCCCAACTCTGACATCTGTGCATGTCATGGTGACTCTGTAGCTCAGGCTGGCCCTGAACTTGTTCTAATGATCCCCCTGCTAGATAATGCAGCACCAGCCAACACACCCAGCTTCTAACATTTTAAAGTAATTCTAAAAGTTAATTATTTTACATCGTCTACATCCTAGCACTAACCCTTAGTCTTGACGTCTCCATCTCACAGGTAAGGATGTGCCTTCTTACATATGTGACAGGTAGAGAGAGACTCTGGGACAGTCAGATTAAGCATCCTGCTTCTTCAGCTGTCTCAATTTTTGACCCACTTTAGAAAAATACAGCCGGGC
>LR753767.1:28589-97878 GCA_902729485.2 Mus minutoides | reverse complement strand
AAAAAAAAAAAAAAAAAAAAAAAAAAAAAAAAAAAAAAAAAAAAAAAAAAAAAAAAAAAAAAAAAAAAAAAAAAAAAAAAAGAAAAAAAGAAAAAAAAAAAAAAGAAAAAAAGAAAAATACAGTATATTTGGAAATAGTCCATACCAAATAAAAGAGCAATGCAGCACATACAAAGTTTGACAAGGAATATAATTTCATCAAATTCTGAGGAATTCATATTTACAAAAGAAATAAAGCCTCAGAATTAGTAATTAAGAGAATACAGATGCCTAGTAGTATAAGAGTTTTTAAAAGTGTTTTATCATTACAAGTGTATGTATACCTATACATATAAACACACATACATATATATGTGGGAATGGAGAAAAGAGACATGGAAAGGTTTGGAGAGAGAAAAGGGGAAGGGGAAATGATGTAATTATATTTTAATTTATATTAAATAAAAATTTTATTTAAAGTATGTTTAAAAAAGTATGGGGGTGGGGTACAGGACTGCAGTGTCGGGAGGAAAGGCTGTGCTATGCACGGATTCTCCATCTAAGTCTGTATACTGATGTAGTCCAGATTTCTTGGCACCTCACTTTCCTGATCTACTGTAGTTCAGTGGTTGTTGTGGGAATGAAGTAAGTCAATACTGTTAAATGCCTGAGTTAGCACTGCCTCAGCTACTCACCAGGCCTAGCAATGGCAATTGCTATTATTACTATAATGCTGATAACACTTTTTATGTAAAATGCCTTCCTCTTTCAATCTGCCAAAACCAAAAAATACTAGTTTCTTTAGAGGTTACCATCCGATAATCTCTTTTCTCTGCATGTCCAAATTTGGACTGAAATCTGAAAATCTTTCAAATCTTCAATTTCATGGTGAATTTGGACATGCTGTATAAGTTTTAGAAAGTTGTATCACGGGGATAGAGAGATGGCTCGGCGGTTAAGAGTACTGACTGCTTTTCCAGAGGCCATGAGTTCAATTCCCAGCAGCCACAACTATCTGTAATGAAATCTGATACTCTCTTCTAGTATGTCTGAAGACAGCTACAGTATACTCGTATAAAATAAATAAATCTTTTCTTAGAAAAGTATCATACACTAAATTATACATAATACATTCTTTACCACCAACTAAATATTGAGTATAGAATATAAAAGTAATAAGCAGTATTTAAAATCAAATGAGGACATTGGGGGCTTTTAATTTTTGAGACAGGGTCTCACTATATGCTTTTACCTCAGCCTTCCAAGTACTCAGACTGCAGGCATGCGCTACCACACCCACTTACAACTGTATTTTTATAGAGCTTTTATCTTTATAGTGTTCAATCTTCAATCTGGTATATCTCTTGTGGGGCCAAAGTAGCAGACAGTACAAAAGGGTTGGGATACCAAGCAAGAAATCCTGGGAGTGAGAAATCCTAACAAATTGGTGGTTAAGTATAAATAGAACCAGCAAATGTTTAAGTCTGGGAGTGTCACATGTCAAGTCCACAGTGTTTCAAGATGCAAAGACTGTAGGCAAACACATTCAGATTTATAATCCTTGTTCTTTTTCCATGTTCTACGTATGTGTGGTGTATATGCATGTTTGTGCTTTGCATGTGTGTGGACATGCATGTAAAGGTCCAAGATTCCAAGGTTGCTTAGGCAAACCCAGAACTTACCAAGGCTAAGGTTAGTCTTGCTAGCCAGCATACTCTGGAGCTCGCTCTCTCCCTTCTGAGACTGGGAAGGCAGGCAGGCTGACGTGCCCAGCAGGCATGGGAACTCTAGTTGAGGCTGGGAAGGCAGGCAGGCTGGCGTGCCAGCAGGTATGGGAACTCTAGTCCTCACACTTTCCGAGCAAGCACTCCAACCACTGAGCTACCTCCCTAACTCCAAAAGCTGTATTTTTATTTTTAGGTACAATAAAAATCATGACAAAATTATTGAGAAGATACTTGCGGGATATGTGAAGCCTTCTTACAATTCTAGAATACTGGAGTGCAGTGTAGGAGGCAGAAAAACACAGCTCACCTGCCAGTTCCAAAACCTTGAACTCAGATTTTATAACATGCAGGTCTGTTTCTGTTTTCACAGTCCATAAAAAAATCCCATGTAAACAGATAAGGAGAGGAAGAAAAATTAAGTTTTTAAAAAATTTTCTTTTGAGATGGGGTCTCCAGGCTGGTCTGGAATTTGCTATGTAAGTCAAGCTAGCCTTGAACTCAGAGATCTCTCTGCTCTGTCTCTGTTCCTAAGTGCTGGATTAAAGGAATATGCGGAGACAGAGGTCTGGCTATTACCCAAGCTGGAGATACAAGCGTATGCCAGCACACCTCACTGGAAATCTTCACTCTAGAAAATAATCTATTTAAAGAATTTGTAGTTGTCTAGTTCAACCTATTTTAGTTTTAGTCAATAAGATAACACTGTCAAAAGCCACCATTTAAAGAATATTTCGTGGGTAACAAAGTACAACTAATAGGTAGCTAATAGTTACATCTTATGAGCTACTAAGATGATTTAATCTTTAACAGAACTCTCACAGTATGCTCTTCTACCAGGTTCCCATGGAGCGGCTGTTTGGTAACAACAGAGGGTATTTTCTCTACTTCCATAGGTCTGTTTCGGGAACTTCCCTTAGACCTCTATTTGCAACCTACTTAATGTCTCCAATCTGCTATCTGTGTCTAGTGAGGCACACACGGCAGTCCATATTTACCTAATCCATAAGCTGATTTGAGGAGCAATGAGCTTTAGAGCAGTTTTTAATGAAAATATTTTTATGAATTTAATATTTAATTCAAGAAATGAATGTAGTATACATATCTGATTAAGAAAATGCAATAAAGAGATAGGGTCTGTAACAGTCCTATAAAATAATTTACTTTTTTGTTTTTTTTTAAGAAAGAGCCCCAGTCTGGCCTCAAACTCATTATCCCCGA
The DNA here is from genome assembly GCA_902729485.2 of Mus minutoides. Classification (NCBI taxonomy): domain Eukaryota; kingdom Metazoa; phylum Chordata; class Mammalia; order Rodentia; family Muridae; genus Mus; species Mus minutoides. The sequence continues at coordinate 94,954 of LR753767.1, read as the reverse complement.
CCTGAGCCTGGGATTACAGGCTTCTATCTACCATTATACCTAAACAAAACAAAAAATATGTTTAATAATCCTCCTATCAAACTCAGTGGGCCAAGCACACAAGGACTTAGCAAAACGATGCAAAGGAGAGAGAGCACACTGGTAACTAGCCCCCCCCCCCCCAGGACAGGTTACATGGCCGTGGCAAGTACTGACCTGGAGGGGGTAGCATACCCACAGGAGGAGGAGGAGGAAGAGATGAAATGGATGAGCTTTGATGACCAGTCTCCACCCCTCCTCCCTCACCTCTTCTTTACCACACGCCCTGGGATTGCCCCCAACTTTTGTGTCTCATAAGAGCTCAACTCTCTCCTGATCTCGTCAAACTATTCCCATTCTTGATGATTTTTCTCTGTGATTTTCCCCCCCTTAAAAATCATTTGGATCCCCTACTCAGATACCTAGCTACAATGTCCTCCAGGCATTTCAGTATTCTTCCAACATCAGTTACCCAAACCTTTTCCTTTTTCTCAATGAACCACTAATCACAATGTAAGAAATAGGTAAGTGTGATGTCAGACATGTATCTATGAATTATCTATTCCATAAAGTAGCCACCCTGTAAAGTAGGCTTTGGCTTTATTAATGAAGAGAGAAGCTAAACAACTTGCAGAAAGTCACCCAAGTACTAATTATTACAAATTGTCACTATTACCAATTAGGGGTAATTAGTAGGTCTGGGATTCATAGCCAGATCCCTGACTCTAAAGCCATTTTGCTGCCTTTGGTAAAATTTACACCTTTGGAACATTAGGAGAAGTCCCACAGTTGGCCTGAAGTTTGGTGAATTGAAAGGCTGAGAGCATGCCTAGTCACTGAACTGTTTGCTAAGCAGCTTAGGAGCCTGAGATACAAACCATCTGACAAAGTCTCTGTCTCAGGCTGCTTACCCTTAGTCTGGTGTGGGGACAGAGGGTAACACAGGTGTGGCATTGCTACTTCTACAGGCTTGCTGCCAAGAAAACAGTGCAGGGGAAAAAGGAACATGTTACAGAAAGCTGAGGTTCTGCTTTCCTTCTGAAACTCCATCAGGGTCTACTGAAGATTTTGTAGTACCTTATGCAACAATAACCACTATACTTATTTTACTTACATACAACTTATGAAAATGTCCTCATGTAACCTAATAGCATGTATAATATATTCACACTAATAATAAAAAAATACATTTAAAATTATTTTATCTAAAGAGATAAGGTCTTTGGGTTAGCCCTATTTTCATATTTCTACTTTATTTCTAATTATTTTATAGTTCAAATAAGTATATTAATAATATGTACTATATATTTTTCTTATTACACTGATGCAAAGGAAAAAGAAAGGACAGGGTGTTATATAAGTGGTCACGGTTTGAAATAATAAAACAAAATAACAAACTAGGTAGTATCTTTATTAGTACATATCCATTGTACAAAATAGTAGGTTTTAGGGGCTGGTGAGATGGCTCAGCGGGTAGGAGCACCCGATTGCTCTTCCGAAGGTGATAAGTTCAAATCCCAGCAACCACATGGTGGCTCACAACCATCCGTAATGAGATCTGGCTCCCTCTTCTGGAGTGTCTGAAGACAGCTACAGTATACTCACATATAATAAAATAAAATAAATCTTAAAAAAGAAAAAAAAAAAAGAATCCATTAAAATAGTAGGTTTCAACAAATTTCTTCCTTTCCTTCCTTGCTTTCTTTTGTCCTTTCTTTTAACTTAAAAGAGCAAGGGGCTAAAATTTACTACATTTCTAGCAAATGTGTCCAGGAAGGAGAGAAATAAACCTTCAATAACAACAACAAAAAAAATCTCTTTTCTTCTTACTTAACTTTATGGTAAAGACAACTGAGATAATACATTCCCAGTAGTTGTTCACTTGTCAAATATTAGTACATTCAAGTGCAAACTCTCTGAAATGTTATGGAAAACACCAAATTAAAGACTCTTATTAAATTTGAGTTAGTTTCTTTCTTTCTTTTTTTAAAGATTTATTTATTTATTTATTTATTTATTTATTTATTTATTTAGTTTTTTGAGACAGGGTTTCTCTGTATAGCCCTGGCTGTCCTGGAACTCACTCTGTAGACCAGGCTGGCCTCGAACTCAGAAATCTGCCTGCCTCTGCCTCTGCCTCTGCCTCCCGAGTGCTGGGATCAAAGGCGTGCGCCACCACGCCCGGCTTATTTTATTTATTATATGTAGGTACACTGTAGCTGTCTTCAGACACCAGAAGAGGGAATCAGGTCTTGTTACAGATGGTTGTGAGCCACCATGTGGTTGCTGGGATTTGAACTCAGGACCTCCGGAAAAGCAGTCACTGCTCTTTACTGCTGAGCCATCTCTCCAGCCCAGAGTTAGCTTATATCTGTTGCTTCTTCCTTTTTCAAAGCAGTTTTATGGAAGAAAATATTTTAAGCCTAATAATGTTGTATTATTAATAAAGCTGGGTTCCATCAAAACTTTTATGGCTTTCTAGGTGGCTGTTAATAGACTGAATGATTTTATTACTCTTCTCTAACCCCTCTTACCAAAAAAACAAATTTCTCAAAACAATGAGACTGGTAAAGATTAAATAATTAAAGGCAGAGGAAAAACAACACACAAAAAAACTGAGAGTTGAGATATATCATTTACATTTTGTGATATTATTCAAGACAGACTAAACAGTAAAGGAATGAAAGCATCAGCAAATGAGAAAGGGTCACACATACACCCAGGCCTGAGAGACTGACTCTGCTAGCTCATCTACCTGAAGCCATAGAAAAGCAAGGTCAAGTCAAGATAGCATAGACTAACTCACAGTTTGCTGCTATTCAGCAAAGCAAAAATTATGCAGTGGGTAAAACATTTACATGTTTTACATTTTAATCTACCTTCTTTACTTCTCCTGACAAAGTCTCTCACTCCAAGGATGAGGGTGAATAAATGGAACACCTCTCCTATACCAACACTTCTCTCCATCTCAAGTTCAAGGTTCCTAACACTTAGGATACTACTACAGCTGCTTGTCACAAGGAAGAACTACAGAGGAACTGTACATTTCCCTTACGTTTTCCCACATACAGATGTTGCTGACAATTTACAAATTTTAAAAAATAAGAGTCAAAGTGTAACTAAACTTAATACCACAGTATTAACTAAGACTCTAATTGCATGTTTAAAAATCCCAAACCACAATTCCCCAGGAAAGTCTAACTGTCAACATTCAGAGGCCACAAGAGAGATAATAAGCACATTCATTAAATATTTTTATTAAACCCGATGTTATGCTGATCACTACAATGCCCAACCAATGTACTTTTTCTTTAAGTTATTAGAACATTTGTTACTGATTTACTGTGTACCAGGTAAATTGAGGCAGAGTTCTGAATAACTGCAGGTTCACAAGTAAAAAGTCCACAGAACAAAACTACTGAACCATGCTCCCTTTGTATATATTATATAAACGGCTAAGATTAAAAGGCCAATATCTGTTTGGTTGGAAGCTTTTTCTAGATAGAATCTAAGCCATCTGAGCGAAAACTGAATTCTAAAATCTGCATAAATGACTTTTACTGTCTTTCTTTGTGCTTGAAAACTCTTTTCATACATTGCTACCGATTCAATTTCACCTGTTGGTAATGGACACAGAAAACTCTTTGTAGGGGAAAAAACAAACCGCTTCGTGGAAAAAAAAAAAGGCACGTTATCAGATATACGGGGAGTGAAACAACTGAAAAACACGCCTTTTCTCCATCGGCATCCGTAAGCAACAGTTTGAAGAGATGGCCAAGTTACCACTTCCTTCACGAAAACTAGTCTGTGGGTCCCCCAACGCTACAAGCGCAGGACTTACCTGGTTCTTGGGGATCCTGAATCCGGGCTTTTACTTCTGCTGAGCTGGGCTCAGGAGAGAGGGGGCCAGCTGTCCCCTCCTCTGGGTCTTCTACCTTGGTCACTGTGAAGTGCGGCATTGTTCTTACAGACAGACCCTTGCTCTCAGCGTTTAAATTTCCTTCCCGTGCGTCCCTGCCTCTCTCCCTCCACACTCAGAGCACAGCCTAGGGAGACAGTGGTTGGGAATCGGGAAGTACTAAGCCCACGTGACCACAGCCCCAAGGGAGTGGGACGCTTGAAGACACGCCTTCCGCCCTGTTTATCATTCTCTTAAAAGGCTTAAGCACTCCACCCCTAGCTTATTGTTATTAACCTGTAGAACTCCAACTGTCTGGGCTGTTTCTCCAGGCGGCAGAAAGCTAAAGCCGGGGCGGAGTTCATCAAGAGCTGTCCACCGTGTGTCACCCACTTGTGTCCTTTACTTAATTTATTGCCACTTTTCTGGGTTCCATTATCTCAACCTTACTCATCATCTGTCCTTTTACTTCACACGAGAAAGATTAGGGAACGGTTTATTTCACAAACTACCCTCTTTAATGAAGACTGGCACTATGTCAACTCAGGAAAAAAAAAAAGGATGGTTTCCATTGTTGCTTAAGGTCAAAGCATATGGGAAAAGCTTGCAACAGTCAGTGATTCTCTCCTCCTTCAGGTGAAACATCTACTTAGCCAATATTTAATGACACATCATATTTTATAAACAACACAGTTTTAGATGCCCAGATGCTTGCAAAGACATTCAAGAAGAGAACTAATTTTATCAAAAGCACAAGTTTAAAAGAGAAAACTAAAGTTTTAAATTGGTATGTAAAGGAAGCTTCAACATAACTGTTTTAAAGAAAAAGATATCCTCAAGGTGCCTGTAGTCCCAGTAACATACTTTACTCCACAATAACACTGAATAGCTGTATCAAGTGCTCAGCTGATCAAAGAGGCAGGGAGATAGATAAGTAAATTAAGCTTTATGTTACTTTCCATGTTGATATCATAACAAGACTTTGTCACTAGAAATGTCTTCTACCAGACAAGACTGAGTAAAATGTAGTGACTAGAGAATAAACGTATGTGATCATCATTCATTCAAAGCACAGCACCTCTACAGCATTCAGTCCTAAGCTGTACTCTGCATTGCACTAGAAACTCTAATCAGTCTCATTAACTCACTGCACAAACACTTAGATACAAAAAGATAACTAAAGTCATGGTGAATGGTAAGGCAAACTTTAAAATACTGAAAGCCTTATTGTGGTAGGCAACATAGACTGACTAAATTTAAAAGAAAGTTCACAAATACTTAACTTTTACTTCATAGGTTCCTGATAGTCATGGTTTGCAGTCATTCACCTGGGGAGCTTTTAAAATATTGATGCTTTGGGTCTATCTCATATATTTCTATTAACTGCTTTAGCAATAGGGCTTGGATCATAAGATTTTTAAAAGTCCCTTCATGGGGCTGGAGGGATGGCTCAGTGGTTAAGAGCACTGGCTGCTCTTCCTGAGTTCAATTCCCAGCAACCACATGGTGGCTCATAATCATCTGTAATGGGATCTGATGCCCTCTTCTGGTATGTCTCAAGAGAGCAACAGTGTATACATATACATAAAATAAGTAAAAAAAAAATTTTAAGTCCCTTCACATTGTTTTAATGTGCAACCAAGGTTTAAATAGAAGACTGCTGTAAAAGTTAAATTTATCATCGGAAAAGTCTGCGTAGGTCTCTTTTAAAAAATATTTTCGGGGCTGGTGAGATGGCTCAGCCGGTTAGAGCACCCGACTGCTCTTCCGAAGGTGATGAGTTCAAATCCCAGCAACCACATGGTGGCTTACAACCACCCGTAACAAGATCTGACGCCCTCCTCTGGTGCGTCTGAAGTCAGCTACAGCGTACTTATGAAGAATAATAAGAAATGAATCCTTGGACTGGAGAGACCAACCAGAGCAAGTGAGGCTGTCCAGAGCGAGCGGAGCCGAACGGGGACGGCCAAAGCAAGCAGGGACAGCCGGAGCTAGCGTGGCCGGAGCGAGTGGGGCCGAACCGGAACGGCCAGAATGAGCGGGGCCGACCAGAGCAAGCGGAGCCGATCAGAGCGAGCCGGGCCGGCTGGAACGAGCGGGGGCCGTACGGGGGCGGCCGGGAGCGAGTGGGGCTGGCCGGAGCGAGCAGAGCCAGCGGGAGCGAGCGGGGTTGACCGGAACAAGGAAAAAAAAATTTTTTTCATCTCAGCAGGAGTGGGTGGGTCGGGGAGCAGGGGGAGGGGATAGGGGATTTTCAGAGGGGAAACTAGAAAAGGGGAGAGCATTTGAAATGTAAATAAAGAAAATATCTAATAAAAATAAAAGTAAAAAAAAGAAAGTAAGAGTGGAAATGAAAAAAAAATTTCATCTCTCTCTTCTCCCCTTGCCCATTCCCCCATGTGTGTCTTTTGACATAGGACCTCACTATGTATCCCTGGCTACCCATGAACTCACAGAGATCCACCTGCCTGTTTCTCCAATGCTGGAAATCAACGTATGCACCACCTTACCTGGCTTATTTAATATCTATTTCTTCAAAATAAATTGTCATTTGTTTTTGTATTTTGTCCATATTTATAACTCAGCTACTCCACTGATTTATTTGAAGGAACTTAAAAGTGCCAATCTGTCAAAGATTTCACTCTTATATTCAGAGTTCAACTATCATGAAAGCTTCTGGTTCCAGTACATTTTCTACTTGGACTCTATCTTTCACACTTACCTTATGAAGAGTAGAACTGTGACTCGTGTTCTGTAGTTGGTAGACAGAAACACTATTTACAAACATGTATATAGCTTCTGGGTATAAGCCTAGATCCAAAGGCAGGAGAGAGTGCTTATCAGTTAAGAGAACATTCTTAGGCATTCTTGAGGACTCAAGTTCAAATCCAGCATCTACAGCAGGCAGCTTACAACTGCCGGTAACTCTAGTCCCAAGGAGTCGGATGCCTCTGTTCTCATTTACACACACCTACATGCGTGCGAATGCATATGGACATGAATGCACAAGCTCAAAATTAAATCTTTTTTTTTTGTTTGTTTTTTCGAGACAGGGTTTCTCTGTGTAGCCCTGGCTGTCCTGGAACTCACTTTGTAGACCAGGCTGGCCTCAAACTCAGAAATCCGCCTGCCTCTGCGCCCCCCCCCATGCCTGGCCAAAATTAAATCTTAAAAAAAGAATAAATCTAAATGTTATCGTCTCACCCTCCTCCTCTCTAAAGTCCATCAAACTCAACAAGTAGGATGTGACAAAGTCCTGTTAATAAACTATGACAGGAGTAATTTATTTACCAATTCAGTGTTTTGTACCAAAGTGGTCAGCAATTTTACAGTTCTCTCTGGGGATGAACTGTAGATAGACATGCAGGACATAGAACACTGAAGGTGAAGTAATGTTAAGACATGAATGATGTGGACAGAAAATAATTACATAAAGGTGAGACATCATACACAGAAAATGCAATGCACTGTCACAATAATATACTAAGACAGTCCCACTGAGACAGCTAAAATTTAAAAGACCAAATGTGGCAACAAAATAGAATGAAAGAAAGGACCCTCAAACACTGTGGCTGCGGCTGTTAAGGTGGATAACTATGGAAAAGAGTCTGGACTTGCCCCAGCACTCAACTTCACTCTCAAGCATTTACTCATAACAATCAAACTGTGCTACACAAAATGTTTATATTCCTGACATCTCTAAAGTGGAAATACCTTAGATATTCATTCATAAGAAAAAAAAAACTATAGAGTCAAAATATATTTACTATTTAAGAATTTTAAAATGAACAACAGATAAACCCAATATAAATGTGTTTGCAGTGCTTTAAGGTTTTAAAACAGTCTATGGCATGGAAAGCCAGATGAAATCTGTCTAGGTGTTTAACAACAGATAAATGGATAAAGAAAACATGGGGTTTAAAAAAAAAAAAAAAGAGTACAAGCAGAAATCATCACGTAAGCAAATAAGCTGTGCTCAGAATGAGAGAATGACAACCACCCTACTGTTCTGGAGCTTGTACATGGAGTCTAGCTAGACTTTAGAGTCGGTACCAGTGAGCGGGAAGGAAAGGGGGCAATGAGGAGAACAGGACCAAAGTACATAACACACAGGCGTGAAAATGTTAGACTATAACCTACTCTTGGTATATTCGTGCTAATGGCCTTTCTAATTAATTAGTACAATGGTTGCCTCTGAGAACGTGGAGTAGAGATTAGCTGGACTCCAACACAGCAAAACTTCCTGAAATTATGACACTAGAGGTCTTGCTAGAGCTTAGGTGTATGCATTTGTTAATAATTTCAGTCAATTCACTTGGAATGTCCCTTTGCATTTCGCTGTATAAGAAGTTTACTTCAGAAGAAAAAGCCTTGAACAAATTCTAAGCTTTAAATAATAATACACATTCAAGTTTGTGGGAAACTGAAATGATATCTCAATTTACCTTGAAATGCAGAACCTTGGATATAAACTACACAAAGATTTCTTAAACTCAGGAATAAAAAGACAAGACTTATGATTAAAACAAACAGCTGACAAAAGACAATAAACAAATGGCTAAGAAGTATTTGAAAACATACTCCCCGTCAGGGGTCATCAAGGAGAGCACATATAAATACCTTGGGGAAAGTTCTAGGAGCTGTTTATAAATCTAAAACATACTTTTACCATATGACCCAGCAAACCCTCTTGGCATTTTTAACCAAGAGTACTAAAAGATGTAGTTACAAACAAACAAACAAAAAAAACCAAGTATGCACATAGCAGCTTTCTCCACAGTGGCCCAAAATCAAATATGCACATAGCAGCTTTCTCCACAGTGGCCCAAAATCAAATATGCACATAGCAGCTTTCTCCACAGTGGCCCAAAATCAAATATGCACATAGCAGCTTTCTCCACAGTGGCCCAAAACCAAGTATGCATACAGCAGCTTTCTCCACAGTGGCCCAAAATGGCCCAATAGGAAACAGCCCAGTGTCTATACATCAACAGGATAAACACTTCAGCAGATTTACACAGCAGACTGTTACTCAACAATGACTAGAAATAATCGGGTAAATTCAACACCATTATCATTAAAATTAGAGATTATGCATTATAGACAACACAAATGAAACACTTATCAATGTTATTGGGGGTGAAGCATTTTGATTCCTACAACTTTAAAATGCTTTAAAAATAGATTAATGAAGTGAAAAGGTATAATCACCTATGGAATAAAAATTATGTGCTCACTGCAGACGTCCTTCAAGTTTTCTGTATGTCTGAACACTTTCCTAATGAAACCTTAGGAAATACAATGGAAGACGACTCTCCGCAGAGTCCCTGTGGGGTCGCTCCTTTTCACACACGGGTTCTGGGGCTGCAGAAATGATCTGCTTGTGCTTCCGTTTGTGCTTCCAATTAGAGCCCTGGATGATGAGAGTTGATGTGCAGGTGTGAAATATTTACACTGTCACGTTTTAAAAATGTGTGGCATTTAAAATTAGTAAGATACTGGGGCTGGTGAGATGGCTCAGCGGGTAAGAACAACCGACTGCTCTTCCGAAGGTGATAAGTTCAAATCCCAGCAACCACATGGTGGCTCACAACCATCCGTAATGAGATCTGGCTCCCTCTTCTGGAGTGTCTGAGGACAGCTACAGTGTACTTACATATAATAAAATAAAATAAATCTTAAAAAAAAAAAATTAGTAAAATACTGAGGCCAGGTCAGGGGCCTTTATGCAAAGGAGCATTTTTAATGTCTCCTTCCACAGTGTTGTTTACATTAGGATCAAAATAGACAAAATTTTCTTTGCTAATAGTTTCAGTAAAATGTTTATTTGTAACTATCTTTAAATTGTCAGAAGATTCATCCTTCAAGAGAAGGAGACTAGTTGCAGTAATTATTTTTAAATTATAACTTACTGCTCCATCCCATGCAATTATGTATTTTTAGGCTGAACTTACAATTCATGATAACCAGTGTTTTGTCTGATTCAAGCAGTTCATTTAAAAAAAAAAAAAAAGATGAGTTAAACATAGTGAAAAGAACAAGGACAAGTCAGTAAAAAATTATTTTCAGAAAATTATCAAATTTAAGATATTCTAATTATTCTCTCCAATGTCAAAAAATACTCAAATTTTGGTCAAATCATATGTATTTTTATCTTGGTTTTCAGAAACTGACAGTTAAATTATATATGAATATCCTAGAGCCATATGATCTTTATTTTTTTGTTTGTTTGTTTGTTTGTTTGTTTAAGACAGGGTCCCACTATGTAGCTCTGACTGCTCTGAACTTACTTTAGACCAGGCTAGCCTCAAACTCACAGAGATCCTCTTGCCTCTGCTTCCCAATTGCTGGGATTAAAGGTGTGTGCCACCACACCCAGCCTAGAGGCAAATGATTTGATTGCTGAAAGGTTCAGTTTTCTTTTTTTTGTTGTTTTTTGTTTGTTTGTTTGTTTGTTTGGAGACAGGGTTTCTCTGTGTAGCCTTGGCTGTCCTGGAACTCACTCTGTAGACCAGGCTGGCCTTGAACTCAGAGATCCGCCTGCCTCTGCCTTCCAAGTGCTGGAATTAAAGGTGTGCGCCACCATGCCTGGCCTTCAGTTTTCATTTTTGTTTTGTCTTTGTATTGAGATTGGGTCTTAATAATAGCCTAACCTGGTATGGATATTGTGATCCTCCTGCTTCAGCCTAATTAGTACAGAAATAAGAGACACCATGCCCACCTTGAAACAGTTTTAAGTTTCTTCTAGCACAAATTTGAAAGTTGGGTCCATCAGTAAGCAGAAAGCAAAACTGCGGATATTTAACTGTTCTATGTATCTTGAACATGATCCATGACAAGTGTCATTTTATGCACTCTTGAACATCCTGCAGATTACACATTTTGTCATATGTTTAAATTTAAATAGAACTCACTTTGAAAACATATAAAATTAAATTTGATCAAAGATGCAGGCAAATTATTTTTATAAACTGGACACAGAGGCAGGAGAGATGGCTCAACTGGTCTTCTAGAGGGCCTGCATTTTTGATTCCTAATACCACCACCACCAACAACAACAAAAAACCTCTCACAATCATCTGTAAATCCCATCCAAGGGAATCCACTGCTTTCTTCTGACCTCCCTGGGCATCAGGTACATACATGGCACACAGGCATACATACAGGTAAAATAGCAATACATACACAATAAAAATAAAAACATTTTAAAATCAGAACACAGATACAACAGACTAAATATCATGAGCCCACACTGTACCGTCTTCATCTGCATACAACTACCTGTTCACAGAATTCTCTCATTAACTTATACACATATGACTACATACCGCACAGGATAAGGGTTTATGAAAGTATCATGCTCACTGGGGATCCTCAGCGAGGAGCAATAAATTCTGGCCTTGAAACAGATTCAATTCAAACCTCTCCTAAATTCTTGCAGATTTTAGACAGCATTCAAAATGGCTGGCTATACACCTACAGTATTCACTTTACTTCCAATGGCATTTTTAACAAACAGGAAAGGCATATTAACTATTAGCCAGCACTCAAATAAATTAAAAATTACACTTTCATTTATGCACTTTTATAAGTGTATAGGACATATTTTCTATTACGTATTTCCTTAACCTCTTTTGCTCCTATCTTCCACTGAATTCTTTCTTTCCAATAAGTACTCCTTTCTAGGTTCATGTAGTTTTTTTAAGTGACCTACTCAAGTTAATTGGTGTTGCTTGCATGAGCACGGTATGGGTTATTGAGTTGGGGCACAGGCTACCTACCAGTGGTTACACCACTGAAGAAAAATGACTCCTCACTCACTTCTCCAGCAGCTGTTAGCTACCAACAACTCCTCAGCTATGCATGGGCCCTCACAAGTTTCTCCCTCTATCATTTATTTAAAATATCTGAACTGAAAAATTTATAAAGTATAAAACTCCCAAATTTTAACAGATCTTGTAAAGAAACCTATGTTACATGTTAGAACAGAGATCTGTGTGTGTGTGTGTGTGTGTGTGTGTGTGTGTGTGTGTTGGGGTGTGTTCATATGTGTATGTGTAAGTTAGAAAATGAAATCAGGGGCTAGTGAGATGGCTCAGTGGCACTCAACCACACAAGTTCAAAATACATCATAAACTCTGAGGATACAGGTTAGTGGCAGAGTACGTACTTGCTGCATATGTGCCAAGCCTTGAGTTCTATCTTCAATACTGAAAAAGTAAGTGTGCAAATAAATGACAAAGAAAAAGATAATATAACCCAACCTTAAAAAATCAGAAACATAGGCTGGTGAGAGGGCTCAGTGGGTAAGAGCACTGACTGCTCTTCCGAAGGTCTTGGGTTCAAATCCCAGCAACCACATGGTAGCTCACAACCATCCGTAACGAAATCTGATGCCCTCTTCTGGAATGTCTGAAGACAGCTACAGTGTACTTACATTTAATAAATAAATAAATAAACAAACAAACAAATAAATAAATCTGAAAGAAAGAAAGAAAGAAGGAAAGAAAGAAAGAAAGAAAGGAAGGAAAATGAAATCAAGTGTTCTCTTTTATGTCTTTCTGCCTTATTCTCTTGAGTCAAGGTCTTTCACGGAACTTGAAGTTCACTGAATCTGAAGAAGCAGACTGTCCAGTGAGCCCCAGATCTACCTGCTGCCATCTCCCAATTCTGGGGCTGGGAGCAAGCACTCTCATACACAGAGTCATTTTCCCAACCCTAGCACAATGATTCTTAGGTAAAAACAGTTGCATGAAAGAAAAACCTATTCCAGACTACTTAGAACCAACGGTAGAGAAACTAGTCAAACTCCCATTGAGTGTGGTGTCACTTGGAGTGTCAGGCACAAGTATGAAAGATGATTAACTGCTGTTTAAAAATAGTGTTTTAGAATAGTGTTTTGCAAACTATTTTTGGTGAAGTCTTTTTCTATTTAATGACACATGGTCTCATATAGCCCAGCCCAGCCTCAAACTCATTATGGAATGGAGACTGATCTTAACACCCTGATCATCCTGTCTCTACCTTCTCAGGAGTGTACAACTATGCCAAGCAGAATTGTTTTTTACTATCCAACTTAGTACATGCTAATAATTTTGTGAATAAATAACAAGGTGAATTAATGAAAAAATGAAATGAAGATATACCAAATACATCCAATTTTGGGGGGGAGGGGGGTGGTTCGAGACAGGGTTTCTCTGTGTAGCCCTGGCTGTCCTGGAACTCACTCTGCAGACCAGGCTGGCCTCAAACTGAGAAATCTGCCTGCCTCTGCCTCCCAAGTGCTGGGATTAAAGGCATGCACCACCACTGCCTGGCATAAACCCCAATTTTTTAAATCATGAAATTCAGCAGATATAAGATTGCTCTAGTAAGCTACCATGCAAGCTTCTAAAATTTCAATTTCTTACCTAACTTCCTCAAATAAGCAATATGACCCAGCACTGTCTGCATACTACACTCTGAATGGCCGTTCTACAGAATTCTGTAAACATCTTACAGAAGATAATGAGTTGTTCACTACTTAAATTTAGAGTTACTGCTATTGCTGGAGTCTGCTAAGTATACTCTCGTTTTCCAATAAAAGATGTGCCTACACTTTCCCTATTTATCATATTCAGCAAGCCCTTTTATCTGCTATTGAGAGACTAAATAATAGTTTAAAATATCAAATTAATGGGCTGGGAAGATGGCTCAATGGTTAAGAGCACTTATTCTTGCAGAATTTAATTCAAACTCCAGCATCCATATGGTGGCACACAACCATCTATAACTCCAGTCCCAGGGGACCCAGTGCTGCTTCTGACCTCTGAAGGCTCCAGGTATGCATGTAGTACTCATACATACATGTAGGCGAAACACTCATACACATAAAATTAACTAGCTAAAAACAATTTTTAATTTAAATGACTTAAAATTCTAAGTTTTATCTTATGTAGCATACAAGTACAGAAAGGGTGAGTGAATTATTTTGTGAAGACCGGTAACAAGGATAGCAAGAACATACTATTTAAAACTATGAAAACAGATTTCTATGAAATAGTTGAAGTGGTTAATATTTAATCAATTTTAGGGCTGAAGGCCTTAAAGATAAAAGATGAAAGATATTCCTCCCTGTTGGATTCATGCTGTTGCAGAGAACAAAAGGCAGAGTCATCCGGTTGAGGCCTCATGACTCTCAAAGAATCATGCATTTACTCTATACTATTAGAGTGCCCAATAGGTACCAGAAATAGGAATGAAACTATGCAAGGCACCATCCCCAGCCCTGCACCAGTGTGCAGTCTTGTTAGCCAATGAACTATACATCCATCCGTGAGCACAATACACAAGCAAACAAAGAAGCAGGAGAGCATAACATCCCACCGCTCTGCTCAGACGGGTTACCTTTTCAGGAGCCCAAAGCTGTGAGTTCACTGGAGGGATGTAACAGGATGTGATGGCTAGCTAACTTCAGGGCACTCTCAGTCATTTTTAGCAGCAGTGTCCAAACACTAAATGAGGTAGTACCGAATGCCTCCAGAAATTAAGTGTTTGGCTCTTAAGAGTTTAATCCATGAGGTTGGAGAGATGACTCAGCAGTTAAGAACACTAGCTGCTCTTCCAGAGGTCCTGAGTTCAATTCCCAGCAACCACATGGTGGCTCACAACCATATGTAATGGGTTCTAATGCTGTCTTCTGGCATGTGGGTGCACACACATATATAAAATAAATTAAATCTTAGGAAAATAAAAAAAGCTTAGCCTGTGTGGTAACTTCCTGTACAGGGCTGTTTTCCCCTTGGTCTCATGTCACTGAGCAGAGGGGTAAATGAGATCCAAGAATAACCAACCAAAGAGGCAGCACTGGTAGCTAAGAATACAGACAACAACTCAGTTCCTCACTGAATTTAATATCCCATCTACACATCACATCTCATTTTTCTATTATTAAATGATTGGCAGGTTAAAATGCATTTCTATTGATGAAAAGTCTACAGAATATAAACATGACACTATGCAACATACTATAAAAACTATAAATATAGTCTTAAAACATAAGGAAAAAACAATGAAAACACAGTCCCAAAGAAAATGTCCTTGTTAACAAAATAATTGATTAACCAAGCAACAGTTGTTCGGTGGTGCCAGCTGTTGACCCCAGGGCCTTGCATATGCTATCACTGAGTGGCTTCCCCAGTTCAGGACCAACCCTGTTAATTTAATTTCTACTTCAAAGAAAAAATGATTTTATGAACCACTGCTTTGTTTCTGCCCCTCTCCAAAAGTCCATTTACGAAGAGATTTCCTGAGCTAGCATTGTGGGGGTGAATGCCTCCTATCCAGGAACTCAGAAAGTTGAAGAGGGAGGATCCACACTCAAGGCCAACTGGGCTAAACAGCAGCAAGACTGCCTCAAAAAAAAAAATTTTTTTTAAATAAAGAAAGAAGCCAGGCAGAGGTGTTGCACACCTTTACTTTCAGCACTCGGGAAGCAAGGGCAGGCAGGACCCTGACTGGTCTACAGAGCTAGTTCTAGGCCAGCCAAGGATACACAAAGAACCCCTGTCTTAAAAAACAATAAACAAAACAAAAAAATTAATAAAGAAAAATAAAGAAAAAAGGATAAAAAAAATTCACCAAAACTTGGCTTAAAATATTCACTAACTTTACTGCTAGACTAATGTAAAATGTGCAATAACTCAGCACTACTACTGCGCCCCACTAGATAGGAGCACATCATTTGTGCATGTAACAATGAAGTATACATTTTTAGGCTGAATTTCCTTTAAGAAACATGGACTCTAGCAATCCAGAGAACATGTAATTGTATTGCCTTCCATTTGTAGTTTTCCTCTGAATGTCAGGCAAAATAATGTCCTGGGATATCTCTTTCATGCATCTGCTATATTACTATATAATTTAAAGTTATTAAAACATTCTGGCAGGGTCAACCTGCATAAGACAAAAATACTGCCACTGGAGTCACATGGTTAGCCCTGGGCTCAATCACTACGTGTCAATGATTACCGTGGATTGGACTAATCTACTTATCTGATGCCTCAGATTTTTTTCTTAGACAAGAAAAAGTTTATCTTAGTACAGGAAAACAAAACAAAACAAACAAAAATCCATGGTGAAAAATATCAAAACTTTTTTTTTTTTCAAGAAAGGAAAGAGCTAACTTTATCTCTACAGAAGCACATGGATCCTAGCTCCTACCTGCGCTTAGTGCCTTACATGGAATAGGCCACACTGCTAACCTAGGGGGAAAATCAATCATAAGCCTTTTATTTGCGTCTTAGGATGTAACTAGCCATTTCTATTTTCAATAATGAAAATAAGCATTATTTATGTTTTTTTTTTCTTTTTTTTTCGAGACAGGGTTTCTCTGTGTAGCCCTGGCTGTCCTGGAACTCACTTTGTAGACCAGGCTGGCCTCAACTCAGAAATCCGCCTGCCTCTGCCTCCCAAGTGCTGGGATTAAAGGCATGCACCACCATGCCCGGCTTTTTTTTTTTTTTTAAAGATTTATTTTATTTATTATATGTAAGTACACTGTAGCTGTCTTCAGACACTCCAGAAGAGGGCGCCAGATCGGATGGTTGTGAGCCACCATGTGGATGCTGGGATTTGAACTTATCACCTTCGGAAGAGCAGTCGGGTGCTCTTACCTGCTGAGCCATCTCACCAGCCCCAGCATTATTTATGTTTAAGGTAATAAATGCAAATAATCTCAAAGCAAAACAAATTCTAATTATATTTGGTTTCTCTTCTGGCATGCAGGTGCACATACAGATAGAGCACTCACATACATAAAATAAATAAATCTGGGGCTGGTGAGATGGCTCAGCGGGTAAGAGCACCCGACTGCTCTTCCGAAGGTGATAAGTTCAAATCCCAGCATCCACATGGTGGCTCACAACCATCCGTAATAAGATCTGGTGCCCTCTTCTGGAGTGTCTGAAGACAGCTACAGTGTACTTACATATAATAAAATAAATCTTTAAAAAAATAAATAAATAAATAAATCTTAGGGGGAAAAAAAAAAAAGAGTTTGGGGCTGGAGAGATGGCTCAGCAGTTAAGAGCACTGACTGCTCTTCCAGACGTGCTGAATTCAATTCCCAGCAACGACATGGTGGTTCACAACCATCTGCAATGGCATCCAATACCCTCTTTTGGTGTACCTGAAGACAGCAACAGTATATTCACATAATAAATAAATAAATAAAATTTAAAAATTTAATCTGTGTTGTAACTTCTTGTACAGACAACGGTATTCACTCCTTAGGTGAAAAAGTACAGGTGTATGCACAAGCTTTCTTAATAGTGTTTTCTTTTTTCTTTACCCAGCAATATGCAAAATGAAGAGCTTTTCATCAAAGTGAAGGCAAATAATAAAATTTAACATAACTGGTAAGATGGAAGAAACTCAAGTGCCATTTAGCCAAAATCTTTAATGTACTAAATGATTATGAAAGCAAACAGATAAATGCTATCAATTGGCTTTTGCATGTGGGCTTCTCAAGGTCACTCGAAACACACCAAGGATTATCAAATGCAGCAATAAAGAGCAAACCAAAGGCTGCCACTGATTATTAGGTGAGGAACCTAGAGGCTGGAATGCAGCTAGCTCCTGATTACAGAAAGATCTTAAATACAAAGGACTAAAATTGGGAACATAAGGGGTCAGTGAAGTGACAAAGGTCAAAGTCATTCGTCCCGAAGCCCAACCACCTGGGTTCAGTCTCTAGGACCTACATGCTGCAAGAGAAGCACCTCCCCAAACTTGTCTTCAACCTCCGCATGTGCCTCATGCTACACACTTACACCCACAAAAATACTAAGAGAAAAAACTAAATATAAAAGACAAAATAAGACAAAAACAACAACAACAAAAAACAAATACCTGCCACTTAATGACTTCTTAATATTGCTTCCCCCCGCCCCCAGTTTTGAGCTTTTTTTTTTTTTTTTTTTTAAAGTTTTTTTTTATTATATGTGAGTACACTGTAGCTGTCTTCAGACACTCCAGAAGAGGGAGCCAGATCTCGTTACAGATGGTTGTGAGCCACCATGTGGTTGCTAGGATTTGAACTTATCACCTTCGGAAGAGCAGTCGGGTGCTCTTACCCGCTGAGCCATCTCACCAGCCCCAGTTTTGAGCTTTTTAATTAAAAAAAAAAAAAAAAAAACAAACACATTTTAAAAAATCTACTTTGAGTTTTGTGTATTTACAAGTGGGTAGGACTGTGTGTGCATGTGAATGAATACCAGTGCCCTTGGAGGAGTCATTGGTCCTGAGGCTGGAGATACAGGCTACTGTGAGATGCCTGGTGTGAGCTGAGACTCCCACTCCCACTGAGGTCTTCTGCAAGAAGTTTGCTGAGCCAGCTCTCCAGCCCTAACACTGCACACTTGAAACTTCCATCTTGTCAGTTACTCTATGGGAAAAAATTTCAACATTTGAAATTTTGAACAGTTCAGATTTATTACATATCTGGGATGTGTGTGTGTGTATGAGCAGACGCTCACACACAGACTAATTCATGTGCGTATGCTGGTTGGAAGACAGATAATAAATAACTTTTTAGGAATAGGTTTTCTCCTTCTATCATGTGGGCTCTGAGACTGAACTAATGTCATCAGGTTTGGCAGCAGATGTCTTTATCCACTGAACCATCTTACCAGTCCATGAGATTTATTTATTTATTCTGACTTGACTATGAAACCTTGTGAATTAAGTTTCACTACTGACTTGAAGCTTAAAAATTGGAATAACAGCTCAGTGAGTAAAGAACCTGCTAGCGGGGGCTGGTGAGATGGCTCAGCGGGTAAGAGCACCCAACTGCTCTTCTGAAGGTGATAAGTTCAAATCCCAGCAACCACATGGTGGCTCACAACCATCCGTAACGAGATCTGGCTCCCTCTTCTGGAGTGTCTGAAGACAGCTACAGTGTACTTACATATAATAAATAAATCTTAAAAAAAAAAAAAAAAAAAGAACCTGCTAGCAAATAGGGGGATCTAGCCAGCCTATCCTAATTAGTGAGCACCAAATATCAGTGAGAGACCCTATCTCAAAAGCAAGATGGGTGGCTGCAGAGATGATATCCAAGATTCTGGCCTCTACATATACAAGCATGCTTGCATGTGCAAGCTCACATGTGTGTGAACGCACATGCATACACTCACACACACTCATCCCACTTCAAAAATAAAATATGCACTTGGGTAGTGGAGGTTGGATGTTAGTGAATTTGAGATGAACTGAAGCTATAAGAGATGCCCAGACCAACCTTTAGTACATACAATAACAAAATTTAAATATATGGCTGGACACTTCTCAGTGGCAGAACATGGCAGGCCATTTAATTAGCAAGGCAACAAACCCTGGGTTCAGTCTCTTAACTACACACACAGGTTCTTGTGTGTGGTTACACACACACACGTTCTTGTGTGTGGTTACACACACACACACACACACACACACACACACACACACTCATATACAGACACTCAAGATCAGCAGGAATAAAATATTCTGCAAAAAAGAAATGTTAAAATAGAACAAAGGTGGGCTGGTGAGATGGCTCAGTGGGTAAGAGCACCTGACTGCTCTTCCGAAGGTGATAAGTTCAAATCCCAGCAACCACATGGTGGCTCACAACCATCCTTAATGAGATCTGGCGCCCTCTTCTGGAATGCCTGAAGACAGCTACACTGTACTTACATATAATAAATAAAATAAATCTTTAAAAAAAAAAATAGAACAAAGGTATAGCTCAGAATTAAGAAACTATTTCTTACTAACCAACCACTAACTATTTTTTGTTCAGGCAAAATGCCCCATGTACGTGCCTTCATATGTTATATGTTATGTGGTTTGGCCTTCATTTGTAATTAAGGGCTCTAGTCAGGTGGTGGTGGCAAACACCATTAATAACAGCACTTGAGGGGCAGAGGCAGGCCAATCTTCGAATTTGAGGCCATCTTGATCTATGGAGTGTCTTCAAGGGCAGTCAGATCTACACAGAAAAAAATCCTGTCTCTAAAAACAAACAAACAGGGGCTGGTGAGATGGCTCAGCGGGTAAGAGTACCCGACTGCTCTTCCAAAGGTGATAAGTTCAAATCCCAGCAACCACATGGTGGCTCACAACCATCCAATCTGGCTCCCTCTTCTGGAGTGTCTGAAGACAGCTACAGTGTACTTAAGTATTAAAAAAAAAACAAAAGAAGATGATTTTAAAAACAAACAAACAAAAATCCAAACCAAACCAAATCAAAAAGACACTATAAAACTTATAAAAACCCAATTAAAACAATATTTTGTTTAACATTTAACAGAAATGCCTTTGTAATTCCAACAGTGAACATTTCAAGTGGCTCTTCACATACTTTTTAGCAACAGTACTGTTTTCCAAGCTTTTCTTTTTTTCTTGTGTGTGTGTGCATGTAAGAGGAAGAAACCCAGAACATTTCATTTCACCTGTAAATACTCCAACAGGTTATCTTTACCTGAGGGTTTCTCATGACAACAATATCTTAAGTAGATCTAAGAAAATTAGAATTTCTTCAATGTTTTTTAAAGCCATGTATTTCAAATCCCCCCAATCACTGCTACTCTCATTTGTTTTTGAGACAGTGTCTTATCATGCTGTCTAGGTTAGTAGGTATAACTGATCCCTCTAGCTCGCTATCTTGAGTACTGGGACTATGAATGTACACTATCTACCTAGTTCTCATCATCTCACAAGTATCTTTTTATAGTTGTTCTGGTCACTGTGGGCGCCAAACGAAACCTACATGCTACATTTGATTGACATGACTCTTTTTAATCTATAAATCACTCTTCTTCTACCCTGTGCCATTCATGTTTTGGAGAACCTACTCATTAAATACAATTTCTCATATTCTGAATCTAGCTGACTGCTTTTGTGATACAGACTAGTATTAGTATATTATCAAGTGTTTTTTTTTTTTAGATTTATTTATTTATTATATGTAAGTACATTGTAGCTGTCTTCAGACATTCCAGAAGAGAGTGTCAGATCTCATTACAGATGGTTGTGAGCCACCATGTGGTTGCTGGGATTTGAACTCAGGACCTTCGGAAGAGCAGTCGGTGCTCTTAACCGCTGAGCCATCTCTCCAGCCCCTATTATCAAGTTTTAAAATGAGCCATACTGTCAATTCATCAATTACAGTCCACACATCCCACTTCTATGACCTGATCTTAGAATTCTACTAGCTTTAGGGACCAAGGTACCTAAGAGGGTATTCCATAAACAGAAGAGGAGGCAGAATGCTATAAATTTTCATGTTAATACTAAGTATGGGGGGCTGGTGAGATGGCTCAGCGGGTAAGAGCACCCAACTGCTCTTCCGAAGGTGATAAGTTCAAATCTCAGCATCCACATGGTGGCTCATAACCATCTGTAACGAGATCTGGCGCCCTCTTCTGGAGTGTCTGAAGACAGCTACAGTGTACTTACATATAATAAATAAAATAAATCTTTAAAAAAATACTAAGTATGAAGAGGAAGAGGAGGAGGAGGAGGAAACAATTATAGCCTTAACCCACACCCTTTTGGAAAGGCTGGGAGACAGAGCAGACCTAAGGTGCTTGCCAAACATGGACAATGAGGACTGGAGCTTGGATTCCCCTGTGCACGTGTAAAACTTGTGCCTATCTTATCAACACTGTGGAGGGAGAGAGAGGGTGATCCTTGGGGCTTGCTGGCTACCCAGCTGGCCTCCTGAACAGATGAACTCCGGGTTCAGTGTCCTGTTTTAAAAAGGAAAGTGTAGCGGGGTAGTGGTGGCCCACGACTTTAATCCCAGCACTTAGGAGGCAGAGGCAGGCAGATTTCTGAGTTCAAAGCCAGCCTGGTCTACAGAGTGAGTTCCAGGACAGCTAGGGCTATACAGAGAAACCCTGTCTCAAAAAAAAAGAAAGAGAGAGAAAAGAAAAAAAAAGTAAAGCATAGAGTGATTGAGGAAGACAATTACTAGCCTCCACACACCCATGCCCACACGTGCACATATACATACAGACTCACACAAATGTTTTGTATATGTGATACCAACATGTCTTTTCTACTTCCCTACATAACGTCATAAAACTAAGCCAAGTAAAACATGAGAGGTAATCAACAAGTATTAATAATATATCTAAGAAAAGAGTGTATACAATGAAATTCATTTGGGGGGGCTTTAGGGAAAACAAAAAAGATGTTTATTTGAAAAAAATATTTTTTTAATGCTTGGTGAGGCTGAGAATGGAAGTATACCCTTTTAATGCTAGCACTCAGGAGGCAGAGACAGACAACCCTGTGAGTTCAAGTCCAACAAGGCCTTCATAGCAAGTTCTAGTTAAGCTAGGACTACACAGTGAGACCTTGTAAAAAATAAGTGAACAAAAAAGTGTTTGGCATTTTAAAACCATCATCTTATAAAAAGGTCTTGGGATTGAATGAGACCTACTTATACAATATCATAGAACTGGGAAAGCAACTGGGCAGAGTAACTTCCACAGGAACTGTATTGATTGCAAATGTAGATAAGTATTCTATAACATCCTCTAACATTTTCTTAAAAAGCTACTTAGTGCATGTCGGATCACCTTTCAAATGATATAAAAGTGTTTTCTACGCATGTGGCATTAGTCATCGTCCCTTTGAGCTGTGGTCACCACTGGTTTCATAGGTGAACCAGCTGGAGAGGTTTTCGTTTTTTAATATTAATGTAAATAAATCAGAATCTTTAAAAAATGGCACTAGGACAGAAACATTGAAAACAATTCTCCCATTTCACCATATATAGATATACATATAGATACATACATCTGCTTCTCTGCTTCAGCAGTTGCCTTTCATCTTTCATCTCCCTTTATCATTATATATATATATATATATATATATATATATATATATATATATGGCCTCCAGAGATCCACCTGACTCTGCCCTCTGCCTCACAAGTGCTGGGATTAATGGAGGGTCCATCACCTCTGGCCCTTACCATATCTTTTAAAATTCTGTTGAATTTCTGTTTGGATATGTCTGAAAGTTCTTTGACTCACTACTGAGCACAAAATAGATGTGATATTATACATTATATTAGGTGCAAAAACTGTGCCCCTGTCTTCAAGAACTTTATAGTCTGGTTGGGAAAGATATGTAAATAACAACAAAGTGATAGATATTATAGTTATAGTCTTGAGTAGGGATATAAAAATGTAAGAGCTGATCAAGTTGACTGGAATATAGGACTGAATAAAAAGGTATCAATACTCCTTGAAGGGACTTATATAGATTGTAGTTTTTATGGCATTTTTAATTAGATATTTTATTTACATTTCAAATGTTATTCCCTTTCCTAGTTTCCCCTCTGAAAATCCCCTATTCCCTCACCCCACCCTGCTCCCCAACCCACCCACTTCTGCTTCCTGGCCCAGGCATTCCCCTATACTGGGGCATAGAACCTTCTCAGGACCAAGGGCCTCTCCTCCCATTGAGGACTGACTAGACCATCCTCTGCTACATATGCAGCTAGAGCCACATGTCCTACCATGTGTTTTCTTTGATTGGTCATTTAGTCCCAGGGTTCTCTGGGGGTACTGATTAGTTCATTTTGTTGTTCCTCATATAGGGCTGCAAACCCCTTCAGCTCCTTGGATACTTTCTCTAGCTCCTTCATTGGGGACCCTGGGCTCAGTCCAATGTATGGCTGTGAACATCCACTTCTGTATTTAACTGGCATTTTCTAACAATTCAAATGTAGTGTGATGAATAGATTATAATTTGGAAGTGATTTGGTGCAGGTTTGGGATGTAGCACAGTTGACAGAGTGCCTGCCTAGCCTGTAAGAGACCTTGAGTTCCATCCACAGCATCCCACAAAACTGGGTGTGGTTAAAAAGGCCTTCAATCCCAACACTTGGGAGGTAGAGCCAGGTTCAAGCTCATTCTTGACCACATAGAAAACTCAAGGTCCACTGGGCGTGGTGGCGCATGCCTTTAATCCCAGCACTTGGGAGGCAGAGGCAGGCGGATTTCTGAGTTCGAGGCCAGCCTGGTCTACAAAATAAGTTCCAGGACAGCCAGGGCTATACAGAGAAACCCTGTCTCGAAAAACCAAAAAAAAAAAAAAAAAAAAAAAAAAAAAAAAAAAAAAAAAAAAAAAAAAAAAAAAAAAAAAAAAAAAAAAAAAAAAAAAAAAAAAAAAAAAAAAGAAAGAAAAAGAGAAAAAGAAAAAGAAAAAGAAAAAAAGAAAATTCAAGGTCAGCCTGAGCTACTTGAGATCCTGTCACAAAAAATATATAGATAAATATATATATATTTCTTTTTATATATGCTTCCTTTTCTACCATATATATATGTGTGTGTGTGTGTGTATATATATATATGGTAGAAAAGGAAGTTACAATCTTTTATTTCATACTTTAACACAGTGTATATAATCCAGTGTAAGGTTTATTAAGCAATAGAAAGCAGTCAGATTAGGAATTAACTCATACTACTGCCATAAAAGAAACATGACTAACTAAAGATTAGTTAATTCTGGAACTATAAGCTTTACCAAGTCTATCTTTCTCAAGACATTAAAAACAAGCAAATTTGAGGAACTAAAATTATTCTGACTTCCGGAACACTTAAGGTCAGGAGGAACAGTATTTCCTGAGACCGGAAATGGTAAAATAGCCTTGCTTTAACAAGTCAGTGGCTAAAGCCATCTTTTCAAACTTGTGTAGAATAGAATTTTTAAAAGTCTTTAAGATTCTTAAGGTAAAAACTTAAAAAAAAAAGATTTATGCTGGTCTGGATGAGGCATAAAACCAAGTGGCAGTTCTCAAGCTTTTTAACTGAGTCTGGAAAAAGGAACTTTCCTCTTTGCATCACCTCTGCCCACGAAATCTAAGGAAAACTTCTAATACAAGTCAGTCTGGTCAGCTCAAGGTCAGGTCTGGAAAGTGGTTAATACGAAAAGAAGTGGTTTCTATATGTTCTGACTATAAAAACCCAATATACAATATACAAAATAGTTATCTAAAGCTCAGTAGGGAAATTATGTGGGAATCAGGCATGAGAAGCCCCTCTCGAAAGTTCCATTCGTTCATGAGAGTACCATCTCCTTGAGTGAATTCTGTTACTTTAAATACTCTATAAAAACATAAATTTCAAAAAATAATTTTATGACATCCAACTGAATCTTCGAAAGAATCCAATAAGACACAAGAAGTAACAACCTGCCTTAAACTCTGACTTTGGGAGTCAAAGCCCCAAAGCTCTCTAGAAAGCGCATATCCAGCCCATTAAAATTTTAGTTTAGAATTTTTTGTGTGTGTTGTAAGCGATTTAATTTTTTAAAATTTGTTACTTATCTTTAACCAAAAATAGTCACTTTAGTTAGAAATAAGACAGAAATGAGGAAATCAAAACAGACATTTCCTTGCCCTCTTTGCCAGCTACCTTTCCACGCAAAAAGACTACTGCAGTGACCTACAAACTGTCGCTATTATTCCCACACTCGTAAGCGTCACAGAAACGTGGGCCTTAATTCCAGGTGATGATTATAAAACGGAATAGGGTAGTTACCCAGCATGGACAACTCAAGGGTTGGAACACCCCGCTCTCTGAGTCTCTACTTACCCTCGGTAATATCCTGGGGATTAGAAGTCCGGTCACTGGAAGGATCTAGGGCAACAGTCGCCAGAGAAGTAGTAGCCCCAGACAGTTCACTCATAGGCTCACTACGGCTTGTTTCTGGAACACTTTCTCGGGAGCTAAATCTTACTCGAGAACTAGATCGAGAGCTGAGGTCCGGGCTGGTGTCTGACAAACCTGGAATGTCATCAATCTTTGTTGGTGTCACCATGAACCGAACTGAGGACATCTTGGTGGTGGCTTCTGGTGGATGCATTTTTCCCCCTTTCCTTTTTGACAAATAAAAAAGGAAAAGCTCACAAAATCTCTTCCTCCTACACTAGCTACTTCTGATTGCAAAAATAGAAGGAAAAAAAAACCCTCAATTACCCCGATTTACATCCCACAAAGGCCCAATTAAGAATCCTTGTACTTAGAATTCAAGCCAGCTGTTTTATAAAGTGCCCTACCAGTAACTGAAAAATAATTTTCGAGAAAACAAAATAAGAACAAAACGATGCTAATCCTGTGTTAACTTGGTTCCTTCAGAATCCTAGCTATCTCCCCTGGTCCAGGGCTGAGAGCTCCGTGCCATGATCTCACAGCAGCTGGGGACGCCTCCCTCTGCTCAACCCCCAGGGTCCGGATGAGGTAGTTAGTCCTTTATCTGCGGAGTGTCCCACGATTCTAGCTGAGGACGGAGCATGCAGGCCCACCCTTATCAGGCGTCTAGAGCGTGGATCAGATTGCGCAAAGGTGTGCACCAGCCACCTGTTGTGTATCAGGTGAATACCCCACAGGTCTGGCTGGGAGGAGGTGTGTGCTGAGCCACCCGATGTCTTTGAGGTCGATAATCCACTTGGGTCTGGTGGGAGAGATGCGCATGCATAACGGGAAAATACCCCCACACTGCAGGATGGAGAAAGAGGAGAGCAACAAGAGGATGCCTGCCGAGGCAGTCTGGATTCCTGCCTCCCAGAGGTCTCGTCCTGGCAAAGCAGCTGGAGGCGGCGGCTAGCGGATCAGAGCAGCTCGCACTGCAGGGTCGTGGCAGATCGTCGCGAGTCCCTCAAGCCCACGATCGCTCGCCGTGTTTGCAATGCGTGTGACAGGACGCGCTTTCCTCCCGGGCCCGGCGCCCGTTAGCCTCTCGCCGGCTTTCCTTGGGTCTCGGCGGAGGGAGAAGACGGCCAAGCAGGCTGGGTCCCGGCTACGGAGGAGGTCGCAGGTGCGGGAGCCCGCGCCAGCTGATGCGGGTGCGCGCGCAGCTGTTGTTTACTAGCCGCTAACCGTTTCCCAGCCGCGGCGCGCAGAAGGCCCCCTCCCCGGCAGACGCCCGAGGCCGTTACGTGACCTCGCCGCCCCCCGTCCCGGGCGCGGCGGGCTCTGCCCGCGCCGCCGCAGCCCTCCCCTTTCCGCCCCGCTCGTTCCTCATTCGAGGTTAACCGTCCGGAGAAGTCTGGGGAGCTAGAGGGCGGCGCCGTCTCGCGGCCCGGCAACAGCCGCCCCGCCCGGAGTATGCAGCGCGGAAGACAGAGGGCAGCACGACTGCGCCGAGCGGCGACTCTCGCGTAGAGCATGACGGGAACTGTAGTCCGCCCTCGGGCCTGAACGCATGTAGCTTGAGGCTTTTTCCTCACCTGCGCTGCATGTACTCAGTATGCTGCTTAGATGCAGTCAGTGTACACTGATCCCAGGACTGCAAGTTCATCTCTAAAAGCTCTCTGGAAACCCCTTACAATATGGCACCCAAACCTCCCATGACATTACTGTATCTAGTTACCTTAGATGTGACCTCTGTAAAATTTCAGTTGTCTTTTCTAAGACACCTGTACCTTTTTTTTTTTTCTCTCTCGAGAAAGGGTTTCTCTGTGTAGCCTTGGCTGTCCTGGAACTCACTTTGTAGACCAGGCTGGCCTCGAACTCAGAGATCCGCCTGCCTCTGCCTCTCAAGTGCCGGGATTAAAGGCGTGCGCCACCACGCCCGGCTCGAGACACCTGTATCTTGTTCATCATTATGGGCTACTTTCCCCTTTCTTGTTCATATCCTTTTGAAACTGCAAGCCAGGCTTAAATTTCCATTAAAGAGAACTTATACAGACATGGAAAAGCCATTGGGTTATCTGCTCTGCAACATTTTCAGGGTTTGACCTACTTTACTAACACTAGAATGGTTATTTAATTCGTCAAGGTGTTTAATAACTTTCAGTTCTACCATGCTTTATTTTTAAACTTTCTGAAAGTTTGACCAAAATGCAGAAACTCACTGGAACCCTTCCTGAGACCTTTCCTTTCCTCTTAGTTGCAAATAGTTAAATCAGTGTACTTAGAGGCTAGACCGACCCTCAGTGGTTAACAGCATTTACTGCTCTGAAGGAAACCCTAATTCGGTTCCCAGTTCTCACATATGGCCCTGTAACTCCAGGTCTAGGTGATAAGACCCATGCTGGCACTGCACTTGAATACACATAAAAGATTTATATTAAAAAACAACAACAACAACAAAAAAACCATGGATCAAAACCATCTTAATTACCGGGTTTGGAAATTCCCTTTGATTAAATGGTAATTTTCAGTCGAGTTTAATAGCCTGGGAATAAAACGAAACCCATTAAAATGTAAAATTGTATTTGATCTTTGAGTATTGGACATATCCAAAACCCTTGATTTTATCCTTATCAGTGAGGGTGGGGACAGGGTTAGAAAACTGGTACACTTATTTATTTGGAGTGTACAAATACATGAGTCCTTCTGATTATGGGTCCCAGGATCTGAACCCAGATCTGCAGGCTTGTGGGTGAAGCACCTTTGCTGGCCAAAATAACCTCTTTGGCTCTTTAGAGAGAAAATGAGACATGAGTTCACATTGCACAGGATGTCCTCAAACTCTATATAGCAGAGGATGACTTTTTTTCTTTTGTTTTTTTCCAGACAGGGTTACTCTGTACAGCCCTGGCTGTCCTGGAATTCACTCTGTAAACCAGGCTGACCTTGAACTTAGAAACCCACCTGCCTCTGTCTCCCAAGTGCTGAGATTAAAGGTGTGTGCCACTGCTGCCCAGCAGAGGATGACTTTCAACTTCTGACCTACCTTTATTTCCCAAGAGCTATAACTATGGAGTCACTAAACCCAGTCTTCTGTAAGACTGTGTGCATGTTAGAAAGTCGCTGGAACTACTATGTTATGTATACCCTCAGCTCCCTTTAGTTTTCTGATACAAGGACTAACTACATAGCCCAGGCTGGCTTGGAACTCAGGGATCCTTCTAACTCAAGTTAGAAGGATCTATGCCATAATTAGATATCAGCTACCATGAACAGCCTGGATTTTTAAATATAGCCTATAGTTATTGGCTGGGCAATGGTGGCGCATGCCATTAAACCCAGGACTCAGGAGGCAGAGGCAGGCAGATTTCTGTGTTCAAGGCCAACCTGGTCTACAGAGTGAGTTCCAGGACAGCCAGGGCTATACAGACAAACACTGTCTCGAAAAACCAAAACCAAACCAAACCTTACAATTGTACTTGAAGAAAAGAAGTCCATCTCATCAGGAATCTACTTTCTAAAGCAGCCTTGCTGGTCATTCAAACTTCACAGACTTTACAAAGACATTTTGCACCATTTTTGCTCTCTTGAGACATGCCAGTCTTTTTGCATGTACTTATATAATTACCTAGCTCACTCTTTTTTTTTTTTTTTTTTGGTTTTTTGAGACAGGGTTTCTCTGTGTAGCCCTGGCTGTCCTGGAACTCACTCTGTAGACCAGGCTGGCCTCGAACTCAGAAATCCGCCTGCCTCTGCCTCCCGAGTGCTGGGATTAAAGGCGTGCGCCATCATGCCAGGCCCTAGTTCACTCTTACAGCTCTTCCTCTTGCCTCCAAACACACAATCAAGCTCTCTAAAGCCATGTGGTGTCAGATGTTAATATCCAGGGGGTTGTCTAAGTCATTGCTAGATTCATGACAGTTTACTTATCTCCATACTGACTACTACTACTTCCAGGTTAAAGTCTTTATTTTGGTATGCACAGCTGGTGGCATAGAATAATGCTAACAATGTGTCTTAGTTAGGGTCTTACTGCTGTGAACAGACATCATGACGAAGGCACTTGCTTCTTGGTCATGTTTGTGCAGGAATAGAAACCCTGACTAAGACACAATGCTAATGTTTTATTTATTTTTGCAATCGAAGGACAGAATTAATTGTATCCAATACTGAAAAAACATAAGACATATCTCCCACCAGACAGATTTCACTGACTTGGTAAAGAAACATCCACAGGCTGGCACACACCACCTACCTTTAAGGTAGTGCTCAAAGGCAGAGGCAGTTAGACCTGAGGTCCAGGGCAGCCAGCTCTACATAGATTGTCTAAAGAGAGAAAAAGAAAACTCCCAGGGTTGGACACACTTGCTATCTCAGAACTCAAAAGGTAGTGGTAGGACTGGACAGAGGGGTGCTTCCCAGAGGATCTGTGTCTGTCTCCAGGAGTCACAGAAAGACTGGCTATCACTCTCTAGTCACCAAGGATCTGACTCCCTCTTCTGGCTTTGGTGGTTACTGGCACATATAGGCATAGGCACATGTCGGTAAAATACTAAAACACACATTTTTTTTTTTTTGGTTTTTCGAGACAGGGTTTTCTCTGTATAGCCCTGGCTGTCCTGGAACTCACTTTGTAAACCAGGCTGGCCTCGAACTCAGAAATCCGCCTGCCTATGCCTCCCTAGTGTCGGGATTAAAGGCGTGCACCACCACGCCCAGCTAGGCACACAGTTCTATTGCTTCAATGAGGGCTTAAGAATGTTCTCAAGTGGCCTTGTACTACCAACGGTACTACCCTTCCCCCATCTTTTCCTCCAACAACACACAAAATGTACTTTCAATTCACTGTATCTTTAATAACCTGGCATGAAAAAAAATTAGAAAGAAAGAAAGATATTGTTCCTTTTACGGGAGAGGCCCATCCTCAGTTTAGACTCATTCACGTGGTGAGTGAGATAGGATTCCAAACAGCATGGGAAGGCTTCAAGGCTTACAGACTGACGCGCTTGGTTGCTGATAATCGGCCGATGCACAAGCAGCATAAAAGATTAACGAGCCCTCAGAGGACAGGACGCGGTTGCTGGGTCATGAGCACCTTGAAGCGTTTCTTGATGGTGATTCGGTGTCTTGAATATTTGTCATCTGGGGAGAACCGTGCAGGATGGGCCGAGCACGTCTGTTGTCCCATAGGGTCAAATTTCTGCCCAAGGAAAAAATAAAAAATAAAAATGATCTCAATATATGAGTGGTGTGATAGAAAAGGGACAAGTTAATGGGAAACCTGAGGCCAGGAGACCGCGATGGTCAGAACAAGAAGCCACTGCATCTATCTACCACGTTTCGGATCCGACATGGCTCCACTCACTGGGCTGCTCAGGCCGGTTCCAACCGTTCCCTCCCATCTAAATTTCTCGTCCTTTTGATATAAAACTGGTTCCTCTTCCCCTTACCTTCAGCGTATAGACGCGATCGCCCTGCTCGTTGAGGTAATATCGGAGAAACATGACTGCCCTCAGCAGAAAGACACACGTACGTTTACCGGTAGCGGCGTTTATCCCGAATGCGCCGCCTCAATCGCGTGCGCCAACAACCTTCCAGTTTGGACGGAAGTCTCTCCAAGGCATCCTGGGAAATGTAGTCCATTTCTCCAGTCATGTCCATGTGACCAGAAGGGGGCATAGTAGAGCAAGTCTTGCTTGGCCTTGGGTTCCAGCTAGCAGCCACCTTGCAAAGTTATTAAGATCCATGGAATTGCCCACTGTGTGCCAGGCACTGCCAGGGATTAGTAAGTAAGGATGGATGTGGATTGAATGTTGATGCATCATTCACTGTTGATATCAGACCTATCTTTAATTTCAAATTGCATACCCATTTCAGAGGCACCAGTTTTCTAATTCCTGGAGAAACAAGGCCTCCAGGATTCTCAACCTCCTAAATCCTAGGGGAGAAGTTAAGATTTTTTTTTTGAACCCTACTTTTTACATCCGGCTTCCGCCCAATTTCAAAGTATTGGCGGCAAAGAGTGCATGATGGGTATTCGATATTATGCAAAGCGAAAAGGACGTAAGGGTTTTCTTGTGAACTGGTGGATTTTGTTTTAGGGATCGAACCAAGATTCAAACTCTGGACCTGACCACAAGTTCAGCTCTTTCTTATATGGTGAGTAGCAGATAATAGCAAGTAAGGTTCACCTTCTCGGGGTATTTCCAGTTTTTACAAGACTGAAAAGTCTCGTAAGAGTCTAGTTTAAAGAATTAAAAACTAAAACCAAGATATTGCAAAATGATCATTGCAGCACTACTTATAGTGGCAAAAATATTGTAGCGTACTAAATTTGTAGCCAGAAAAAACATAAAGATTTTTTTAAAGTAGTGAGTATAGACGGTTCGGCGGCCGTTTTCTTGAGATACATTCAAAAATCCCCGGAGCTTAACCCGTGCTTGTAACCCCAGAAGTCCGGAGGCTGAGAAGGAAGGATCTCTAACATCCAAGGTCCAAGGCCTACCTGGACAGTATTCTAAACAGTGAAACCCTTTTTTAAACTGAGAAACAAACAAAAGCGTGGTGGGTGGGTGTGTTCGTGTGCGTTCATGTTTTCGTGTGCGTGTGTGTATGCGCGCGCGATATTTTGCGGGGTGGGGGGGGGTGGTCGGAATATACAACAAACAGTTAATATTGGTATCTTCTGGCATGGAGTTCTTGGTACAGGGAATGAAAGGGAAGAGTCCTTGCTGATGTAGGGTTTATTTTACATAGCCTGGATTTTTGTTCATTTTTTATAGGTTTTGATATTATTGTTGTCGACTGTTTTAACACACACACACACACACACACACAGAGAATTTTAGTCCTTTTCACCTTCCCATCTCCCCTTCTTTCCTCCTCA
This sequence comes from Mus minutoides, assembly GCA_902729485.2. Taxonomy (NCBI): domain Eukaryota; kingdom Metazoa; phylum Chordata; class Mammalia; order Rodentia; family Muridae; genus Mus; species Mus minutoides. The sequence continues at coordinate 62,478 of LR753767.1, read as the reverse complement.
AAACTTTTCCTAATCTGACTTCTGAGTCATACTAAAATATTAATTTAAAATTTAAATAGTAATTTATGAAGAAACTTTATGGTAATTTTAAGGCAGGGGTTGTGTACTCAAGGGGCTAAGGTTAGAGAGTCTTAGATTTCAGCCTAGGCTACATAGCCAGATTGTCTCAAAAAGCCCAAAAGGAACTGGAGATGTGGCTCAGTGGTTAAGAATACTCCACTCTCTTATGGAGGACCCATCTCCAGGTGCTAGCACCCACATAGCAACTCATAACTGGTTCTAACTCCAGTTCTAGAGGCTCTACCTCCCTCTTCTGGCTTCTGTGAGCACCAGGCATGCACCCAGCTGCGCAGTCCTCCATCCAGGCAAACATTCATTCACATAAAACATAACTACATAAACCCTTTTAATACTATTAAAACTAGGTTCTTTCTTTTTCTTTTTCTTTTTCTTTTTCTTTTTCTTTTTCTTTTTCTTTTTCTTTTTCTTTTTCTTTTTCTTTTTCTTTTTCTTTTTCAAGGTGAAGGTCTTTAATACCAGTTCTCAGGAGGTAGAGGCAGGCAGATCTTCGTTGAGTTCCTAGCCAGCTAGGGCTAAAGAGTGAGCTCCCAGGGGGCGTGGTGGCGCAGGCCTTTAATTCTAGCACTCGGGAAGCAGAGGCAGGTGGATTTCTGAATTCGAGGCCAGCCTGGTCTACAAAGTGAGTTCCAGGACAGTCAGGGCTGTACAGAGAAACCCTGTCTCAAAAAAAAAAAAAAAAAAAAAAAAAAAAAAAAAAAAAAAAAAAAAAAAAAAAAAAAAAAAAAAAAAAAAAAAAAAAAGTGAGCTCCTGTCTCAAAAATCAATAATCAATTAATTAAAATCTTTTTTTTTTAATTTAGTAAAATCTTTCAGCAAATGGAAGAAAGGCTGTGGTTTCCAGGAGCTGCAGGAGTGTTGTGACTGGACTGTTTGGGTATTACAGAGAGAATTTTTATCAGAGTTAGTCCCACTTTGTAGCCCAGGCTTTTCTCAAACTCTTACCTCCTGGGTCCTAGGATTACAAGTGTGTGTGTTGGCTTTGCAGGAAGGTGGCGCTCAGCCCACAGCAGTTGAACACTGCATCATCTGAGACAATTCAGTGTCAAGCATTTAGTTGTGTTTTTTGTTTTTAATCCTCACTGTGCACACTGAATTTGGCTCGGGACATAGAGTCCTCACTGAAACAAGCCCAAGGTCCACCCAAGGTTCCGTTGTTAATAGTAATCCAGCTGCAGAACTGGGGAAAGGCAGAGGCCGGGATTAGATGTATTGTTGACGAATAGAACCAGAAGCCAGCAGTGAAAACTACAGTGTAATGTTGGGAATCTGGAAGAGGATGTTCAAACTGTCCTAAAAGAGGACACCCAACAATCACGGTATCAAATTCACTGAGGGACTTTCTAATTTTTACTTGCTTACTACAACCTGCGGAGTAAAACCTCCCCATTCTCACTACACATTGTCCTTTCCCCTCCCCCACTACAGAATGCCTGAGTCCAAGGTTCTAATTCTGTTTTGACCCAGTCTTTAGCCTCTCTTCCTTAGATATCATCTGTTGGAGCTAGGTTATTGCCTGGATCCTGGACCCAACTGTTTCATTCTGGAGCCTTCCAGACTGTCACTGTTGGTGTGCCTAAACCTCGGATTATGGCATCGGATGGAAGTAAGACTAGGGGTAGTGGAGTGTAGGCTATCTGCCACCTGGGGTATCAAATTTGCCACTTTACCTAGGGACAAATGGTTTAGGCAAGGGATTTGAGGAACTAGACCCCACACAGGCACCAGGGAGCCCAGGGAAATAGATTTTTTACCATTAAGAATGGGGAGGAGCATCCTTAGAAATGAACCAAAGTATGTCAGAAGTAACACAGTGAATATTGGGACTGGATACCAATTACCCAATCTGATTCCCAGGAAGAGGGAACACTTTAACATGCTTGTGGTGGAAACAGAGGCTTATGTATTAGTATAAGTGGCGTCACCAGGGGGGTTTCAGGAGAAGAGTCATTATCTGTGTCTTCTGACCCGCTCTAGGACTTCATGCAAAGCCAGGGCCAACTCTCTTGATCTTTCCAGGAAAAGTAGGCTGAAGGATGGAGAAGTGGGATGGGGCCAGCTCCATTAGCCTTACTCAGAAAGCTAAAACTCAGTGGGGTTATTCACTTATGAGCCAGTGAACAGGGCTAGAGATTTTGTAAAATTGCTTGTTCCCAGGGTCTAATGGTTCCTTTTAACAGAGGTGGCTATTTGTCAGTTCAGGCAGCAGGCTCTTCTTTCTTTCTTTTTTCTTTTATTGTAATTTATTATGCATATATCTGGAAGTTGGGAAGTCTAAGGTCAAGTTTCACTCTAGTTAGTGTTTTGAAGAGGATACTTCCATAGACTTCCATTTCTGAGCACGTGTGTTCATGTGTGTTCTCTCTCTCTGTCTCTCTCTCTCTCTCTCTCTGTCTCTCTCTCTGTGTGTGTGTGTGTGTGTGTGTGTGTGTGTGTGAATATTTGTTTATTGAAACTGAATCTGGGGCATTGCATCTGCTAGGCCAGCATTCTGTGAGCCAAATCTGCAACTCCCATTTCACCTTTTAGTTTGAGGCAAGGTCTCACTAAGTTTCTCAGGCTGCCCTTGAACTCCCTCTGTAACCCAGGCTGCCCTTGAACTCCCTCTGTAACCCAGGCTGGCTTTGAACTTGTGATTGTCCTTCAGAGCGGTTGTACAAACCTGCATTTATTAAGTAAATGTTTTTTTTTTTCCTTAATTTGATTAGGGGCAATCTGTCTTGATTTTCAGGCTGGAGGGGATAGGCCATCTTAGCAACGGATTGGCCGTCTTAGCAACGGTGAGATGCTCAGTTTCCTCCCTATTGTGGAGCTCAGTCCTTAGGAACATTCTCACTGCGTGAAGAACTTGGTGGTATAAGCTAGCCCTGTGGTGTGGAGCTCAGTCCTTAGGAACATTCTCACTGTGTGCAGAACTTGGTGGTATAAGCTAGCCCTGTGGTGTGGAGCTCAGTCCTTAGGAACATTCTCACTGTGTGCAGAACTTGGTGGTATAAGCTAGCCCTGTGGTGTGGAGCTCCGTCCTTAGGAACATTCTCACTGTGTGCAGAACTTGGTGGTATAAGCTAGCCCTGTGGTGTGGAGCTCCGTCCTTAGGAACATTCTCACTGCGTGCAGAACTTGGTGGTATAAGCTAGCCCTGTGGTGTATGGTTCAGATGAGTGTGAATATTAGGTTGTTCCTATTTCATGTCTCCTTTATGGTCAGGAAGTGGAATCTGAGGGTACTGCTTTGTAAGTGGAATAATTTTTTTTTTTTTTTAAGAAAAAAGGGAGAAGTGTTGCATGAATTCAGACCAATTGGGCTTTGTTCGTACCATTAAAGTCATGCAGGATGCAGGCAGGCCCTGTTTAAGGAAGCACATTTGTAGCCCCTCTACCTGACCAGCATCCACAGAGCTGGTCCCTGACAGGATCTGTGTTCTAGATTTCTTTCTTTCTTAGCTCCAGTCCAATGTTTTGTTCTTTGTGGGCCCCGAACTTCTACTGTTAAGCAGCAGGACCGCAGATAGTCTGTGCTGTCTTTTTTTTTTTTTTTTTAAGATTTATTTATTTATTTTATGTATGTGAATACACTACCGTTGCTCCCTTCAGACACACCAGAAGAGGGCACCATTACAGATGGTTGTGAGCCACCATGTGGTTGCTGGGAACTGAACTCTGGAAGAGCAGTCAGTGCTCTTCACTACTGAGCCATCTCTCCAGCCCCCACGTGCTGCCACATTTCACCTTGTCTATACTTGCAACTGAAAGCACTGGAAACTTCCCTCCCTCCTGCCCTCCCTCCCTCCCTCCCTCCCTCCCTGGTTCTCCCCTCACTTCATAATGAAGTTTCTGGGAGCCCAGAATCTAGGTTACCCTATTCTGTCCTGAGAGTTGTGCTTGTGTGGCTAGAGACGGGCGCTCCAGAGCAGTTGGATTCAGGTGGCTTCCCTGTCTTGTGGAGTAGGTAGGGTTAGTAGATGTTGGTGTATGCTGAGTGGGACGACTTTTGGAGAAATGAGCTTATGCATCCGAGAGTCATTGAGCCTGCTCACAAACTGCATCTTCTGTTATTTGAGGAGATTATTAGGAACAAGAGGCATAGGAAGAGGAGGAATGGGGTGGACCCGTGTTTGTGAAACTGCCTCTTTCTCAAGAGTCCCATGAACGCTGCTCGAGAGCCTGGAATTTTCCCTGCACTCAGCGTGCTCGCAGACTGCTTTTCCTGCAGAGCCGGCATCAATCTTAACTTCACATCTTCTTCATCTGCCTATGGAGCTGGTCAGGGGAGGTCTTCAGGAGTGTTCTGAGAGATGTTCTTAGCGGCAGGGATGGCTTGAGCTTGTTCTTCCTGGAAGATGCAGGCCCGTGTGTCTCTTTGGAAGGGAGCAACTCCTCTAGCCTACTAGCTCAAGGGTAAAGGACTACTGGAGAGGCACCCATCCATGTCCCTTCCTTCACGCAGTGCGAGTCATTGCTCTGACCCCATAGGGACAAAAAGGAAGTCAAGTGGCCTAACTTCTTATCTTCTTCCTACTCCCTTCCCTTCTTTGTCTCAACAGCCTCTCCATTACCAGGACCAGATATGGCCATGAAACCTGGCGCTGGCCTGTCCCCTTTCAGTGCGCTTCCCTTTGCCCCACCTCCTCCTGTTCCACCAGACCAACCCTTCTGGGAGCCATCACCACAGCCCCCTATACCTCCTGTCTTCTCTCCAGGCAATCCTCTGCTCCTTTCTGCTTTCCCCAGCCCATTGTTGGTGACAGGAGAAGGAGGCCCTGGCCCCAATGTGGCTGGAACTGGCCAGGTCATTGTCAAAGTCAAGACTGATGTGGGGCCAGCTGAGTCCTCTCAAACTCAGAACCTTATAGTTACTCAGACTGCCCTAAACTGGATTCCCTCAGGGGCTCCCTGTGGGAGCCAGGAGGGGCCTCCTCCTCGGTATGTGACAGCCTCTAATGTGAAGACCATCCTGCCTGCTGTAGCTGTTGGAGTGAGCCAGGAGGGCCTTGCAGGACTTCCTCTGCAGGTCCTACCACCAGCTGCCCAACTGGCTCCCATTGTGCCCCTGGAAAAGCCCTGGCCAGGAACACAAGCAACAACCACGGAAGGAGGCCCCGGGGCTGCTCGGAAGCCCTCTCAAGGTGACCTTGCCTATGCTTCCAAGGGTGTTTATGAGAACTATCGTCGCTGGCAGCGCTACAAAGTCTTGGCCCGGACTCACCTATCCCAGAGTCCTGATGCAGAGGCTCTTTCCTGCTTTCTTATGTAAGTGGGAGTGGGGAGGTACCCAAGGTTGACTTTTTTTCTAGGGCTTTTAGGGAGGACTCTAGGATAGGCGCAGAAGTTTCAGTTACTCCAGAATTCTGGAAGGCAGTTGTGAGAGCGAGAAGACACTGCTAAGAGAATGAAAACAGTGCTACATTCTTCCAGCCTTGTAAGCAACGTTCAGGTACCTCAGGTACCGTCTCTCAAAGAATACCTACAACTCTGTGAAGGCAGGCAAGCATTTTATGGTAATCTTGAGAAGACTGAGAGACTTCCTGTCAGAAAACGGGAAGCAGAGATTGACATATAGGTCCCTGACTCCAAATGTCAGGGCCCTGCCTGCCTGCCCTCTGACACTGACTGGGATGAGGTGGGCTGGGCCCTGACTCATTCCTGTGGGAATGGGGAAGATGGTGCTGGGTCAAGCAAAGACCTTAGTGTGTGTGAACCCTAGCTTACTCAGGAGTCACCATGAAATGGGGAGAAGGGAAGCACAATTGGCTCCACACATACTAGGTGTGTGATCCAGAGCAGGATATTTAACACCTTTGCCCTCGGGTTCCCTCATCACAAAAGGGGGTAATTACACCTATCTCCAAGGGCTGATCAGAAGATTAGCGGTGCTTGGCAAAGTGCCAGGCATAGAAAATGAATCATTCGAATGGTCATTCTTTTATTAATACTATAAAAAGGCAACCTGAAAGAGGAAGGGAGCCCACAAAAGGCCAAAGTATCTCTCCTTTAGTATGTTTAGCCAAGGCGCCGGAGTTACAGGCTGTCTTTTTTGTTTATATATTAGTTATTAGTCATCTGGGAAATTTTCTCTACTTCCCAGCCAGACAGGGTAGCTCTCAGCTGCAGACCATTGAGCAAACGGTCTCTCCTTTTTTTTTTTTTTTTTTAAAAAAAAAACAAACTTTGGAAAAAAAAAAAAAAAAAGCATGCTCCCTTCCAGTGGGAGAGTTTCTTCGCTTGGATTTTGGATCAGTGATCAAGAGACATTCCTAAAGTCCTCAATAAATGCCATCTTACTGAGTTCCTAGTTTCTTTTTTTTTGGGGGGGGGGGTTTTGAGACAGGGTTTCTCTGTATAGCCCTGGCTGTCCTGGAACTCACTTTGTAGACCAGGCTGGCCTCGAACTCAGAAATCCGCCTGCCTCTGCCTCCCGAGTGCTGGGATTAAAGGCATGCGCCACCACGCCCGGCTTGAGTTCCTAGTTTCTTGAGGTGGTTGAGTTCTCTCTTGAGGCCTGGTGGCACAATTTTTAAATCTAGAGCCAATATGAGCTCTCAAGGTTTGCATAGGACCCCATTTGCTTCTGGCCAACTCCCGTTCTCCAAGTGTCAATGCTATGGGAGGATCTTATGCCAGGCATGATCAAGACTTAATACAGCAGCCATCTGGGAAGCTGATCCGATGCTCAGTCCTGGGATCCTGGCTTCTAAAATTCATGCTTAGGAGGCAAGCTTTCCCAGGTGGCTCCGATAATAATGTTTAAGGACTTAAAGAGAAGCCGGAGAGGCTAACGTGAAGTTCTTGCTTTAGTCTGCACCCTTGATTGCCTCTGGAGCTTTCCAGAAGTAATGGTCCAATATACTATTTGAGAAATCTAGGATGGCATTCAGGAAAGAAAGAATGAAAATTGAGGTGGGGGGAGGGGGAACCAATCCCCAAACTACTACATGTTTTAATTAGATGCTTGTTATGTTGGGTTAGTTAACTAAGTCTTCGAAGTCGGGCGTGTTGGTGCATGCCTTTGCTCCCAGCACTCGGGAGGCAGAGGCAGGCGGATTTCTGAGTTTGAGGCCAGCCTGGTCTACAGAGTGAGTTCCAGGACAGCCAGGGCTGCACAGAGAAACTCTGTCTCAAAAAAACAAAACAAAGCAAAGTCTTTGAAAAACCAAGAGGCTCTGGGTGCTCTCCCACCCCACCCCCCTCCATGGTTTTCCTGTGTAGCCTTGGCTGTCCTAGAACTAGCTCTGTAGACCAGACTGGCCTCAAACTCACAGAGATCCACCTGCCTCTGCCTCCCAAGTGCTGGGACTAAAGGCATACACTACTACTGCCAGCTGGGCTAAATCCATTTTATAGTTACAATCCGGAGTGTTTCCTTTTTAGTGTTTAGTTAAGGCTAGCGCTGAGGGAATTAAAGGTGGGGGCCCTTGCTGATTTCAGAAGGTCACAAGGAGAATCATTTGATTTGTGTGATGTGCACATCTCAGTGGGAAGGGCAACAAGAATGGTGAACGACGGGAGGGGAGGCTGTTCAGTCTAAGGTCTTATTAAAATGCAACATGACAGGGCTTGAGAGACATACTAGATTTGGTGAGAGACAGGGGGATATGGACTGAGGTGGGCATCAGAACAGGTGCAGGGCACACTTTTACAATGTGTCTGACCTAATGGGGGTTTTAGCCCAGTGCTTCGTTCCCTGGCCCGACTGAAGCCTACTATGACCTTGGAGGAGGGACTGCCGAGGGCTCTGCAGGAATGGGAGCGGACCAGCAACTTTGACCGGATGATCTTTTATGAGATGGCAGAGAAGTGAGTTTGGTGAACCCTCATTCACCCTGCAGGGGTGGGGGAGTGGTCGAATGCAGGGGCAACAGAGACGGACAGATGTATGTATGTGTCTGTTGGGGGAGGGGTGTAATAAGAGCTTCAGCAAGATAACTTAGCAGGACCACAAGCCTGACAACCTGAGTTTGATCTTAGGATTCACATGGAGGAAGGAGAGAAGGTGCTCCCAGAAGCTGTCTTCTGAGGTCTACACATACACATTGTACACACTCGCGTACACATACAATACAATCAATCAATGGAATGCATTTTAAAATAGAATAAGGCAGGTCCACAGGAGGAGGGCTGTAGGTCAGATGAGGGTCTCCTGGACCCTTCCTGCTTCTACCACTTAAGCTCTGGGGTTACTCCATCCTGTCTGTTCTTGAAAGCTTCCCTGCCACCAGGTCTTGGAGCTGTATGTGGCTTTTATATCGAAGGGGTTAGCATACGATTGAACCCGGGGCCTCTAAAAATCCCAGGCTGAGAGAACCTCACCATGAAGGCTCTTTAGCTCACCAGGTGGCATGTGGCTATTGATCTGGAACCTCTCAAGCACTTTTTCCTTTCATGGTTTGCTTTGTTTTTGTTTTTAAAAATAGTACAGGAAACCTGTTCTCCCCCATTCCAGGGAGGGACCAAGTCTGGAAGAGGTTGGGGAGAAGAAACAGGGTACCCTGCGTAGCTAGTATACCCAGAGTGGTCTCCTGACTCTTTATTCCCCATTTCTACAGGATAGCCATGTCTTTAAAAAGTAACTTTGGCTGGCTGTGATGTTGTGAGTTAGTACACATGGCCCCAGGGCTGCCATGGAGTACCATTTGAGGCCAGGAGTTCAAAGCCAGCTTGGGTAACATGGTGAGAAGCCTTAGTGCAGCAACTGGGGAAGAAATCATTTCCTCCAAGCGTATCTTTTTTTTTTTTTTTTTTTTCTCTGAATCTGAACCTTTGGCTCGCTGGATTTACCCTCAAGGACCTGTTCCAGCCTTTGCACTCTGGTGGGCTCTGCTTCCACAATTCTGCCATCATTTTCAGTTGTAGAAAGGGGCAGATGAGGCCATCAGGAACAACCCTTTAGAGTGTCCTTCTAGACCGTTACATGTAACGGCCATGCTTATATGGATTCGCCAAGCTTATATAAAGTAGTAATTAATCAGGGCCCTGGGTGAGATTGATATGCAACAGAAGTAGAGGATATCACTTTGTCCTAGAGAGTTATCCAAGCTGTATACCACCAGTTTTTTTGTTTGTTTTTGTTTTGTTTTGTTTTTCGAGATAGGGTTTCTCTGTGTAGTCCTGGCTGTCCTGGAACTCACTCTGTAGACCAGGCTGGCCTTGAACTCAGAAATCCACCTGCCTCTGCCTCCCAAGTGCTGGGATTAAAGGCGTGCACCACCACGCCCAGCTACCACCAGGTTATTTAGCTTTTTGAATAACCATTGAAGATGAAGGGACAATATAATGTCATTTCTCAGAACTGTCATTAGGCTACTACCTACGTGTGAACAGCTTCCCCTGACTGACCCAACTTCAGCAGTATTTAGCCAAAATGAGGGTGCTTGGTTTCTTGGCCGTGTGTGGATGCTGCCTGGTGTCTGTGTTACTGATGGACTGGGTTCTCCTTATTACAGACTGTTGTGAGCTGCCATGTGCATGCCGGGATCTGAATCACTGAGCCATCTCGCCAGCTCTGCCCGTTCTTTCTTTACCCTTGCAGGTTCATGGAGTTTGAGGCAGAGGAAGAAACACAGATGCAGAATGCACAGTTGATGAATGGCTCCCCGGGTCTGTCCCCTATAGCCCCTTTGAAACTTGATCCTCCAGGGGCCATGGTCCCTGAGGCTTGCCAGCAGCCAGGTAAGGCCACCAATAGTGCAGACGAGGATTAGGAGCTACTCTGCTTTTGCTTCTGTCCGATGTCTTTCCTGGAAGTGACATTGTTATAAGCCAAATGCAATGCCCCCTAGGAAGCTGAGGTGTTGGCTCCTTTTTTGTCTTGAATTAGCTATTGATCTTGGCCAAGTAAACTAACTACTCATCTGGATTGTGCAGGAGCCCTATCCTTTATCAGATATAGGGTTGGATCAGGTGGTTTCTTGGAATGTTAAGGTGTGTGGAAAGATTTCTAACAGTGTTTTCTCTCTCACACACACCCCCCCTCCAGCTTTTTATGTTTTCTCCCCTAAAAGCTTAATCTTATTCTGGAACCATTTCCTGAACCCAAATTTCTTCCCTTCCAAGTCTCACTGGGAAGTAGATTCCAAAGCTTCTTCCCCACTCTCTCTACCTCTTCCCTCAGTGTACATTCCTAAGAAGGCAGCCTCTAAGAGTCGGGCTTCTCGGCGGAGACAGCGCAAACCCCAAAGGCTTCCCATTCCCGAGGCACCCAAAGAGATCCCGCCCAAAGCTATGCAAGAATATTTTGACATCATGGAAGGGCTGATGGGAAGCCACGTGGACACTGGGAAGACAGAAGAGGAAGAAGGGGGGCAACAGGAAGGTGCAGAGATGTATCCAGATCCAAGTCTTCTGAGATACATTGATGAACTCTGTTCTCAGGAAGTCTTTGTCTCCAAGGTGAGCTAGGTCTACACGGCTAATTTCTGATATTTGGGGGCTAGGCACTATCGGGCATCAGCTCTCTGGGGTTCTGCATATGGTAGGAGCCTCCATTCTATAATTTTGAATAGATATCTATGAGTTGGGTACTGTGGGGCACCAGCCATCTGGGGTTCTGCGTAAGTCAGTAGGCTCCATTCTACAATTTGGAAATAGGTATACAGGTAGGTAGCTGATGGTAAGGACTACCACAGATTTTTCTAACAAACTCCAGCATGAAAGTTTGTCTCTATGGGCCCTGGGGCCGCATAGATTTGTCTCTAGAGCATCTGGGCTTACAGGTCACTCCATATCAAGATTTACACCACTCTTCTTTCTGTTTCCCCAGGTGGAGGCGGTCATTCACCCTCAGTTTCTGGCAGATCTGCTGTCCTCAGAAGAGCAGAGAGATCCTTTGGCTTTACTTGGGGAACTAGAGCAAGAAGAAGGACTGAGTCTTGCGCAGGTAACGTTGGGAGGCAAAGAACACAGGCAAAGGATCCCGGCTGATTGTGTATAACCCTTTGATATCTTGATACTGGGTCATATGAGGGCATAGAAATCAGCAGTTGAATAACACAAGGATAACCTTAACACAGCACACAAAAGCATTATGCCTACAGTCTAAAACAAGTAGGTAGGGAACGAGGAAAGGCTCACAGCTCTAACGCAGAGAGAGCTACAGTATCTATCTTTGACACCATCACTTAAAACACTTGCTTTTCTTCCCCACACTATCTACCATCTCCTATCACCCACTCAGCCACCTCTTCTCCTAACCATGTATAGAACTGGCATTTGTCCATTCCCTTCCAGCTGGTCCAGAAACGACTCTTGGCCTTGGAGGAGGAAAATGCACAGACACCTCCACGTTGCAGCAGAGCTCAGACAGACTCAAGTCCTTCTGTTTCTGATGAAGATGAAGATGGGGGTCAAAGGCGTCGGCCCTCACTTGGGCTTCAGGGGGCTGTGGGCATGGTTCGCATTGGAAAATCTGCTTCTCCAGGCAAGCAGGCAAGAGAAATACATGGTGGGCAGGAACAAACACTAGGTGGTCCAAGGGGGATTCACAAGGATGGAAATAGTCTGCCATCGCCTAGCAGCTGGGATTTACAGCTAGAGCTCACCGCTTCACAGGGAATGCCAGTACCCTTGGGTATGGAGATAAAAGTGTCTGGGAAGGCTATAAAACAGCTATCTGCAACTCATGATGGCAATCTGGGAAGTACTGGGTCCTCTGACCACTACCCAGTAGTAGACAGGAATCCAGAGGTTTTACCTTTTTGTTGGCAAGAAGATCCCCAACACATGAGAGCCCCCAATTTTGATGTTGGACTTATAGAGCAGGTTCCTCTGCAAGGAGTTGGGTTAGAAAAACAGGCTTTGACATTGCAGTTAGGAAAGCAGATCGGGGGGGCTGGGATGCTTACTCGAGGAAGAGAACAACCTTCAGTGGTTTCCCAGAAGGGCTCTTCAAGAGCCGTGTGGGGAGATGACCGAGGTCCTGATGTGGTTCAGAGTTATAGTCAAAACCCTTCCCCTGGAGCAGCTGGCAACCTAGACAGGGTTTCTCTTAGCCCAGGACTGTGGCTGAGCAGTGACATGAGTGTTGTAGGTTTAGAGTTTCCCTTACAAATCGAGAATGTCATAGACAGCATCCAAGATGAGGCATGCAGAATGGAGGACCAGGCACTGAGTTCTAGAAACAGTGCTTCTCCAAGTCCTAGAAAAAACACAGTGCCCAAGGATGTGGGGAACAGTGTGATTCCCTCTGGAGGCCCAGGTACAACAGCCATCCCAGAAAAGAGAAACCCCTGTAGCTTGCCAGGATCTTTGATGGCCAGTGGTCCAGGTTTGAGGTCCAAAGGAAATGAAGAGCTGAGCCCTGAAACTGTTACACAGCATCCTAGTGATCTGTGGGCTGAAGCTTGCCCCCCACTGCTGCAAACACTTGACTCTTCCACACTGGGGTCTTCCAAAGACACCCTGATACCCACATGCCAAGGCAATCTCCTTATCATTGGGACCCAAGATGCCTCCTCTCTTGCCCAGACTAGCCAAAAGGCAGGGAGCAGAGATAATCTACTTTTTCCTCAGTTGGAAAACATAGATCAGGTCACCATACTAGATGTTAAAAATGACAGTGGCCCCCAACCAGGGGTCAGCAAGGATTCCTGCTCATCAAATTTTAATTCTTATAATCTCCAAGGAGAGGACAGGGAAGACACCGTTTCCTCCAAACCCACTGACCTTGTTCCTTTACAAGGCAATCAAGAATCCTATACATACAAGACAACCAAATCGACATCTGGCCAGGGCCAGGGAAGTACTTCCCCAAGGTGGGCAACCAGGGATGCTTTTATTGCGAGGGAAACCCCTATTAGAGAAAAATGCACCTCAGCAGATAGAGCCAAAGGAAGCAAGACAGAGAAGGAGGAAGACAAAGAGCTCTCCAACTTCTCCTACCTTTTGGCTTCAAAACTCAGCCTCTCTTCAGGAGGGCTTCCCCTTAGTACTCGTCACACCTCTGGAGGTCAGGGAATTGTGAAAACATCGCGCCACTCTACAGAAGTAGATGACCTTAGCCAGCCTTCACCCCCTCCCAAGTCTGAGAAGCAAGCCCTAGTTGAGAGTCCAGCTACTCTTGTAGAGAGAGACCAGCAAGGAGCTCAGTTTAACAGTTCTGGGCAGAAGCCCCTTGCTCCGGGAACGGCCCAGCTCCCACAGCCTCGGAAAAGGCAGCCTGACGGTTTTGTCACCAGCAAAAGGAAGAAACGACGTCGTAACCAGTAGGAAGCAGAGGGGCCACCCTGCTCCACCTAGCAGCACCCAAAGGTGGGTGCCCCAGAGTCTATTTTACTGCTGCTGCTCCTCCATGGAGAAGCAGTCTCAGCCCAATGCTGTTTTTGTTGTTGTGCCAGAAGCTGGAGAGCCTGGGGCAGGTCAGACTGGCTAGGTTGCAGGGGTCCTGTTAGTGGGAAGTAAAGGGAAAAGTTGGCTTTCGGAAGTTATATGGAGAAATAAAGATTGTTTTTAGTTGGAAAATGCTATGTGCTCTTCTGTGTGAGCATCGTGGCTGTGACATGGAGCAAAGAAGTTCTAACAAAGGCAGGTTCTGTGGACCCAGTGACCACACTGCTAACCTTATCTTGGTCCCTGCAGTGTTTTGCTAAGAATCACTTTCATGACCAGATAGATAGGTTCTAAAACAGGAGTCCCTAAAGGTTCACTCCCTCTTTCCCAAGACTGAACCTGGCATTGATGGGTCTTGTCTGGATAGCCTATTATTGTCTGCCTCCTTTAAGTCTGTGGGGGAGGGGGGATTCTTTTTGTAGGTCAGATCTGATTTCCTAAATCTACTTTATTCAACGTTATGTGTGTCAAGACATGTTGCATTTCAGGTGCTGGGAGAGCAAGGTTGGGGGAGGGGGACTTTTCTTCCTTTAAGGGCTGGGCAGGAAGGGCTTCTATGTTCCCCAGCTTTGACTACTGTAGGGGAAGTGCCGTATGGTTGCTAGGACTTGGAGGCTCATTTCCCGACACAGGTCCCTCCCTGCCCTGAGTATGGGTGATGGAATAAACTCTCAGTGGGACTGTTAAATATGGAATGGTAGGAAGCTATATTTTCATCTTTAATGAGGGCAGAATGGGCTGAAAAAGAGGCTCATGAAGGAGTCAATTAAGATGTACATATTTAGTAGGTGATAACAGTGGGGCAGATAAAAAAATCGAGGTATGATTTCCATAGAGGAAACACCCCAGTCCGCATGTGAATGAGAGAATTCAGGTATGGCCAAGAGCAATCTTTGGAAATTCCAATGGAAACCGGGCAACCAAGCATTTATCTCTTTCCTTCACAACTAATGACTCCACCCTCTGGACCAAGCTTCAGGTTCTTTTTTATTAGATATATATTTATATTTATATATAAAATAGTCTTTTACAAAAAGACCCCACCAAACAAAAAATGAAAAAAAAAATGATAACCAAAAAAAAAAAAAAAAAAAAATCAAACAGGAGCAGAGATGGGGTTGAGGCATAGGGTAGGCCTCTGATGCTGTCCTGAGAGCAGGGCTGGGTTTGAGCTGAGGAAAGAGTGGGAGGCTGAGGCTCTCAGTCACCCTTCTGCTTGGGGGCCTGCACAGTCCCGTTGGCCAGGGCAGTGGGGCTGCTGAGGGATGAGGCATTTGGTATCTGGGAGGTGCTTCGAGGCTTGTGTGGGGGGCGTAGGTAGGCGCTGAAAAGCTTGCCGTACAGAGGGTCGTGGAGGGAGAAGTTCTGGAACTGACCTGGACAGGAGGAGTGGGAAACGGGAAAGTTACACCACTTGAGAGTGAGAGGGGACACCCCTCCCTTCTCTTTCCTCAGAACCCAGCCCCACTAATCTGTTTGCCTTAGCTTGACACCTCTTTCCTCACTTGCCTGGTTCCCATCCACCTTGTCTATCAGAGGTTCTGATCCCTGACACTGGCCACTAGCCCTCTTTCTCACCCCAGCTCAGTGCTCAGATCATCTCCTGGTGCCCACCCCCCCCCCCCGACCCCCAGCGCCTGCACAGGACAAAGAAGGCAGTGACTCACAGAGGGAGAGGCCCTGGCTGCATCCAGGCTGGCACAGCTCGGCATGCAAAGTTATGGCAGCGGGGCGGGGTGAACCCAGCAACAGGTGCAGAATGGTGCTGAAGCCGTCTTTGTACAGCAGACGGTCAGGTCCTTCTGCCTGCTCTTCAGCAAAGAGCTTGGGGGGGGGTGGGGGGGGGAAGAGAGAGAGATGGGGAGGTTGGGAGAGGAAGGGTCCGTCAAGTTCTCTTCTTCAGATAGTGCCTCACATTGTCTGGGAAGCCTGCCTGATGCACTGCTCCGTTTCTAAGAGAGCTGCACTTGGAAAGCCTTTTCTAGTACCTGATCTTTCAGGACAAGTGTAAAACAGCTAGCTTCTGCCTTCTTGTTCCCAGGTAGGCCTTGGTGGGAGATTCCGGACAGAGGCAGTTTTAGGCGGTGTAGCACTGGGGAGGGCCCTGAGCTTGCATTATCGAAGAGCTAACTGGGAACAGTACAATATGCTGCCCCCCTGGGATGAAGCTGTGGGGTGAAGCGTCTCAGCAGCTGTCCCACTGTCCCTCAAAGGTACCTCAAAGGCCAGGCGAGTCAGCTCCTCCAGGCTCCTGCCCCCGTCCAGGGCCGCTAGCGCTAGGGCCACATTTCGGAAGTCCACTAGACCCTTGGCATCCTAAAGGGTGGAACACCAGAACTATGTGGGGACCGGGCATCTTGCTCCTGCCCTGTGGACTCTGGCTTCTGTTCAGTAGGCTTAAAAATGATGCTTGTGGTCACTGTGCTCGGAACTGAGCGGCAAACTCCCCAGGACTCCTGTGGGTTCTGGGGCCGGGCCGGGTGTTTACTTCCACTATCGCTTACTGCCATAAGCTGTGCCAGGCTATGTGGTGACCAAGCCCTCCCACAGAGATCTAGGAATGTCAGGGGATCCCCCAGGAATTCTGAAGTTACCACCCACTCTGATATATACCCACGGGAGCAATCCCGGTTTCCAACCCTGACAAACTGGTTTTCCTCTACCTATGTGGTAGAACTGGTCCAACAGACTTGGGGGCCCACTGGCCTAACTTTTTTCTTTTAATACTAAAAATCTAAACAGGATAGATGTTATGTCTGTGGGGGACATGTTGGCTGATGATCTTCCTCAATTTAAGAAATCCAAACAGCTCAAAACTTAAAATTTTTAATTACTTTAAAATTTTTAGAAGGGTCTAACTACATCACCTAGGCTGGCCTTAAACTTATGATCCCTTGCCTCTGTCCCTTTGTGTTGAGGGAACACTGAGTCCCATAGCCTGTGTCTTATTAGCACAGAAGGGGCCCTTGTGAGTGGCATGAAGAGCACCTGCCTAGTATAAAAACGTGAGTGTATTCTTAATACAGACAGACAAAAGCTAGAATTGTGAATTGACAGGAAACTTGGGTTCTATTTCTGGAAATACAGTTTGCCAAAAAAAAAAAAAAAAAAAAAAATCACTCGGACTCATCCCTGGATCTTGAGCTCCATGGCTGGGAGGGCCAGCCGTCCATTTTGCCCTGGGTTCTAGTCCATTACCTGCTGGAAGTAGCTGAAGGCACCAGCCACTGTCTGAGGATCCGAGAGCTGTAACTGTTGGGCAAAGGCCTCCTGGCTGATCATTCGACTCCGGCCTGGCTCTGCCCCCATGTCCACAAAGCCAGGGGACAGCCTACAACGGGAATCGTTGACAGCGGAGTTGACTTACGCTTCTTTCTGGATACGCCATGCACAACCTTACCCCTAGCGCTAGGCTAGGCTCCGGTGCAGGCTCAGCTGCTGTCTGTCCCCCGAGGCCCTGTACTAAGGACCGAATGTAGCACAGCCCTTCTTCCCCCACCCCACATTTCCCCTCCCTGGTACACTGCTTATCATATCCTCACCTTCAAGGGTAACTTACCCAGCCTTCTGTAGCACCTTTCCCAGCTCCCAGAGCTGTGGTTCCAACGCCACCTTCAGCTGGCCCACCACAATCACAGGTAAGCTCCCTACAAACTCACATTCAGTGGCTGGAATGCCCAGGGCCCTTCAGGACAAAGAAGGATGGATATCAAGAGAAGGCAGCAGGGGACATTCTTTTTCTCTCCTTGGTCTCGGCTGTCTCTCGGCCCTTCCCCATTACCCCATATCTTTGCCTCAAAACCCCCTGCCCCTCCTTGTGGTTCCTCAGGTCAGCAGAACTGTTCCAGGAAATACTTCGTGGAACAGCAGGAAGTAACTTGTAATACTCACTGTGCCATGACTCTCTGGACATTGTTGGCATAAAGGGTGGGGTCCTTACACTCCTCCGGGCTGGGCTGATAGACAGGGAGGAACTGAAACACAGACATGGCTCTCATCGGGACCTGAAAGCATGCATGGTCACTACATTTTTTTCCCAATCCCACTAAGGGGTTCGTACCTCTACATCCACGATGCTGCAGGGCTGAGAGGCGGTGAGCCAGAGAACTTTGAGTCTAAGAGAGGAGAGATGGATGTTTACCGCTGTTTAACGACGAGCTACTCCTCTTGTGCAAGGCAGTGGGACATTCTCCCAGTGATGTGGAAAATAATGGGAACCCCCCCCCCCGCAGCTCCAGTTAGTCAGGAGGCTGTGAGAAGGGACAGAAAGGTGATGGACAAAAGGTACAAAAGCTGCAGGAAACACTCCATGGAAGAAGGGCGGCAGGAAGGAGAAGCCTGGGTGCTGAGGCAAAGGGAAGAGGCATCCCTAGTGGTATGGGTTCTCTAGCACGGACCACTGAGCTCAGAATCAGCCGCCAACTCCCTCCCCTCCCCCAAACCCACAAACAAGAAACACTGGACAATAAATAAGGAACTGTAATTACAGCAGGAGTGACTTAGGTGGGAGGCTTAGAAACGCTGCCAAGTAATATGTGGAGGTCAGAGGGCAATCTCCGCTGGAGTGCTCTCAGTCCTACACCATAGGTCATTCACCTCTCTTATTAGAGACTGGACCAGAAACGCTCTGGTGGACCCGACTCCCCACCCTAACCCCTGTAGCCCTAGCACTCACACGCCAGGGCCCCTCCATGCCCAGCTGGTGGTATCCTGTGGGAAAAGCGGAAGGAGGTACAGAGGTTACGTCTCTTTCTGGAAACCAGCCAGACCCCTCTAGCAGACCCCAACCTCACCTCATGCTTCACCCCCTGATGTGTATCTTTAATGCCCCATCTGCAGTTCCCACTCATGTCCATTCAGGAGGGATTCACGCCCACTGCGTCCACCCTTGCCTTCCACCCAGACTCACCAGACTGTTGGGGTATCGGATGAGGACAGGCTGCACGGGCACCCCTGCGATGAAGGCTCCTAAATCCCATTTCCACCCCCACCCCACCCCCCAAGGCAGAAGTTAGTACACGGAGGTAGCTACCCGGGCATGAGGGGCTGGGACAAATCCCAAATGTCATGTGGCTTTGCTCTACCAAGAATTTCGTCTCTGACTCACCTTGTCAGAGAGGTGGGAGGCTCCCTGTCACTGTTACCCATTACCCTTACCTCTACTTTGTGAGGTACTCCCCCAACCCCCCAAAACTGGAGCTCCTTCTCCCCTGTCACCGCCCACTGTCGTGTTTTTTTTTTTTTTTTTTTACTCACCTGGTTTGAACTTCAGCAGAGCCTTCTTGTTGGAACAGGTGCCTTCAGGAAAAAATAGTACCTGGGTGAAAACAAAAAACAAAACAAAAACAAAAAAACCCAGAGCACAGAGTGAAGTGGGGAGGAGAGAACCATTCAGGAGCGTGAGGCAGAGCTTCAAGGGATCTTTTACCCACCTGAGGCCATTTGCCTCCTGAGGTAGCCCGCCTTCTGACCTCCTCAACCACTCTGCGCCGAGAGGCTGGGTCATGCCGGGAGACTAGGATGGCTTGATTAAATCGAAGGAGTGCTGGGTTGGGAAGGTTAAGAGGAGGAGTCACTTGGTTCTGACCCTGAGGCACTGACATCTGGCAGCTTCAAGTTTCCTCAACAGTACGAGATATTTCAACAATCCATTTATTGCTACAATCTATGCATGTAGGCTGTCTTTCTAGCACCTTGTCGCTGGCCCCAGCCCTAAGAGTCTTGGGATCAGTTGACAAACAGAATGGTGTGACTTTACATTTATCTGCCAACAGACAAGTACCCCTCCTGACAGTCCTCTAGCCAGTGTTTCCATGTCTGACTTTTTGGGGGCCCGGGGTTGCCATTCCTCCCCCTATCTGCTCTTGAACTCTCTCACCTCCAATGACAGGCACGGAAAGATTCTCCGCTCGAGACACAACCTTGGGCAGGTCACAGGGTAGCAGGACAATTGGGTCAAAGAAAGTTGAGTGGGGGGCGGCAACCAGGACAGGAGCTTCAAGGCGAGAGGCCCTTTGACCCCGAACACGGATCCGAAGGAAGCCAAGCAGGAAAAATAGCAGGCGGCTCAGACCAAGAACCCCATTGTGGCATACAGTCCTGCCAAGGTAAGGCTGGGAGTCAGTGGGAGAGGGACTTCTGACTCTTAAATCAACCCTGTCCCCCAACCAGGCTCCCGGGGAAGCAGGATACACTCTTTCCCCCTCCAAACAAGCTGGCCATCGAGCTGAAGTACTTTGGACGTGTCACTTAGAAGTGAGGTCCTAAGTGGACATCTGGGCTTGGCTGTTAGCTCATGTGACAAGTTCCAGACGCTGGTGTGTGTGTGTTGGGGATGAAGCAGAGCATCGAAGGGGTGAGAAGTGTCTTAGGTGTTGGGCCCCACTTACTTCCTCCATCCTGTAATTGGTTCCTGAAGCTGCTCTTCAGAGAGACCTGCTACTTGCAGCCACGCGAAGGGCCAGAGGAGAAAGAGGACAATAAAAGCTAGAAGTACTCGGATTGGAGCCAGCAGTACCCCCAGGAGGCAGAACTGCAGAAGGGCAGGAGAAAATGTCCCTTAGGCCTGGGAAAGGCTCATTCCACCGCAACCATCTCCTACCAGGACAGACCCAGGGGCAAACAGTTAACAAACACCTTGTAGGTGACAGGGTAGAGGCACAGGGATCCACGCAGGATGAAGACGCTAATGAGACATGGAGGACAAAGGACCAATACCACTAGGTGCCTTGTTGTCTTAACTCTCAGGTGACCCCCCTCCCCCTACAAAGGTTACTGTCATAATGCATCTGGTACTTGGAATGGATGTTAGGATTTTACGGACTGGGAGGTGGTGGCCTGAGCATTTAATCCCAGCACTCAGGAGGTAAGAGTCTGGTGGATCTCTGTGAGTTCCAGGCCAGTCTGCTCTACAGAACAAGTTCTAGGACAGCAAGGGCTACACAGGGCAATACCTCCCCCTCCCCCAAAAAAAGAAAAAAAGAAAAGAGGATTTAATGAGAAAATGCAGGGAAGGTGTCCAGCCCTGTGTTTGATATAGGTTAGAGATGGTTCTTCCCAACATCCCATCCCATCCCATTCCATAAATAGCTCCTATGTCAAACAAACCCGGTGCAGGGCTTTCAACACTTTGGGCCCAAGGAGCAGATGGCTGGAAACACAGAGATCCACTTTTCAAGCCTCGGGGTCAATCAATCCCTAGCCTAGTATTGCAGAACAGCAATCCTTCGGTAACACTCAGCCCTATTCCGCAAGGTGAGGGTTGCCAAGTGCCAGGGTGACTCCAGAGGCTTCCTTTGGATTGAGCAGGTAAATAAACCTAGTCCCGGGGGTGGGGGGGGTGGGGGGGCGGCCTTAGGGGAGGTGATCGCAACAGAAACCTTGGACACTTCCTCCCCACACCACCTCCTGGCTACCCTAGGGTGGTGCGTCCCTCTACTTCCTGTAGCTAACCCCCTTCCCAGCCTCCCTGCCCCCACCAGTAGGTGCTGCAGTGACGGGGGGGGGTTGTTGGCGGAAAGAGGAGGTGTTGGAAGGGCACAAGGACGCAGTCTCTGGGTCCAAACCGTTTAGGTCGAAGCCCCAATCGCTGAGCACGCCCCTGCCCCCACCCCGGGCTTTCCGTAGCCTCCAGCTCCATCCTAGCCCGTCAACCTCCGTAGGATGTAATCCGCATTCCCCAGTGTCCTCCATCTCTCCTATCCTTGGGTCTCCTTCAGTGCTCCCTCCTCTCCCACTCGTTTCTTCCTCACTCGTGAGCTTGTCTATCGCCTAAGCTGGAGTCCTCACCAAGGCTCCTCGCCTACCTACCCCCAGCCGCCCCCACGTGCGCGCCCCCTAACTCCCTCCCCACAAGCTTCTCATCCGCCTCCTCTGGCACCCCCTTGCCCATCTCAGCCACCGCTCCACATCCCTTGGTCTCCCCATTCCAACCAGTCTTCCACACGTCCCCTGCCCACACCTTACCTTAACCCTCTGGAGGCCAGAGAGGTGTAACTCATGCACGAACGGGTTTGGGGACGCAGAGGACCCAGAGGTGAGATCGAGGGGGGCCCAGGCCCCAGGACTTCCCTGGCTCATGGTGGGAGAAGGTCGAGCGAGGGCCGCGGCGCCCCCGCTCCCGGCCCGGGCCCCGCTCCCGGTCCGGGTGTGCAGAGCAGCGCGGCTCGTGCGGCAGTGGCAGCGGCGGCGCTCTGGTCCCAGCCCCGCCTGGTGCCGGCCGAGGGGCGGAGAGCGGCGGCGCCGCCCGGGCCGCTCGCGTTGTCAGGGCGCCGGCTGCGGGGCGGGGCTTGCGGCTCTCCGGCGTCCCCGCTCAGCCGCGTTCTCCGAGGCCCCTCGTGCCATTCGGAGCGCGGCGCCCCGAGGACCTGGCTGCCCCTTTCCCAGGGTCTCGGGCTGGAAGCGGGGCAGAGAGGTGGGCGCGCAGGGGAGCGCCCTGGTCACTTTCCGGATGCTGCGGCCACCCTGCGAGCGCAGACGAGGTGGAGCCCTGTGTCAGGGCAGGTTGCAGAGGCCGGCAGCTGCGGAAGGAGGCTGGGCACCCCTGTTCCCGCCGCTCCCCGGCCCCAGTTTCCCCATCTCCGGGGCGGACCACCGCTTTCCTTCCCGGTCGGCGTGCCGCCATAGTGGAGCTCGCGCCCTCTCGCGGCCGTACTGCGCGTCGCAGCTCTAGGCGTCCGCGCGTACCGGGCTGCGTGGACCACCGTCATCCGCGCGCTCGCATCCCTCGATACTTTGCGGGTTTACGTCCCCCAGTTCGGCAAAGCACGGCTCGGGAGAGGTAGCAATCTTAGCTTCTCTACTGGTCTCCCTGTGGAATATGGAGGTCACCTAAGTTCCTGTCACCGGCAAAACTCTAATGTTCTAAAAACACACTGTACAGCAGCTTAACTGATGGGGCACCAGGGAATTGAGTGGAAACCCGTAGCTGCTAACCCATATTTGAAACCCATAGCTGCTAACACTCAAATATGTAGTGCACAGGGAAGGAGGTAAGAGTCGTTTATGAAAAAAAGCTGGGTTCAATTCACTTTGTCTTCCCTCTGCCCGCTGAAAGGTAAAAACTGAATGGGTGTTGAAGCAAGAAACCGAGGGAAAGAAGTCAGAAGTAAGGATGTTTGCCCCCCCAAATGCCTTCTCTTTCTCCCACTCTTTTTGTTTGTTTTTGTTTCTCGAGACAGGGTTTCTCCATGCAGTCCTGGCTGTCCTGAAACTCCCTCTGTAGACCAGGCTGGCCTCGAACTCAGAAATCTGCCTGCCTCTGCCTCCCAGGTGCTGGGATTATAGGCATGCACCACCACTGCCCGGCCTCAAATGCCTTCTTGAGTTGTGTGTTAACATGGGATATTTTCGGAGGCCAGGATGAAAGTGATGAGGACACTTGCAGGGATAGTCTCTTTTTCTACTTTCAGGGTCTCAAGAATCAAACTCAGGTCATCAGATTTGGTGGCAGTGGCAAACAACTTTATGGGATGGGTCATACCTACAAACCTGATTTGAGAATTTTAAGAAATAAAATCCAAGAGGTAGGAGCGGGAGAAAGAGGACATTGCAAAGGGGGTTAGGTAGGGAGCCAGAAGACACTTCTGTCTAGACTCTGCCTCAGTCCCCTATAACTTTATCCCTTACACCATTGATTGAATCCACAAGAAAAGGAGCAGCTGGCAGGGTCAGGGAAATAAAAGTAATGCATACTAGTTAAGATTTACATCTGCGACATCTGAAAGTTTGTATGTGGCTCCCCTCCCCCCTTCACTGTTGAAGTCCTCATTCCCAGGTGATGGTTACTGGGTTAGGCCTTTGGGAAATGTGTCTCCTTGTTGTGGCAAAGTACCTGAGTACCTGACAAGCAATTTAAGAACGGCAGGGTTGTGAGTCACAGCGAGGAGGATTACAGCCCATCACGTCAGGGAAGGCAGAGAGCAGGAGTGTGAGGTGGCTGGTCACACATAAGCAGAGAGGAAGGAGTGCTAGAGCTCAGCTTAGTTTTAATCCCCTTTTATTTATGGGTCCCAGCCTATGGAAT
Source organism: Mus minutoides (assembly GCA_902729485.2). NCBI lineage: Eukaryota > Metazoa > Chordata > Mammalia > Rodentia > Muridae > Mus > Mus minutoides. The sequence continues at coordinate 39,057 of LR753767.1, read as the reverse complement.
GTTGCTAGCTACGTTCTGGGTGTGTTTTAGCGCGCCTTTCTTCAGTTAAACCCTTCTGGAAACACCCTTAGAGACATGCCCAGAGTATGTCTCTATGATGATCTCTAAATCCCATCAAATTGACTTTGAGGACTAAGCAACACTAGCCAAGACCCTCATTGATCACAGTAGCACTTATAGGGAGGGGGAGGGGGGAGGGGGAGAGGGAGGAGCCTTCTGATAACTCCTGTGTAAAAAGGTTATATGAGCCCACAGCCAGACCCCCTAGTCTTCAAGCCAGGAAGCTGGTTTTGCCACACCACCAGATCTGTGGACACTTTGGTTTTATACTGTCTAGGCTCTGGGACTGTGAGAGGGATTGGCCTCTTTCCTAGTTTATTACACTCTGTTGCAGCAGTCCATGAAGACCAAGACTTTTTTTTTTTTCAGAGAGAGAGAGAGAGAGAGAGAGAGAGTCTGTATAGTCCAGGCTGGCCTTGAACTCTTGAATTTGAGATCTGACTGTTTCTCAATTCATAAGATTTCTGGTACATGTCATCACATCTGGCCTAAAATAGTTTTTTTTTTTTTAAAGTTAATCTTAGCAAAGATTCTATTCTATTCTCTCTTACTTAAAAGAAGTCAGTTTGTTTGTTTGTTTGTTTGTTTTATAACATACATCTTTCAAAGTAGTTCTACTCTTTTTGTTGCTGTTAATTGTTGGGGTCTGGGACTTGCCACACAAACCAGACACCCATCTCAGTCAAATAGGCTGGTTTATTGAATGCACACCAAAAGACTGAGCCATCGGGGCCTCAGACCAGACTCAGGAGCTGACTGTGGCTTCGGACATCTCTCAGGGACAGTTTATATAGGCATAAACCACCGTGAGCTCATGTCAGGTTCAGGAAGCACGTCCGGTGGTCAGCTCTGACTCAAGCAATCCTGGCTAGCTACACAGAACAGTTCTAACTGACCTTTATTCTGATGGGTCCTAAATGGACCTTATAATGGTGGAATTTCTTAAGATTAAAAACAACCTCACAACATAAGAGGGTGTGTCGTCAGCTTGACCCTGCTGTGAGTCAAGCTATTTTTCTGTCTTAGTAACAATGAAATGACTGGCAGGCATGGAACAAAATGGCTACAGCTATACTGGGGGAGCAGGTCTCAACATTATTATTATTATTTTTTTAAAGATAGGGTTTCTCTGTCATGGAATTCACTCTGTAGACCAAGCTGACCTCAAACTCACAGAGATCCACCTGCTTCTGCCTCTATGCTGGGATTAAAGGCATGTACCACCACCATCCAGCCTAATTCCACTATTTTTATAATCTTATTTTTTGAGTTAAAGCAGTTTACAAATGCATAAACATCATTTGACTCATTTGACTTTTATTTAGTACTTTTATTTTGGGATTTTTATAATTTTTTTTTTTTTTCTGAGACAGGGTTTCTCTGTATAGCCCTGGCTGTCCTGGAACTCACTTTGTAGACCAGGCTGGCCTTGAACTCAGAAATCCGCCTGCCTCTGCCTCCCGAGTGCTGGCATTAAAGGCATGTGCCACCATGCCTGGCTGGATTTTTATAAAATTTTTATTTTACGTGAATTCATTTTATGTGAATTCGTATATGTGAGTGTACCGGATGCATGCTTGGTGCCTGAGGAGGTAGGAAGAGGCATCAGATTCCCCAGCACTGGATTAATAGGTTGTGAATCACCACATGGGTGTTGGTAACTGGGCCTGGGCCTCTCCAAGAGCAGCAAGTGTTTTTAATCATTGATCCATCTCTCCAGCCCTCTGCACTTAATCTTTTAAACATAAACTAGCCAGGTCAGGCAGCTTTATTAAACTTAGAATCCCCTTCATAGAGCACTTATATTAATATACAAATTACTCTAAAAATTAATCATACTACATACAGTTAACTTTCAGTGATATACAGTTTGACTATGTGTCCATTTACAAACAAACCACAAAACAATAAGAAACAGATCAATTCTCCCAGGGCCTATGATCACTCCTAGGTGTAGGTTTCTGACCAGAGTTCTAGTGCTAGGCATGCATTCCCCACCAGAGAAGGCTGCAAATCCAATCGGATTTTGGTTGTGAGCCTAGCCTTTAACGGCTGAGCCATCTCTCCAGCCCGCAAATCCAATCGGAATGTAGCTGGTTGTCCCTCACACAGGCATGCTGCTGCCGTTGTATCAGTGAATAATACATCTTGCCTGGCAAATCAATACAGTGTTTCTTTATGTAGCCCTGGCTGTCCTGGAACTCACTCTGTAGACCAGGCTGGCCTTGACTTCACAGAGGTCCACCTGCCTCTGCCTTCTAAGTGCTTGCACCACTACACACTCAAACTCTTTTTCTTAAAGCATGTTTATTTCAGTTAGCTTATAAAGTAGCAGGTTTCTTTTTATATATATATATAAAAGAGCCGGGCGGTGGTGGCGCATGCCTTTAATCCCAGCACTTGGGAGGCAGAGCAGGCGGATTTCTTAGTTCGACGCCAGCCTGGTCTACAGAGTGAGTTCCAGGACAGCCAGGACTACACAGAGAAACCCTGTCTTGGAAAACCCAAAAAAAAAAAAATTTTATTGGATATTTTCTTTATTTATATTTCAAATGTTATCCCCATTCCTGGTTCCCCTCCAAAAACATTCTCCCCCTATCCCCTCCCCACTCCCCCTGCTCATTAACCCACCCATTCTTACTTCCTGGCCCTGGCATTCCCCCACACTGGGGCATAGAGCCTTCACAGGACCCAGGGCCTCTCCTCCCATTGAGGTCTGACTAGGCCACATGCAGGTTTCTTATTGACTTCTTTCAGACATTCTTAGTTTTGGTTAGTCTTCCCTTTCCTCCCTTGTAGGTGTAATGTTGTTATTGTGCACCGTGTAAAGTTTACCCTTGGATGACTGAAATGCAGATTTCTCTGTCCCACTATCAGGTGTCAGTCAGTACAGGCATTGTAATGCTTAGGTTAAGAATCTCCTATCTTAAATTCGTATAAACAGTGCTCGCCATTGATTCTCTGCCTTGTCAATAAATGCTGGAAAAGCCAACAATTAGACAATAGAGAGAACAGGGTGGGATGTCCACGAGGAGAAAAGATTCTGGGAGAGGTTGAGTAGGAGAGAGGCAGCCAGGAGGAGGGAGAAAAGAGATGTCATGAGAGTTCAGCTCAAGTGTGGAAGGACATAAACACAAGTATTATGGGGATATTGGCTGGCAGGTAACAAGATTAGATTAGAGGATTAGAACAGACTTATAATGCCTAGTTATTGTGCTTTTAAGTTGTAAATAAATCCTAATCTCTCTACAGTGCTATTGGAGGACTAGCTAGGATAAGGAGAAACAGCCACAGTGTTAATTTATACATACATTTATAACGTAATTTATAATAATTTATTCATACATTTATAATAATAATGTACCTTGCATCACTCCATCTTTTGCCCGCCTTTTGTCTCCATTCCTGTCTAATCTCTCTGAAAATTCAGTGAGAAGGAGAGAAAGACAAACAAGAGAATGGGTGCTTTAAGGGAGCATAGGCCTTTATTTTGGGGGACCCACCCCCAAGAGTGCAAGTCTCTGTAAGAATCAGAATCTGCTGTCAACTACAAGCTGGCCCCATAGTTGACCATTGCTAGGAGGGCCCAGTTTGTGGGTTAAAGAATATTAGGTGGTGGATGCTCATCTTTCCTGATTGGCTATTACTTGGGGTCCATGCAACAGAGCAGTAAAGAATCCAGACAAGCAAGTTGGTTTACTTCTGGAAACCCAGTTGTTGTAGTTACTGGAGTTCACACAGGTCAACCACAGTGGAGTTTACCAAATGGTGTGTCCCTGCCTAAAGTTCCCATACTGTGTACTTCTTACCCTCACTTTCTAACCATTTGTGTTTTGCTAGCCTCCAATCAGCCTATTATCTCATGGCACCTTCCTTGCTTTCTAGTCTAGATTTATTTTAAAAGATGTTAATATGGTGACCTCTTTGCTACCTTGCATGAAACACCATAACTGTCCTGGAACTCACTAGTAGACCAGGTTGGCCTCAAACTCACAGAGATCCACTTGCCTCTGCCTCCCAAGATCTGGAATTAAAGGTGTGCACCCCCATCCCCACTGCCACCCAGCACATCTTTAGTATTACATGTGATATATATATTTTTTTATTTTATTTATTATATGTAAGTACACTGTAGCTGTCTTCAGACACTCCAGAAGAGGGCGCCAGATCTCGTTACGGATGGTTGTGAGCCACCATGTGGATGCTGGGATTTGAACTTATCACCTTCGGAAGAGCAGTCGGGTGCTCTTACCCGCTGAGCCATCTCACCAGCCCCTACATGTGATATTTTAAAATAGAAGAATCTATTAAAACAAAATCAGAAGGGAGGTGGTTTTAGCTCAGTGTTAGAACACTTGCCTAGTATGTTGGAAGGAGGAAGGAAAAGATAAGGAGGAAGAGGAAGCAAAAAGCATCATTTAACACAGTGTCTATTTCTACTGCTATGATGAAACATCATGACCAAAAGAAACTTGGGGTGGGAAGAATATTTCAACTTACAGTTTCACAACACATTCTCTCACTGAGGGAAGCCAGGGCAGGAGTTCAGAGAGGCAGAAACTGAAGCCCTGGAACACTGGTACTCACAGGCTTACTTTTCAAGGCTTGCTCAGCCCTTTCTTTCTTTCTTTCTTTCTTTCTTTCTTTCTTTCTTTCTTTCTTTCTTTCTTTCTTTCTTTCTTATAGCACACAGGGTCACTAGCCCACAATGGCACTGCCCACAGCGATCTGGACTGTTCCTCATGAATTATCAATTGAGAAAATGTACCACAAGTTTGCCCATAGGCCAATCTGGTGGCCTCATGTTCTCACTTGAGAACCTTACCAAACAAACCTATCTTCTGTCAAGTTGACATAAAACTGTAGCACACATGGACTAATGTAATGAAATATGTAGTGGAGGAGGGAGATTGGGCTCAAATGTCAATACAAGAAGGAAGGATGGACATTTATACCAAGAAGTGGTTGAGAGGACAGTGGATAGGACTGAGAGGAAACATCAGGCTAAGGAGTTCTTGCCATGGACATCCCAGTGCAGAGCTTGGCAGGCCTAAAAACCTACAAGCACTCATGAGACACATGGGTTTCAAAAGAAACTCATTCTCCTGGGTAGACATTCTCACAACCAGATTTATCACTACACAGTCTGGTGCAATGATCTACGTGTTTATTTAGTAGGAACTTTTATATTAAGCACAGAATGAATCCTGACATAAGCTAAGCTTTTCAGTGTTCCAACGGTCTTAGAGAATTCTTGATTTTCAGAGCGAATTCAGATAACTCTCTAGGGACAGGGAGACTAATTAACATTACATAGGAAGAAGCCAAAGCAGCTCAGAGCTGGCCTACAGAATGTTTGCTAAGGGCAATTGCTTCAAGGAATAGATAGAGTTCCCGCTGAGAAAGGTATCTTAATTACAGCCAGGTAGAAACAGACTACTTTACAGATTAAAAGCAAGTTAGTAAACTCTTTCTTTAGAATCTACCTGGACCTAGTAAACAGGGGGTTGTGTGCGGAACCCCCTGTTGATTAGTTCTCAAAAGGCTCAAAAGAAAAGGCACAAATTGTAACTAGGATGTGAAATCTTTGTCAGTAGCTGACCCTAAACAGAGCCACCTATTTACTGTAAACATACCTGGTTCCTGTAAGTCCTTTTGATGTATTCATTCCTTTGTATTGTGTCGTTGTAACTTGATGGATGTACCTCACCTGGTTTCTTCCCCGCTATATAAAAGTTTGGTGCTAAATCTCACAATTACACTCAGATATTACACACTCCCTTGTGTGTAAGTCTGTTTGTCACCCACATTCGCCGAATCCTACCCACTTGCTTCAGAGAACTCTGACATACACAGACAAGGGATCCAGAGAGTCTGTAACAAGTTCTGGCTAAAGAACTAATTGCGCTGGATACATTTGTTTGTTTGCTTGTTTGATTTTTGTTTTTTGTTTTTCGAGGCAGGATTTCTCTGTATAGCCCTGGCTGTCCTGGAACTCACTTTGTAGACCAGGCTGGCCTCGAACTCAGAAATCTGCCTGCCTCTGCCTACCAAGTGCTGGGATTAAAGGCATGCGCCACCATGCCCGGCTGCGCTGGATACTTTTATGTCAACTTGACACAAGCTAAAGTCATCTGAAAGGAAGGAAGCCCAATTAAAAAAATGCCTCCATAAGATCAGGTTGCAGGCAAGCCTGTAGGGAGTTTTCTCAATTAGTGATTTTTCTGGGAAGGCCCAGCTTGTCGTGGGTGATGCCATTTTGGGGTTGGTGGTCCTGAGTTCTATAAGTAAGCAGGCCTAGCAAGCCAGTAAGCAGTACCTCTCTATGGCCTCGACATCAGCTCCTGCCTCTGGATTTTGCCCTGTTTGAATTCCTGTCCTGACTTCTTTTAATGATGAACCATGATACAGAAGTGTAAGTCAAATAAACCTTTCCCTCCCAAGCTTGCTTTTGGTCATGGTGTTTCATCACAGCAATAGTAATCCTAACTAAGACATTGATCTAAAGGATTTTTGCTGAAGGCAGGCCATAGTAGAGGCCAATGAATGTGATCAGATATCAAGGCTTGGAGAGTATTGCCTTTCCATAAGTAGTAAAGACCCACAAACTGCTTGCAGCTAATTGCAAGGGTGAAGATAGGCCAACGGCAGGGGCTCCATACTGCCTACGAAATGAAGAGATAAACTGAAGTCCACGTATAGAATTGGCTCCTCTTTTCTGACCCAAAGCCTCTAGCCTCATAGAAATGATACCCTTTTGTTGTCACAGTTTCCAAAGGACAGAAGTGTAGACATGCTTAGTTAGGTCCTCTGTGCAGGTTGAATGAAGGTGTTAGCTAAAGGACTGCCCATTCTCAGCATTTGAGGTTACCACACGCGCATGGTGCCACACGTGCATGGTGCCACACGTGATCTTCTATACTATGTTCTGTGTGCATCCTCTGTATTCTTTTTTATTTATTTAATGTATGAGTGCTTTATTTGCATGTAAACCTGCATGCCAGAAGAGGGCATCAGAATTCATTATAGATGGTTGTAAGCCACCATGTGGTTGTTGGGTATTGAACTCAGGACCTGTGGAAGAGCAGCCACTGCTCTTAACCTATGAGCCATTTCTCCACTCACCCCACCTCCCTGCACATCTGTATTCTTTCTATGGAGATCACAAGGATCCCAGAGCTGCGGGAAGACCAGAGTGAGATCCCCAGGAACACTGGCACTAAGACCTAGCTTCAGTCTGAACTCATCAGGAAGACTTTAGATAAAGGTCGTGCATACTAAGAGACAGGAATCACAGTGCTGTCAAAGAGTATTTCCATTACATTCTGAGTCAGTGTAATTTAGAGTTCAAGATGAATGCTGTTCTCACAGCATGGAAAAAGATATTTATTTCTCTTGAGTAAAAGTAAGAATGCTCTCTTGTTCTTTTTAAAAGAACATCTCAAGTTCCTGATTATTTGAGCTATACAAAATGCTTAAAACATAACAAAGAGAACAATTAAGTTGGTCGTGATGACTCATGATGAACTTTCCCAAGGAGCGTCATTTACATGTGATCCTGCCCAGGGAGTACAAGTTTATAAACACACTGGAGGAGTTGTGGGTGAGAAAAGCCCATGGTCAAAGACACGAGAAAGCAAGTGATGGTATGAACTAGTATACGCATGGCCAGGGAGAAGTGCAGGAGACAGGGAGGTACATTGAAGGTCTTTTGCTGTCTTAGGTTTCTGTTCCTGCACAAAACATCATGACCAAGAAGCAAGTTGGGGAGGAAAGGGTTTATATTTCCACACTGCCACATCACCTGTCCTGTCAGGATAGGAACTCACACAGGACAGGAATTTAGAGGCAAGAGCAGATGCAGAGGCCATGGAGGGTGCTGCTTACTGGCTTGCTTCCCCTGGCTTGTTCAGCTTTCTTACTTATAGAACCCAGGACTACCAGCCCAGGGATGGCACCACTCACGATGGGCTGGGCCCTCCCCATGTGATCACTAATTGAGAAAATGCGTTATAGCTGGATCTCATGGAGGCATTTTCTCAGGGGAGGATCCTTTCTCTGTGATAACTCCAGCTTGTGTCAAGTTGACACAGAAAACCAGCCAGTACATTTGTGTAGCTTTAGAAACATTCCATTAAAAAAAAAAAAAACAACAACTCATTCCTACCTATAGACAAAGAATAAGCAAAGATCAGAGAGACAGCATATTCAGTGGAGTCTGTAGTTGTGTGGGATCTGCTGAATTGGGGAGAAATTGCCTCTGAAGTTTGGGGGGGGGCATCACAGTGATCCAGGGGAGAATTTCTGAGAAGGGTACTAAGACTTGAGAATGTGGGGATGAAAGGAAAGAGAACACATTCAGGAAATACTTCTCATACCTACTTGAGAGGGCTTTGGGAACTGCTTAAATGTACTGGTTTGAGAGAATAGAGGAGGGGATAGAGTCAAAAGTTGCCAAGTGATTAAAATAGAGATTCCTTTTGAATTAAAAAAATTTAAGCTGGGCAAGTGGCCCATGCCTATATGCTGAGCTCTTTCAGGTCACTTGAGCCCAGGACTTAGAGACTAGCCTGTATAGCGTAGCAAGACTCTCTCTTGCTATGTATAGGTGATACACACCTATAATCCCAGCTCTCAGAGACAGAGGCAGAGTATTATTCAAAGTTTGAGGTCAACTTGGGCTAAGTAACAAGTTATAGATCAGCTGGGAGCACACAGTGAGACCCAAACAGAACAAACTGCTGTTCCCGCTCCCCCACCCAACCCCCACCCCATAGTGGTTTGAATAGTCCTGGTAGGCTATGTTTGTATGCTTGGTCTCCAGTTGGTAGAACCCTTTGGGAAGAGTTAGGAGGTGTGGCCTTATTGAAGGGGGTGTGTTAATGGGGGGGGAGGCTATTCCCAGTGTGACTTCTGTCTCCTACTTATGGATCAAGATGTTGGCTCTCAGCTGTTTCTGCTGCCATGTTTTTGCTTTAGTATCATGCAGCTACCAGGGGTTGGAGGTGGGGGTGGGGGTGGGAGCAGGGGGTAGAAAGGTGAGAATCTCTAGGAAGTCCCAGAGACCTGGAAAAGGGGAGGTTCTCAGGAGTCAGTGTGAGTGGCCTTAGCTGAGATGCCTAGCGTGGACATGGAACCTGAAGAGGCCACCTCCTGTTGCTAGGCAGGACCTCCAGTGGAGATAAGGACACCAATCCACCCAAAAAACTTTTGATTCAAAATTTGTCCTGTCTAAAAGAAATGCAGGGATGGAGCAGAGGCTGAAGAAAAGGCCAATAACTGACCCAACTTGAAACCCATCCCATAGGCAAGCACCAATCCCTGACATTGTTAATGTTGCTCTGTTATGCTTCCACACAGGAGCCTAGCAGAGCTGTGCTACAGGAGGCTCTTGCCAGCAGTGAACCAGAGCAGGTGCAGATACCCACAGCAAACATTAGATGGAGGTTGGGGACTCTTATGGAAGAGTTTGGGGGAAGGACTGAAGGCCCTGAAGGGGATGCAAACACCACAGGAAGACCAACAGAGTCACCAACTGGACCCCTGGGAGCTCTGAGTCTGAGCCACCAACCAAAGAACACACATGAGCTGGAATGAGGCCCTGGTGCATATGTAGCCACTCAATCTTCATGGCTGTCTTGTCTGGGCTCAGTGGGAGAGGATGCACCTAATCTGGTAGAGATTTGATATGCTAGTGTTGGAAATAACAGGAGGGGGCAGGGCTCACCATCTCAGAGGAGAAGGGTAGGGAGTCAGGGGGAGGGACTTATTGAAGGAGGGACTGGGACAGGGTACAGCATTTGGGATGTAAATAAATAAACTCATTAAAACAATAAAAAGAGCTCCCTTCAATTGCTTCTTGTCTAGACTGGGGAGATGTTGTCATGGAAGCTTTCAATGTCCCTCATTCTCATCTGTGAGTCTAAAGTCATTGATAGCACTGCAAAAAAAAAAAAAGTTTTCTTGTAGGTTACAGTCAGCAGCAGCATGGATCATGGACTTCTACATGCCTTATGGTGTCCATGGTTCATTCTGTGACCAAGGGCCACGTTGATGGTCTGTACTGTCACTGGAGGCCACATGGATGGATGTCTGTGGTCTGTGTCACCACTGGAGGCCATGCGGATGTCTGTGATCTGCACTGCTGCCTGAAGCCACGTTGATATATCCATGGCCTGTGTTGTCACTAGAAGCCACATTGGTATTTGTTGCCTGCTTTGCTGTGGGCTATGATGGTGCCTGTGTTCCGGGATGCAGCTAAGGGCTGGGTTGATGTCTATGGTTTATACTTCCACTGAGACCAGGCTGAAGACCCTAGGTGGTCCAAGCTGTGTCCAGAAACCATGGGGCTGTTGTTTTGTAACAGCCCAAACAAAAATAAAACAATTAAAAGGAGAAAGGGAGGGAG
>LR753767.1:0-28489 GCA_902729485.2 Mus minutoides | reverse complement strand
TCGTCCCCTCCTCCTCCTCCTTCTTCTTTACCATTACTAACAAAAGTTAATGACAAAATATAATCTCAAGATCAGGGATGAAGAAACTATTTTGGAGAAATCTATGTGTGTGGTAGGTGGACTGAAATCAGAAGTATGTCTCCCATATACTTTTGGGATCATGTGTATTTTCTGTTTATTCCAGAGATAAGTTATAACAACAACAAAAAAGAATTCTCATGAGAAATCGTTTTGTTACTTTTTAGTTATTTATTTAGTTAGTAAATTTAGTTCAAAATATTAAGTGAATCTATATGTAATGCACACCATCCTAGAAATAAACACAAGGAAAAGATAGCCCCTGTGGTTAGGAGTTAGCATTGCAGCCTCCTCCCCCTAGATCACTTTTAATATATTTACGTTGAACTATTTTTTGAACTCTCTATAATGGAAGACGCTCACTTAACTATCTTGATCCTTTTTAGGGGAAAAAAACTGCTTGGGTTTCTCCTTGTAGTCTTTATTATAGCACACTTTTTCTGCCTTCATTCTACATCTGTAAGTCTGTTCTTGGAGGAGTTTGAGTTTGGAGGAAAAAAAATGTTAATTTTTTTTCTTAACACCTTCAAGAATATTTACCAAGGCCTTGGGATGAGAGTTGAAATTTTAAAGAAGGAACCTCTGTACAAGGGGGACGTGATAGCTGGACAGGGGAGGGGATCCTACCTCTGGCTCTAACTGTAGATAGTATGCTGGATATAACTGTTTCATCAATGTCTTCTGGTGCTTGAGAAGCTCAGATTATACAACAACATCAGCCTCAGCAGCAGAACTTGTAAATTCTTCATCATTCTTTGTCTCCTCAAACAGAGGACTGGAATTATAGTCAATAACCACTTAACCTGACTACTGAGTTTTCCATTTGCAGTGAACCGAGGAAAATCCTAGAACAGGAAAGGACATAGGGTATTTTTTATTTAAGAAGCACCGCTGTTGTCTGGGCTGTTGTCTTTTAGCATTCTTTGGATGTGCACTAATCTTTCCTAGGGATAATGCTATGAATTTGTGTGGCTGCAGTGAAGGATGTTCAAAATAAACAGCCTTGAATTTGGCACTGCAGCCCCATTGGTGGGAGTGTTGTTCAGTAGCTCCTTTGCCTGAGACAGGCACCCGCCCACCCTCTCTCACACCCCTGTCTAATTTCAGCTGCCTCTGAAGCCAGTCCCACCCACGACTTCTTTGTCCTAAGGGTTTCTGTTTTCTGGTGGTTGAAGAGCTCTGCTTCATATCCTTTTATTTCACAAATTGCTATTTGTGTTTTGGTGAAAGATCCAAGAACAAACAACAGAGCCCAGGAAAGAGCTAGATCTGACACTGTGTATAGCCAGGAGAATTCGTGTTGCCAGTGTAGGACGTGGAAAAGGCAATGCAGAGACCTGTTTGGACATTGATCATGTTCATCAGGCTTAGCATGGTACCTGGCATCAAGTGATTGCATCATAATTATTCATTGGAAGATAAGTTATATTTATTGATTTTCATGCCGTATTTTACAAAAATTATTTGTTTGCTCCCAATTAGAACAAATAATGTAAGTAAGATACACAAATCAGAACCAAGGAAAATATAAATCAGGACAAGTAAATAAGTTGAGGTGCACTTAAAAAGAAACACTTGTTCTAAAAACCAACTTTTCTGAGGCATAGCCTACTCACAAATATTTTTCATTAAAAAGTTTTTGTCTTCATGTGGCCAGAGAGACGGCTCTGTAAAGTGTTTACAGCTATTGCAGAGAACCTGAGTTCAATTCCCAGATCCCATGTTGGGCTGTTCACAACCATTGTCAGTCCAACCAATTTCAGAGGAATCTGATGCTTCTGAATTCTGCAATGCCAGCACTCACGTACGTGTGCACCAACAAATACACAAACACACACACACACTCACAATACTCTCAGACACACACACACACACACACACACACACACACTTTAAAACAGTAATTCTTATTTTTCATTTACTTATTCTCTGGGTGTACCAGTGACATGCATATACAGGCCAGAGGACAGCTTGTGAGAATCCATTCTCTTCTTCCACATGAGTCCCAAGGATTGAATTCAGATCTTCAGTCTTGGCGGCAATCGACCCTAACCACTTGCTAGCCTGTATTCTGTCACTTTCGAATGTATCTTTTTACAAAAAGTTCAAAGTAAGTTTTAACACACCGAATAACTCTGTGTAGCCTCAGTATTCTCTAAGGGCTACATCTGTTATAACTATAGTACCACAGTAAAACCAGGAAACCAGCTTTGTTGGATTTTGTGTATGGTTCTTTGTTATTGTAGCACTCGTGTGAACTTGGGAGCCCATTGACTTGAACTTGGATCCTCTGCAATAGCAGTGTACACTCTTAATTACTGAGCCAACCTTTCAGTACCATAATAATAAAAGCTTTTAAAGAAAAACATTGCAGAGTAGATTCCGCGTTAGTAATGTTGGCTTGCAGAACAACCGGTGTTTTTCTTTTTTTTTTTTTTAATCTACCTCCTCTTAAGTTGTCTATTTGTTCTTATTTATATTTTTCCAGTCCCACCTCAGTCAGGATGCAGAGTTATCTGTGTTTTCAAAGATCTCTTTGTGCTTCCTCCCTGTGGTCACAGCTGTCTTCCCCTCCCACGACACCTAATCCTGGCAGCCACGAGCTGGGTTAGTCTTCTTTCCATCACTGAGTTCACACATCAACTAGGAGTGTTGTGTGAATAGATGGATCATGCAGATATGTCTCTTGACTTGTTTTCATTTAATGGAATGCTCTCCAGAGCTAGGTGCTTCAGTACTGCATTTCTATTTTTTTTTTAAATTTACATTTAGTATTACATAAAATAGATTTACCACAGTTTATTTAACCATGCACAGATTAATAGGCATGTTGATTGTTGCCAGGATTTGGTGATTCTAAAGCCAGGGTGCTTGTATATAGGCTTTTGTAAAATTTCACTTCTCTAGTCTTTGTACCCAGGGAAATAATTGCTGGCTTTTGTGGTATTTATTTAGTTTTCTGTTACTTTGAGACAGGCCCTGTATTGTGTAGTATAGACTCAAACTTACTATCAGATCAGGCTGGGCTTAAACTTGTGATCCCCCTGACTCAGCCTCCCAAATAACTGGGATTGGTACCTTTAGTTTTATAAGAAACTGTCAAACTGTGGTCAATCTTTTCTGTTACCACCCACAACTATCCAGTTGTTCCACATCTTTGGCAGCATTCGGTATTGGATTTCTGTACTATTAATCAGTCAATTAATTAATTTATGGGTATGGGTATGTACATCTGTGCATGTGGAGACCAGAGGTGGATCTCGAGATGTCCATGCCCATTTCATCTTTTTGAGAAAATGTCCATTTCCTGTACCTGCATTGCACCATTTCTTAGCTAGGCTTGTTTGTCAGTGAGCGCTGGGGCTCTGCTGGTAGCTGGGGTTAAAGACGTGGGCCACCAACCAAGATTCTATGTGGATGATAGGGATCTGAACTGAGATTCCTCATGCATGTGAAGCAGACACTTTACTCACAGAGCCACGTCCCCAGCCTGTTTATTTCTATGTTAACTGCTATAGCAGGTAGTAGTAGTAGTAGTAGTCCTTCCTGCTTTGTGATCTTATTTGTATTTCTCTAGTGGCTAGTGATAGTGATATCTTTCATTGGTTCTTAAAGCTTCCCCCCAAATTTCTTCCTTTTGAACAATGAAACCAACTGATGCCGTACTTCACTTCTGCTTAGCTCTAATTAACGCCCATCTTCATTTTCCTCCCTCCAGCATCTCACACCTACAGGAGCCTGAAGTAGGAGGACACGAAAAGGAAGAAGCTCTCTCCTCCCCAGCTGTTGTCCTTTCTTGTAGGAGACATGGACATCCTTGTGCTCATAGATAAGCACTAGGGAAAACAGGAATGTTAAACACACAGGGCCGTCTCTTCAAAGGGAGAGTTGTAGAACTTGTTTTATGCCCAGAAGGCTGGGAATGGAGGTGGTTACTAGCCTGGTGACTTTGCACTATCTCTATGACCGAAACCACACCAGCCCCTCCTCAAGACCCTTAAGAAGTCACGCATTATCAATCTATAGAACCCATCTTTATGGAAGATGTCACATGTACTTTACAAAGAGTTTTGACATAGTCCTACCGGGAGCCTTATTGTGCACCTGTGTTTAATTATCACCAGAAAATTGTTGCCCTCCCACCCAACTGTGCTGTACTTAACTAACTTAAAATAAATTTACTAGTGGCAAACTCTTGAGGTTGAACCAACGCTGACTGCTGAGTCATGTTGAACCAGACCTCCCATCCCCAGATTTCTGTCCTTTCTGATTACTCATTTTTAGACACAGAGAGTGCTATCGCTCAGGATGACGGGAGTCTCATCAAGATAACTGATAGCATCAGGTGTTGCTTCTGTAACAAAGCCTGGGCAAGATTTCAAGCTCCTTTCCTGCAGCCAATGGGAACAGTTCAGCTTCCTGGAATTATGAAGATAAGCAATCCAAAGGCATCCTGTTTCTTGGCTTTCTTGGTGGAGAAGTAAGGTACACCATCTATTCTTACCATTTTCATATCTTTCTTTTTTATTAATATTTTTCAATTGTGAGTTTTGACTTTCGTTGTTGGAGGATTTTTTGTTGTTGTTCTGAGTTGTTTGTTTCTGAGATAGGGTCTTAGTTTTGGTTGCTTTCAAATTAACTGTGTAACTCAGGCCATAAACTCTAAATCCTCCTGCCTTTATTTCTCAAATTGTAGGATCGTACACATGTGCTGCTAAGTGTGGAGATAGTTGGTAACATTTTCATATCTGTACATGGTGGTTCTTTGATCAATTTCACCCCCTTGCCTTCTTCTGCTCCCTCATCTCCCCTCCCCTCCCCTCTCCTTTTATGTTATATAAATTTAAGTCTAAATGCACATAGTGATGGAAGACTTGCGGTGTTTTGAGCTCGAACCTTTCTGCAGCTGATATTGTCTTTCTTCCTCTTGTACCAAAGGCCACACAGAAGAATCTTAAAAGCGGCCACCATGAAGACCAGGCTTAGACCCCAACTGTGAAGCACCAGTACCAGATCCTTCCCACAGGCCTGCTTCCTTCACTGTGGGCCACACGGCAATTGAACCAGCTCCTCTCTTTGGGAACCCCAATGGTCATTCAGCTCTTGTGGATCCTATTCTAATAGAGCAAGACACTTTCAGGCTGTATGCCCATGCTAAGGGGTTCCCACATAAGGTGCAGGGCAGAGAGGGATTCCCAGGTTGGAAGTTGGAGACCCAAACATGTGATGCTGATGATGCTTCCCACAGCCATGTTGCAGGTCACAGTCATGGCTGGGGAATCTGTTACCTTTTTTGAAGCTCTCTTGAAGACAAGATCTCTGGAATCTTCCACACAGTTGTCCTTGACACGAGCCTGTTAGGACTTAATTCAACTGACATCCATGTCCTAGTCCTTCTGGACTCTTCTCATGGAGGAGCTGAAGGTGGAGCAACATCCAGATGTGGTTAGTATGATCATCGGAAAGATGGAGATAGGAGAAGGCAGACTTTCCACCATATTGGAAATCCCAGAAGGCCCTACTTTAGTTTCCTATTGAGTCTTATAGCCTCAAATCTTCTGAACAGAATGGGGCTCCCACTCAGTTGTGATTGCTCTGACCTTTTGCACCTCTTCCCCTGTCTTTCCCTAACTGAGAAGCTTCAGCCCAGAGCTGACCCCTGTTAGTTCCCCTCCGTGCCCCCCACCCCCATGCCTGCTGAGTCATAATCCACTTCTGGCTGAGTTCTGCAGACTCCCTTTCTCACCCCCCCACCCCAACCCCAAGTTGAAAACACAGAGAAGAGTCTGATCTCTACTCCACCCTTCCAGGGAAACCCTCACATCTTTTTGCTCTGCCCACAGATACCTCTTTCGTGCTCCTCCCGGGCATGGCCATCTGCCAGTGCTACTCTGAGGTTTTTCCTCATTCTTGGCCAACTCTTGGGACTCAGTGTTCTGGGTGTCTGTGCCCAGGTGTTTCTGTTCATAGTGCCCAAGGCGTTGCCCTGTTGTTTTCTGTGTCAAATTGAAGAATGACCTGGTCACCCAAACAATGCCCAGTGAAGAACTGCACAGATCTATCTTGGGATCTCACTGTGAGGCTGTAAAGAAGAGATAGGACCCACTGTCCATGCCCAGTTGTGCAGGGAAGCTGGTTTGTCCAGGGACATCAGGACATGGAACAGTCCCTCAGCAGCCACTACTATTTCCCCATCAGCAAGGTGCAGTAGGGAAATTGACTCTCAACTTCGGAGCTGCATCTCTTATCTTTTTAGTAGCCGTCACCAGTCTAAGGGTTGGAGGTAGCTAGACTAGATAGAGTAGAGACAAATCGTGGTTTGCTTTGCTCATTGAAAAGTTCATACTGTTGGGCAAGGGCTGAAAAGGGAATACTGTAAGCACTTTACTTTTATTATCTGTAAATAAAAATTTAAATAATTATTGGGCTGTGGTGGTGCACGCCTATAATCCCAGCACTTGGGACGCAGAGCCAGGTGGATCTCTGAGTTCAAGGCCAGCCTGGCCAACAGAGCAAGTTCCAGGACAGCTAGGGCTATACAGAGAAACCCTGTCTCAAAAACCAAAAAAACCAAACCAAACCAAACCAACCAACCAACCAACCAACTAACCAACTAACCAAACACCCTAAACCAAACTAAATCAAAGACAAAAAAACCCAAAAAATTAATTTTTAAAAATAATGCTTACTATTTGAGAGTCTTTTTTTTTTCCTTTTTGGTTTTTTTTGAGACAGGGTTTCTCTGTATATCCCTGGCTGTCCTGGAACTCACTTTGTAGACCAGGCTGGCCTCGAAATCTGCCTGCCTCTGCCTCCCGAGTGCTGGGATTAAAGGCGTGCGCCACCACGCCCAGCTCTATTTGAGAGTCTTATATAATGTTTTGATAATATTCACCCTCTCATCAATCCTCCCGTATAGCTTATGTGTGTGTGAGTGTGTGTAGGGTGTATGTATATATTTGCACATGTGTACAGGTGCATGCACCCATATAAGAGTTTGGAGGCCAGAATAGGATATCAGGTGTCTTGCTCTGTCACTCTCCATATATTCTCTTGGACTAGGTTCTCTTGTTGAATGTAGGAGTAGGTTGGCAGCTAGAAAGCCCCACAGTACCCCCCAAACTCCCATCTCTGCCTCCTACCCTCCCAGTGTGGGGGTTAACATGTGTATTTGTAGCTCTGTCCAGATTTTTATGTGGGTGCCACTGATTTGAACTCAGGTCCTTCTGTGTGAGCCATAAGTGTGAATGGAGGTGTATGGCAGTGGGGGATGGGGAACTGGGGGTAGCCACTAGAAAGTCTCAGATGCCAGGAAAGCAAGAGGCTCCCAGGACCCATTGGGGATGACATTAGCTGAAATACCCAACAAAGGGGAGTGAGAACCTGTAAAGTGTTATTTTAACAAAATCAATGTTCCATTTATTAATAAAGACTCGGGAGCCAGGTGCTGGGGTGAAAGCCTGCTAGCTCATAGAAGCAGAGAAAGCACCCAGCTGACCTTCCTCCACAGCCAGCATCCCAAAAGGAAATTCTTCTCCATGGTGTCTCAAGAACCCTTCAAACTGAATGCACCTCCTTTCTACTTCCTGTCTGTCTCTCTGTCTAGCCCCCCTGACTTCCTCTTACTTGCTCTGTTTTTCTTATTCCTATGTTTACACCATGTCAGCTGGTTGCTTGCTCTGCCTCTTGACCTATGGTTGACTTGATTTAATCCTGTTTAGAATACACAAAAAGTTCTTGCAGAAAGGTGTGTGCTAGGACTGAGCCACACCACAACTAGAAACAGGTTTTCCCAGTAAACAACATAATCTTGGGGTTCACAGTGTGATCCAATACCATGCAGCAAGTGTTCTTACCAACTGAGCTCCTCAAGGACTTTATATGTGTTAGCTGCTTTAGCTCCCATACAAAAATTTACATTACTATTTACTGGGTTCTCATATCTACCACCTCTCTACATCATAGTGCCTACCAACCCACCAACACTAGGTAGGTGAGAAAGAAGGTTAGAGGGGAAAGAGGGCATAGATCTCTTTAGACTACTTCCTGCTGATTTAGGGGTATCCAGTTCCTAAGGGCAAGTCCAATTTTCTTAGGGCATCTCCAACCAGCAAACCTGCAAACCAGCAAAAGCAGCAAAAGAGCAAGTGCAAAGCAGGAACCAGCAGCAGTGAGGACCAGTAACCACAAGGGGAGCAGTAACAAGGGGACCAGTAACAACAAGGGGAGCAGCAAACACCCCCTCTCTCAGGGCTCTGACCTCTCTCATACCTTCTCAAGAGTCTCTAGAATTTCAAATGTAAACTGTCTTTAGCTGCCGGAATCGTGTCTCAGAGCACGAGACAAATCATAGTCAGCTGTTGTGGAGAGTCGGAAGCAGCCCTGTATCCCACACCTGGGATTAAAACAAAAGCATAAGCCGGGCGTGGTGGCACACGCCTTTAATCCCAGCACTCAGGAGGTAGAGGCAGGCGGATTTCTGAGTTCGAGGTCAGCCTGGTTTATTGCCTCTATCCTCAAGGAAGGAAGGAAGGAAGGGAGGGAGGGAGGGAGGGAGGGAGGAAGGGAGGTGAGTTTTGGAGCATCTCAGCACCATTATTGCTCTTTATATAAAATGTTTGAAGGGGATTATTTCAAGTTTTTCTTAGGGGGGAAAAGCACCTTGTTGACTGGTTATTCACAGGAGGTACACTAGGTGGCAGTAATCCTCTGTTCCCATCAAACCCGTAGCTGTACTAAGGGATGATAAGTCAAGGGAAGTGCTCCACTGAACCAGATCTACCTGATGAAGCAACTAGCCTACTTTCTATGATGTTTCGGAAAGCTGTGCTGTTTAGGTCATTCTGTACATGTTGGTCTCCACTGGAGTGGGAAGAATGTGCAATACTGAACCAGAGGCACTGGGAGGAGTTCTGTGAGGAGATGGAAGTAACTATACAATACTTACCAGGCAGGTGATAAAGATGCAGAATTATTATCCTTCATTTCCAGACAAAGTATCCAGACTGAAGGTATTTATGGCAGGACTCAAAATCCATACTAAGTAAGTAGAAGTTTCTCAAGCATGTGCTCTGAATGGCTTCAATAAATTGCTCAAGCGAGCACCAATTATTCTAAAAGGAGAGAATGAAGGGATGAAAAGAGATGTCACCCCTTCACCCTATCAAGAGAGATGTGGTAATGCACTCAAGTGTTAGAAGTGTTGGGGGTGAAAAACCAAAACAACCCAAGCAGTCATGAGAGTCTAGCAAAGCAAAATCTTTATTTGAATGAAGGAACAAAAGCTGATCAGTCAGAGAAAACAGCACTCCTTAGAAACCGACTGTGTCCCAAAGTCTTAGTTACTATTTAAACAGAAAAATTATAAGGCACATAAGCATCTATGCCGAGGTACAGCTACAGTCTCACCAATCAGAATCATTTGTTCTTGTCCTGGTTAAGAACAATCATTATGTTTGAGGGACAAAAGAGGAATGAGAGGAAAGTCCCCAGCTCCCTCAGAATCTGGGAACTTGAACTTCATTTCACCTTATGCTCAAAGTGGAGTCTGAAAACAAAATGGCAGTACTTAGGGTAAATCTCATTTGTTTGACTCCAGCAAAAGGACTACAACTAGAGACTTCAGTTGTGTAGTGCTTGTGCAATATCCAAAATGAATTCGAGACCACCCAGTACCTTCCCCTCCTCGAAAAGGACTTTCCAAACTGTACTAGCAGGCAAAATGCAGAACCAGATAAGAAAGATGGCTGATGCCAGAGCTTTGGTGTAAGTAAAAATTTATGCCGGGCGGTGTGGCTGATGCCAGAGCTTTGGTGTAAGTAAAAATTTATGCCGGGCTGTGGTGGCGCATGACTTTAATCCCAGCACTTGGGAATCAGAGGCAGGCAGATTTCTGAGTTCGAGGCCAGCCTGGTCTACAAAGTGAGTTCCAGGAAAGCCAGGAAATCCCCCCCCCCCCCAAAAAAAAAGAAAGCTGGCTGACTAAACAAATATAAAAACATTGTTTTAGTGGCCAGAATGATTAAGCCTGCAGCTACCAAAACAATATTAGCTGTTCTCAGAGAACTAACCACAACAAGATTAGCAATTCTCCTGCCTCCACCCCACACTGAATTCTGACAAAGACCACAAACCACCCTGACCTTGTTTCCAGAATTCCCCCGACGTTAATAGCCGTGACGTTAGTAGCTGATCCATAAGTTCAAAATACACTATTACTTTGCTGACCAAAGCGTAATTACCCACCATGGGGGCAAGCAAAGTGAGTCACTAGGCCAAAGGGTTACTTAGTCACTATACAAACCAACCAATGCCTGAAAGGGTTACTTGCTACACCAATGAGAACCCGGTTGTTCAAATCTGCCCCTTACAAAGGTATAAAAGTGTGTTCTTTCTTTGTACTGGGTCTCTCCTCTGGCCTGAGTGCTGAGAGGGGTGTCCCCAAAATGTTGGATCAATAAAAATCCTCATGCGTTTTGCAGTGATGGCGGCAGCCTCTGTGGTCCTTGTGAGTAAGGGTCTTTTGACAAACTACAACACTTGGACCCCAATCCACTGGTCAAGAGGTAGATGATACCCTATCACAAGAAGAGATAGAACAGATTGATTGTCTAATATTTAGGACAGAAGGGGAATGATGCAGACGAAGAAAAGAGATCCTCTGTGTTTGGAAATTATCTCCTGATTGCTTAGTTATATTCTCATTATGACAGCAGCAGTACTACCACCATGATCAACCACAACCTCTACTACCACCCCCCACCACCACCTTCACCACCACCACCACCACTCCCACCTCCACCTCCACTACCACCACCACCACCTCCACCACTACCATTATCACCACCACCATCACCATCAAACATCACCAACATCATCATTGAAACATCATCATTAACAACATTATACTAATTGTCTGGCTGTGTTTGGAACAGTGCTGCTAGGTGGCACCAAGACATCCAGGTTCAAATCTCCTGTACTTACTAATAATGTGACTTGGAACAAATTACTGAACTCAGTGGTTTTAATTCCCATCACTACATGGGGATAGTTGCATCACTTAAAAATGGGGTTGTTTGATGTTCATGAGTTGGTCTGTGTGGTTTATAGCAAGTCCTAAGTGAGAACGGTAATTAAAGTGAGGAAACAAGGCGCACAGCGTGTGTAACTTGCTCAAGGTCGTGGAAGTAATGATAAGGTTAGGGCTTAAACCTAGACAGGTTTTATATATATTTCATCTTCTTAACCACCAAGGAGGTCTCACTAGACAACTGAGACTCTATTTTTAGTGGAGAAGTAAGAAGGCATGAGAATAGGAAGAAATAGCTCACTTGTTTACTTATTTATATTCATTCATTTCTTTATTCTTTCAGTTTCTGAACTCAATTGCTCTTCTATATGGCTTATAAAACTAACTCAGTTTTATTAACTGTCCTAATTTAGTACTGAGGTGGAGGTCTATTTATCATCTCTGCAGCCAGTTGTTTTCTTGATATTATTGAAATTATTCCACTTCATTTCAAATCAAGAGTCATAATTTTGCACATGGACTCATCATTCGATGAACATGATAAAATGAACGTGACCCTCATTATTATTATTATTATTATTATTATTATTTACCGAAGAATTGCATGGAAGTCCAAATACTAAAAATTTTCTCCACGTTTTTCTTTTCTCCTTTTGAGGCAGAGTCTTGCTATGCAGCCCAGGGTAGTCTGGAGTTTACAATTCCACCTCAACCTCCTGAGTGCTGGGACAGGCAAGAGAGGCATGCTTTGATAGCTGTTTTGTTTTCTACTCAAAGGTAGGACAGTCATATATGCTTTTTCCACAAAAGGAAATTGCTTCTCTTGACATAAGCATCTAATTCTCTAGACTCTAGATCCAAAGTGAGCGTCAAGTTAAACATTTACATCTGGTTGCTTTTTTTTTTTTTAAAGAAACGTTAAATTTTTTATTTTAAATTAAAAAAAATTTTTTTTTATGTATATGAGTACACTGTAGCTTTACTGATGGTTGTGAGCCATCTTGTGGTTGCTGGGAATGAAGGTTGCTCACTGCGGTTGGCCCCACTCGCACCATTGGCTCCCAAGAGCCGGGCTGCCGCAGTGAGTAGAGCCATGGCAGGCAAACTCCCAACCTAGGGTCCTCAGCCTAGTTGCTTACTTTTAAGACAAGATAAAATATGTACTATAAAAGGGCATTGGCCTTCTTTTCTTCAGGTTTCTCTCCATTTCCATTCCTGTAATTCTTTCAGATAGGAACAATTATGGGTCAGAGTTTTGACTGTGGGATGGCAACCCCATCCCTCACTTGATGCCCTGTCTTCCTGCTGGAGGTGGGCTCTATACGTTCCCTCTCCCTACTGTCGGGCATTTCATCTAAGATTCCTCCTTTTGATTCCTGAGAGTCTCTCACCTCCCAGGTCTCTGGTGCATTCTGGAGGGTCCCCCCAACCTCCTATTTCTCAAGGTTGCCTGTTTCCATTCTGTCTGCTGGCCCTCAGGACTTCAGTCCTTTTCCCTCACTCAATACCAGATCAGGTTCCCCTCTCCCTCACCCCCATCTACTTTCCCTCCTAGGTCCCTTCCTCCTTCTGCACTTGTGATAGCTTTCTTCTCTCTCCCAAGTGGGACTGAGGCGTCCTCACTTGGGCCCTTCAGCTTGTTGACCTTTTTGAGTTCTGTGGGTATGTTGGGTATTCTATACTTTTTTTCTCTTTGGCTAATATCCACTTAGTGAGTACATATCATGCATGTCCTTTTGGGTCTGAGTTACCTCACTCAGGGTTATATTTTCTAGTTCCATCCATTTGCCTGCAAACCTCAGGATGCCCTCGTTCTTAATAGTTGAGTAGTATTCCATTGTGTAAATGAACCACATTTTCTGTATCCATTCTGTCATGGGACATCTAGGTTGTTTCCAGCTTCTGGAAATCACCAATAAGGCTGCTATGAACATAGTGGAACAGGTGCCCCTGTGGCATGGTGGGGCAACTTTTGGGTATATTCCCAAGAGTGGTATAGCTGGGTTTTCAGGTAGCCAGAGTGGGATCCAGTTCCAGTATAAAGACAGAGCATCAAGTAGAGTGATGGAGTGGCCACCCCAGAGTCTAAACTCTGACCCATAATTGTTCCTGTTGGAAATAACTTCAGGGACAAAAATGGAGAAGAGCTTGAGGAAAAGGAGGTCCAGCAACAGGCCCAAAGTGAGATCCAGCTCAAGGGGAGGTCCCAAGGCCTGATACTATTACTGAAGCTATGTAGTGGTCACAAAAAGGGACCTATCAATGATTGCCGTCCGAAAGACCTAACAAACAGCTGATAGAGTCAGATGCAGATATTTGTATCCAACCAATGGACAGAAGCAGCTAACCCCTGTTGTTGAATTAGGGAAGTTGGAAAGAAGCTGAGAAGGGCGATTCTGTAGAAGGACCAGCAGTCTCAATTAATCTGGACCCCCCAAGATCTCTCAAACACTGGACCACCAAACAGACAGGATACACCAGCTGATATGAGGCCCCCAACACACATACACTAGAGGACTTCTGGGTCTTTGTTCATTCAGAGATGATGCACCTAACCCTCAAGAGACTGGAGGCCCCAGGGAGTTTAGAGGTCAGGTGGGGTAGGGAGTAAGGACATCCACGTGGAGACGGGGGTGGGGTGGAGAGGAGGTGTGGGATGTGGAGCAGTGGGAGGGTGGATGGGGGGGGAGGGAATGGATTATGGGGTGTAAAAAATAAATAAAAAAGGGGGCAATGAGCTTTGTGTACATTTAAGCATCCCCCACTTTTCATTCTCCTCCCAACCCTCCTCTTGCTCTTCTTTTTTTTGAGACATAAAAACTCACTTTGTAGACCAGGCTGACCTCAAACTCATAGAGATCTGCCTGCCTCTGCCTCCTGAGTGAAGGAATGAAAGGCATGGGCCACCTCACCAGCGAGATCTTGTCTTAATTAAGACACCTAGAAACAAACAGGAAGGTTATATACCTCAGACACCAGTGGTATGGGATCCTCAGACCATGTAAGGTCAGTCTAGTCATAGATTGCGGAAAGGTGACCCAATAATTAGACATGCTGTTCATTTTGAGGCAAGGAAGTCTTGGGGATTTTCTTTCTTTAGACCTTCCCTTTTTGTGAGTCTTAAGTCAACATGAGTTCATTGTGATGATTTGAGCTGAGTCTCCTTCAGTGTTGGTCATTCTAAGCAGCATTTTGAGCATTCTTTCTTTCTTTTTTTTTTTTTTTTTGGTTTTTCAAGACAGGGTTTCTCTGTATATCCCTGGCTGTCCTGGAACTCACTCTGTAGACCAGGCTGGCCTCGAACTCAGAAATCCGCCTGCCTCTGCCTCCCGAGTGCTGGGATTAAAGGCGTGCGCCACCACGCCCGGCTTCTTGAGCATTCTTTCTTAAGGAGGTCCTGTTTTCTCTCCAGGAGTATTTGCTGTAGTGGAGCATTCACTACCCACTAAAAGAAAAAAAAAAAGTAAGATGACTATATAACATCATTTCTTAGGTAAAATAGCGCTCTCAATAGAAAGTAATGTTGTTTACATGTTAACAGGTTTACCTTTTAGAAAAGAAGTCCATGTGGTAGTGTTCAGAGTAATTTCAAAATATGGTTAAATGCTGACATTTCCTCGACACATTCAACCAAATATGAAAACAGTGAATAGAGTCTTATTTCCCCCTCATGTTAGTGGCAGGGACCTGGGCTTGGCATACCAGTGACTGAGCTGTGAGCCAGGTTTGCGCCGAGTCACATGGCCTCTGGCCTCCTGATGCTAAGCCTGTTCTGGCCCGGATGATGATGGTGTGTTTCTTGAGCTAGAAAATGCTCCTGGGATAAAAAGTTTGCTGTTTTCTGGCAATGGTACCAGAATCCCTTTAGCAAACATGTCTTAACCAAAGAAATACTCCACCTGGAGATGACCCAACCCTGACCAGAGGCTTCTATCCCGATATTCCTGACCAAAGCCAACAGGATGCCTTATTGAGCAGTCATGCCATCATTGCGCACTCGGTGTGCATTCTGAAGGACTCTATTGTGGGCCAGTAAAGTCAGACCATCAATACCTTCACGTGGAACAGCAGCCATGCCTGGCTGATGGCGGAACCAGTATGTTTACAGTGTGGACTCTGACAACAGAGACAGGATTGAAATCCATCAGCAAGCCCAGATCTCTAGCTCATTTGGCGTCTCCAGAGCTGTCTAGGATTTTGGTGCTTCATTCAAAAGCAATGCGACCAAGACAAAGAAGGGCTTTGAGTACTTCTTGGCCGAGCTACAAGGTGAGGCCCCGTTCCAAAACACTTGTTGATACAGCCAAAGAGGTCAAAGAGAAAGCAACAGAGACAGCTGGGCAGCTTCATAGAAGACCAAGGGCCTAGCCAACAAGGCAGACACCGAGCAGCCGCAGCCGCAGCCGCAGCCGCAGCCGCAGCAGCTTGTGTTGCCAGCTAGCCAGTGCTACTCTACTCACTTCCTCTCTCTTCTCCCCACTGTACCTGATCCTTAAACATCATTCACCAGCCCTCTCTGCTGTCTGGGTGGTAGGTTTAGCATCTGCAGTTCACCAGGCTCAGTGTCCATGCTGAACCCACCTCGCTTGCTACCCCACTGGGCAGCTGATACCAGGGCAGAGAGATCAGTGACTTGCCCAAGGTCACAAGCAGTACATAGGTGAAGTGGCAATACGCCATAGTCTGCATGCTTCACAAGGGTAGGCCCTTTGCTATATTTTCTGATATGTTCCAAGTACTCTGAACAATATTGAGCCTATTAGAAGTACTCATAAACACTTGATTTAATTGCTCCCCAATAAAATGCTTAACTTTTAGACAGCATCGGATCCCATTACAGATGGTTGTGAGCTGCCATGTGGTTTCTGGGACTTGAACTCAGGACCTCTGGGAGAGGAGTCAGTGCTCTTAACCGCTGAGCCATCTCTCCAGCCCAAGTGTTAAGGTTCTACCAAGATTTGAACTTGGATGGCTGGGTTCAGAGTCCAGAGTGCTAACCATTACACCATGGAACCCCCCACCCTCTTCTTTCTCTCTCCTTCCTTCCTTCCTTCCTTCCTTCCTTCCTTCCTTCCTTCCTTCCTTCCTCCCTCCTTCCCTCCCTTCCTTCCTTCCTTTCTTCCTTCTCTCTCTTCTCTCCTCCCCTTCCTCCTTTCTCTTTCTTTCTTTCTTTCTTTCTTTCTTTCTTTCTTTCTTTCTTTCTTTCTTTCTTTCTTTCTTTCCATTCTTTTCTTTTCTTCTCCTTCCCTCCCCCCTTTTTTTTCTTGAGACAAGGTTTCTTTGTGTAACCTTAACTTTCCTAGAAATAGCTCAGTATACCACAATGGCCTTGCACTCACAGAGATCTGCTTGCCTCTGCCTCTTGAGTGCTGGGATTAAAGCCAGGCATCACGACCTGGCAAATTGTCTTGAACTACTTTCATTTTGCCTTTGTGTAACACCTAGATTATTCTTTTTTTTTTTTTTTTTAACTTTTTTTCCCTTTCTTTTTCTTTTCCTTTTTCTTTTTCAAGACAGGGGTTTTCTGTGTCGCCCTGGTTGTCCTGGAACTCACACTGTAGACAAGACTGTCCTAGAACTCAGATTCACCAGCCTCTGCCTCATGAGTGCTGGGACCAAAGGTGTGCATCACCACCACCCAGCTACAGTTTTTCAAATAATACATTTTGATTATGTTTTTCCTCTCTCCTACTTTCTTTCAGAACCTACCCACCCTACTACCCACTTAACTTTATGTCCTCTCTCTTTCTTTGTTTTTTTTTGTTTTGTTTTGTTTTTTTGAGACAGTGTTTCTCTGTAGCCCTGGCTGTCCTAGAACTCACTTTGTAGACCAGGCTGGCCTCGAACTCAGAAAACCACCTGCCTCTGCCTCCCGAGTGCTGGGATTAAAGGCGTGTGCCACCACTCCCGGCCGTCCTCTCTCTTTCAAGAAACCACCATAAAAAAAATTAAAACAAGCAAGCTGAAGACCTATAAGACAAAAAAAGGGGGTGGGAAAAAAAAAAAACCAAAATGAAGTTAAAGTTCATAAAACAAAAGCCAGAACTCACTTTGTGTTTGGCAACTACTCCTGTGCACGAGGACTGCCCTAGCTAGAGTGTTGACGTACCCAGTGACACTCCATTGGAGAAAACTGATTTTTCTCTTTGGGTATCAGTTGCAAATGACTTCTTGGTTAGGATTGGGCCTATGTCTGCTTGCTCTTGTCAGGAGTAGGTTCCCGTCTGGCTCCAAACTGTGCAGGTCTTGTGTGTACTCCTGGTCTCTGTGAGTTCTTATGTGCATTAGTCCTGTCCTGTCCTGTCTGGGAGACACTCTTTCCTAGACTCATCATTAACTCGGGATCTTACAGTATTTCAAGCTTCTCTTCTGCGTAGATCACTTAGCCCCGAGGTTAGAGGTTTGGTGAAGAAATACCATTTAGGAATGAGTGCTTCAGAGTGTCACTCGCCGTATGTTGTCCAATTGTGGATCTCTGTGTTAATTTCCAACTGTTGCTATAAGAGGATTCTCTCGTGAGAGTTGAGTGAGGTACTGATCAGTAAGTCATTAAGGATCGTTTTATTGCTATGTTCATTAAGCAAGAATAATAGTAATACGCTCTCCCCTAGGTTGATGGCCTATGCAGTCCCAAGTTCTTGACCGCAGTGTCAGGCCTGCAGTGTTAGTTCCAACTAACAGAGTGGGCCTTAAATCCAATAAAAAGAAGTGGTTGGTCTTAGTCAGGGTTTCCATTGCTGTGAAGAGACATCATGACTAAGGCAACTCTTATTAAAAACAACATTTAATTGAGGCTGTCTTACAGGTTCAGAGGTTTAGCCCATTATCATCAAGGCTGGAACATGGCATTGTCCAGGGAGATGAGGGGCTGGGGGAGCTGAAAGTTCTACATCTTGATCTAAAGGCAAACAGGAGGCTAGGCAGAGGGTTTAAAAGCCCATCCTTGCAGTGACACACTTCCTCCAGTAAGGCCAGACCTACTTCATCAAGGCCACACCTCTCAATAGTGTCACTCTCTAGGTCAAGCGTATTAAAACCACCACATTTCACTCCCTACCTTCCATAGGCTTTTTTAAACACACGAGTCTATGGGACTATAAGTAGCCATGGCATAGTGCAAAACAATTTAGTTCAACTTCAAAAGTCCCACAGTCTATAGCAGTCGCAACAATGTCAGAGCATTTGTGCCATTATTGTACCAGCATATCTTGCAGGCAGGGCTTTGTGGTAGGTCATAGTGCCTGTAGCTGTGCATTATTGATGATCACCTTTCTCCTTCAGTAGAATGTAGAATACCTTCACCTTTTTCCTTCAGTGGAGTATAGAGTATCTTCCAGTACCACGAACATTAGCCAATAGGGGTAAAGTGTCTAGTGAAGCACCAGCTTGACTATTTTGTATCCTATGATATATATAATCGCTGTCTTCAACAATAGAGGCCGGGTAGTGGTGGCACACGCCTTTAATCCCAGCACTGGGGAGGCAGAGGCAGGCGGATTTCTGAGTTTGAGGCCAGCCTGGTCTACAAAGTGAGTTCCAGGACAGTCAGGGCTGTACAGAGAAACCCTGTCTCGAAAAAAACCAAACCAAACCAAACCAAACCAAACCAAACCAACAAACAAACAAAAAATAGAGGCTTACCATTGGTTTGTGAAGAGCAACAAGTAGCCTTGAAAATAGCGTCAGATGTTTGGAGGTAGTTTTTGGGACCCCTTTGACCAATGATTTAAAAAGATGCAACTAATTCCTGGTTTTACTTGATGGCATAAGATGTCTTGTTGGGGAATTCTCTTTCCTATTACATGGTGGCTTCATTTAGATATCATTCATATATATATATAAAATATATATTTTAATATATCAACATATAAAATAAATATATTATATAATATATATTCATATATATTTATATATTCATATATTATAAATATTTATATATGTACATAAAATATATATGAAAGTATATACTTATTTTAGGGATCTTCTACAGTAGTAGGTTTCTATATGTTTTTTCAAACAGCCTTTAGTGTTAGCTGTTCCTTCCTGTATTCCCTTTTTTACCCTTCTCACCCATCCACTCTTTATTTAATCCTCTGGTTCTGTTTCCACTTTGGGAGATTCTTTCCTCTGCCTGGTCACTTACTAGGTACTTAACTTCTATGGTTATAAGGATTGTAGCATGGATATTGAAGGCTTAAAAGCTAACATGCTTTAAAGAGAAAACATATAATTTTTGTCTTTATGTCAGCTATCTCACCCAAGCTGCTTTTTTTCTAGTTCTATTCAATTACATGCATTATTATATAATTTCATTTTTGTTAGCAGCTGAATAATATCTACCACATTTTCGTTGTCCATCCATCAGATGATGGACATCTAGAATGTTCTCAGTTTCTAGCTATTATGAGTAGAGCAGTAATGAACATGGATGAGCAAGTGTCTCTGGAGTGAGACGTAGAGTCCATTGGGTATATGCTCAAGAGTGATATAGCTGTATTGTGAGGTAGATCCACTCCCAGCGTCCAGAGGAATCACCACACTGATTTCCAGGTTGGCTGTTTAAGTTTGCACTCTCACCAGCGATGAAGAAGTGTTCTCCCGTCCCTACATCCTCGCTTTCTTGTGCTTGTTTTCCTGATCATTGCCACTCTGCCCAGTGTAAGATGAAATAGCAAAGCAGTTTTAATTTTCATTTCCCTGATGGTTAAGGATGTTTAAGTGCTTCACAGCCATTTGTGTTTAAATTTTTGAGAACTCTATGTTTAGATTTGCATACTGGTTTGTGTGTCTGTGTTGGTGTATTTTTGTTTTTGTTTTTGTTTTTTCTATATTCTGGATACTAACTCCTTTCTAAGATGTATAATTGGTAGAAAAATTTTTTTATTTTGAAAGCTACCACTTCACTGGAATAATGGTGCCCTTTGGTATACTCCCAGATAGGTTTCAGGAGGTCCCACTTATTAAATGCTTGTCTAATGGCTGCGGTATCAGTGTTCTGTTCAGAAAGTTCTTTCCTGTGCCAATTAGTTCAAGACTATTCCCCACTTATTTTTCTATTAGGTTCAGGGCATCTGGTCTTGTGTTCAGGTTCTTGATCCATCTGGAGTTGAGTTTTGTGTAGAGTGATAAGTATGGATCTATTTTCATTCTTCTGTATGCAGGTGTTCAGTTTGATCAGGGTTTTTTTTTTTTTTAAATAATTTCTATGTCTTTTTTTCAAAGTTGTTATTTAAAAATTCTTCCTCATTTTTGAGTATTCAAGTCTGGTCTTAGCTTAAATAAATTTCTCAGGGAAAGCTTTCTTGTTTTTCAACATTTATTTTATTTTATTTTTTCAGAAATTTCATACATGAATATCATACTTACATATCATTTCCATTCAACTACTTTCCCAGATACTTTCCCCATGTCCTCCTCCTCCTTTGAAGTTAATGACTTCTTAATTTTTATTTATGTGTATGTACATATATATGTGCATATATAAGTACAGTCTACCGAGTCTATTTAGAGTTGCCCATATGCTTATGTGTTTAGAGACGTATTTAGGGATTAGATTAGCTTATCTGAGAGTTTATACTCAGAAAAGACTGGCTCTTCCTCTCTTAGCTTCATTAATTTGCCTGTAGCTAGGGGTAGAGTCTTGTGGGATTTCCTCTACCCACACTGGGGCGTTGACTAGTGTTGTCTTTGGTCAGATATGAACCATATTATTAAGATGTCATGGTTATAGGCAGCTCCCTGATATATATATATATATATATATATATATATATATATATATATATATATATATATATAGAAGGCATTATGTCACAGCCATCATCTTGACACTCTGGCTTTCACAGTTCTTTGGTTCTCTCTTCTGTGATGTCCCCTGAGTCTTAGGAGTAGGAGTTCTGTGGTAGATGAGTCAACTGGGCATGGACATTCCATTGTCAGTCATTCTTTGCATTTTGACAAGTTATGGCATTCTGTAATGATCTCTGTCTCCTACCAAAAGAGCGTCTTTAATAGGGGCTGAGCTACACTTATCTTTGGATGTAAAGCTAGGTATTTATAATGCGGTTGGGAATTATACTTGCTTAGGAAAATGTCAACAGTAGGTTCTCTTCTACGGTCCATGACCTCACCAGTCATGAGTAGTTGATTGGGTTTAAAGTACCAGCATTAATTCCCTACTACTGAGTGGGCCTTAATTCTGAATGGATGACTGTTGTTACTTCCAAGATCTAAATGCCACTAAATGACATATCTTGCCATGCTGGTTAAGGTTTGTGATTCATAGAAGTCACAAATAGGACTGTCAATTGATTTTTTTCCCCCTCAGTGACTCACATAGCATCATGAGATGCTTGAGGACCAATCCTCAGGGAGGAGGATTTCTGGTTAGTTTCACCTCAATTCTTCCAAGTACTCCAAGTTTTAAGTGTGTATTCTCTTCAGCACTAGAGTATTACTTCAGGATTTGGAAGGCAAACAAAAAATGCCTATATTGTTTTGAGAGTCTCTTGGACTTTTTTAACCAACAACTTTAAGGTTCCCATGTCTAGCACTAATTTTGTTTGTGCAGGGAGTTTTGTTAGATAGTTTATGGCTTTTGTTGGGAGCATTATCATCTTAAATGATATAACTTAATTTAAACTATATACAAACTTAAAGTATATACAAACTTACATGTTATATTTGTATTTTAAAGCAAATACAAATACCTTCAGGAACCATCACAATTAGGAATAATCTAATCAAGGGGATGGAAGACCTCTGCAATGAAAAAAATTAAATCTCTGAAGAAACGGAGATATAGGAAAGGACTTCCTGAAGAACACTCCATTTACTCAGGAAGCGAGGCCAGCAATTGACACCAATCCCATGAAACTAAAAACCTTCTGCATAGCTAAGGAAACAGTCAACTGAATGAAGAGGAAGAGGGAGGGAAACTGCCAATCATACATCTATTAAAGGATTAATACTAATAATACGGAAAGAACTAAAAAAAACAAAACTCCAAGGGATCATAATAAATAACCCAATTTAAAATTGTGGTACAAAATAATTTATGTATGAAGTTTGGGCAAGGAAATGTTTTGGTTTAACTCAGAGGGAAAAGCCTGTGCCAGCAAGTAGATGCTGCTCCATCCACAGGGACAAAGGAGATCCTACCAAGCCAATGGGGAGTGAAGAAATGTTCTCACGTGCATTTTTCCTGCAGACTTGTTTGGGAGAGCACAAGATGAAATACACCGACTCCTTGGTCAATTTTGATGCATTCTCAAGGAAATGCTCTGAGAGACAGACAACCACATCTGCAAAGGAGAAGTTCAGACCTGAAGATGCAGCCTGAAGTGACAATGGCCATCGTGATGGGGAGAATTATGGTCCTCCCAGAGGTGAAAAGGAAAAAAGAAAAAAGACGTCAGTGTTACCCCCAAACCACTGTCTGTCCTCTTCCTAAGGCTCTAGACATCACACACATTGGAGAGACTGAGAAAAGTTGGGTGAGATGTGTTCTGAACAGTCAGGCAAAGATAACCATGGGAACGGAAGGCAATTAAACTATAGAAGTATGGAATGGGAGGTAGATGAGAGGGAGGCAGGAAAGAAGGAGCCTGGTACGCCAACAGGCACAAAGGAAAATGAACCAGAAGATGAGGAATAATGATAATAATAATAATAATAATAATAATAATAATAATAATAATAATAATAAAATGGATGTCCTATAATGTGTGTGCTCAGGCAACTGTTCTGTTAAGAATGTGAAATATTAGCTTCAGTATAAAAGCTGCACAGAAACCTAGTCCTCAGCGGGGAGGCTCTGTGGTCAGTTCCTGCTCAGGGGCCTCTGGGTCCAGTGCCTGAAGTGCAAGGTACCTCCAGCAATAGGGACTTACTTCTACATCTGTGCAGCAACCAAGAGTAATAGTAGCCTGTAATATTTGGGTGTCTCTCAGACTACCCTGACCGACAACTCAAAAGAGGGTCTCGTGCCTGGTGCTGGAATTTTAATTGATGTTCTTTGGTTCTTCAAAGGAGGATTGTTAGTGCCAATGGAAACATTTCATTTAAACTATACACATATACAGACATTTATGTATACTATAGGCATTTTGGGGTAGATAGTAAATAATATGACTCCTTTCAATGTTATAGATCCTTACTCTTATTTTATCTTCCTCCTTCTTCTGTATTTCTCTCTCCCCCTCCTTAATTAGAGCCTCCCTCCCATTTCCCAAGTCTCCCCAGTCAGATCATTTGTGCCTTGCTATTCCCCTCTCTGATGCTACCACAAACTCTAACCCTGGCAATGATCCCTTTTTACTTTTCTGGTTTCCGTAGTTACTCCAGGATATGTATTCCCATCTGAAGGTTCCGAGCCAGGAGCCTCCAATGAGAGAGCATGCTTAAGATCTGTCTTCTTGGGTCTGGGTTACCTCATTCAATGTGACTTTTCTAGTTTCGTTCATTTACCTGCAGAATTCATGATTTCATTTCCTAGAGTATCTGTATCTGTTTCATTATGCATTTGGCAGCTGAAGGACTTTTAGAATGTACCCATTTCTTAGCTATTATGAATAGAGTAACAGTGGACATGCCTGGGCAAGCACCTGTGCAAAGGATGTTGGAATCTTTGGGCATATGCCAAGGAGTCGTATGGTAGGTTTACTTTTTAACGTTTTGAGAATTCTCCACCCTTACGTTGTTTCCATAGTGCCTGCACCAGTTTGTAATCCCACCAGCATTGAGTGAGGGTTCTCTTTGCCCAAATCCTCTCCAGCATTTGTTGTTGGTTGTTTTGTTGATCTTTGCTGCTCTGATCCAGGTAAGAAGAAATCTCAAAGTTATTTTGATTTGTGTTTTCCTGGTTACTAGGAATGAAGAACATAGTTCATTGCCATCCCATCTTTTCCCTTCTTTTGAGAACTCTCAGCTCAAGTCCCAGGCTCATTTTTCCAATGGATCGTTTGTTTTTTGTTTTTAAAGTTGAGTTATTTATTTATTTATTTATTTTTGTATTCTGGATATAAATCCTCTGTCATTTTGTGGGCTTCCTCTCCACCTGGGTGATTGTTTCCTGGGTGATTGTTATCTGGTCAGAAGTGGTTCAGTTTTATGAAGTCCCCTTTGTTAATTGTTGGCCTTAATTCTTAGGCAAATGAGACTAGTCCTATACTTAACCTTTCAGGTTTAGGTCTTTGATCCGTTTGCAGTTAACGTTGTGCAACGTGATAGATTCAGGACTAATTTCATGCCTCATGTGGACACACAGTTTTGCCAGCATCTTTGTCAAATATTAAATGAAGTTATGTATACTCCTGTTTGGGCCTTTCATTTTGTTCCTTTGGTTTCCACGTCTGTTTTGGGGTCAGTACCATATTGCTTTTTTTTTTTTTTTTTTTAAATCACAATGAATATAACTTAGGATCTGGAATAGTAACTCCTTCAGCTTTGTTCTTTTTTTTACTCAGGATTGTTTTGTCTATCTTGGATCTTTTGTGGCTCCATATAAATTTTAGCATAAGTTTCCTTTCTTTTCCTTTTTTTTTTTGACCAATGAGCTGGGAATTTTGCTTGGGATTGCATTGAATCTGTAAATAGCTTTTGGCCATTGCTTTTTATCTACATAGTAAATTCTTTGAGGAGCTGTCTTTACCCTATTCTTCTTCCCTTCTTTCTCTTCTATATAAGGACCTTGTATAATATTAGTGTATTAGAATTGTCATTAGTGTTGAGAAATCCCTAATTCTGTCCCTTTTTTATTTAATATCTTACTGAATAGCCTACATATTTTTAATGAGGATTATTTTGTCAAGAACACTAGCCTGACACTGGAAGCCCCAGTTTATGAAGTGATCGTGAATATTTATTTGGAGGTGGGCATGGTGTTGCATGATTTAAAACTCAACACTTAGGAGGCAGAGGCATCTCTGTGAGTTCAAGGCCACCTTTTCTACAAAACGAGTTCCAGGACAGCTATGGCTGTTAGGCATAGAAGCCTTGTTTCCATAAACCAATAGATAGATAGATAGATAGATAGATAGATAGATAGATAGATAGAAGGTAGATGATATGTAAATAGATATTTATTTGGTAAAATGATATTTCTTTTACATAGAGGCAATACCTTTGATGAAAACTGTTACACAGATTAACAGGTGCATTAGAGCTCAGACCAAGAACAAGTGGTTTACTTTTCGGTGGCTCTCTTTCTTGGGCCTTTGTTGTATTTGCTTATTTTTTTTGACCTACCTAGATATGTGTATCTAGAGAATAAGTATTAAATATGTATTTTAGTGTCTGCTGTGTGTGTGTATATGGGAGTCCAGATGATTTCATTCAAAAGTAACCAGCACCTGGGTGTGATGGTTCGTGACATCAGCACTTAAAAAGTCAAAGCAGGAAGACTACTTAATAAAATCCTGACTAAAAAAGTATGTTTCTAGTAATTGAAAAGTATTTTTAATGAATCTCAGGACTTCATTTTGCCACAAATCCCAAGGCAGAAAACAAGTCAGTAAAGCTTTTGTATTCATGAGGGATGATCACCTCCCCTTGGTGACCTATTAGCTGCTTTCTCTTATGTAGCTGTGGGAAATCACTCTAAGAGGCATTCTGCGTGGATTGAAGCCACATTGGCTTCTTTCCTCCCTCCCTCCCCCCCTCCCTCTCTCTCTCCCTCTCCCTCTCCTTCCCCCCAACTTTCCCTCTCCCTCTCCCCCCTCCACCAGTTTTCTTTTGCTACCACCTATATTACTGAATATCTGTATGTTTTCTCCTTTTGTGTCACCTCAAATAGAGCCACATGGCAGGGGTGAGCTCTCGGGATGATGTCATTTCTACTTTTGTCTCTAGTAGCAGAGGATGGCCTAGTCGGTCGATCATCCATGGGAGGAGAAGCCCTTGGTTTTGAGAAGATCATATGCCCCAGTACAGGGAAATGCCAGGGCTAGGAAGCAGGAGTGGGGGGTTTGGGGAGCAGGGCAGGGGGAGGGTATAAGGGACTTTCAGAGAGGAAACTAGGTAAGGGGATAGCATTTGAAATGTAAATGAAGAAAATATCTAATAAAAAAAAAAGAAGAAAGAAAACATGTGGGTGAGAAGACAAGCTACATTTATTTCCATGACCAGGACTTGCTTTGTTTCCGTTGTTTCCCAAAATACATTTGCTCACTTATGCATATGTGTATATATGTATATATGTATGTGTATATATATATATATATATATATATATATATATATATATATATATATATATGTGTGTGTGTGTGTTCATCATCACGCTCAATTCATCCTGCTTGATGGCAAGTGTCTTACTTAACCCGCTCAGCCATCTTGCTGGTCCATGGTCAACATAGTCTGGCCACTAACAGCACAGTTTGAAATCACTGAGTAGAGCAGAGGGCTTACTGAGACAGCTGAGAACAGTACTTGAAAATACTCCGTTGAGAATGAAGGCTGGTCCTTAAGATTAAGAGCCATGCTGTGAGAGGTAGGCCAGGAGTCAGGACACACTGGAGGACGAGGAGTTCTGGGCGTTTGGATTTCGCCCTGGATTCAGATTGATTTGTCAGTAAATATCTACTAGGTGTGATTTGTTCTTGCCTGTCGAAACAGCTTTGTAGACCAGTCCAACACAAGGCTATAAATCAGGCAGTGTGTTTATATTAACCAGTTAGAAACAAGGAATGAGGAGAGCCAAGCTGAACTGACTACTCTTGTATAAAATATTATACTCCACTAACTTCCACAATTGGACCCCGGCTTTCTGAAATATTACAGAATCACAATTTCTAGCTCGGATGGTTTTCCTTATTTATTATTCATTCAGTGAATGGTTTTCCTTATTTATTATTCATTCGGTTATGACTGCTTTAGCTTCTATTATGTTCCCACTTCTCTGCTGGGTCATGAGGGTTCGTGGTTTCTTCTCTTCTCGAGCTTGTGCCTGCTCGTGGAGATAGAAGTGGAGGTTTGCCGTGTGCGGTGTGCAGAGAGCCACATGTGAGGATGGCTAAAGGAGGGGTGCTCTTCAGTGAAGCGGTGCCTTGGAGGGGAAATGGAAAAAGTGGGAGTCTAAATTCCAAAAAGCTTCATGTAGGACCCATCAAATTAAAGGTCAACATGAACTGCTCTGCTTAAAATGGCCTGAGTCAGGGCCGACCATTGGGTAGCACTTCCAGCACCCGTGTAAGGCATAAAAAAAAAATGTTCGGAGTCATGGCCTCAGCTCCCACGTTCTGAGCTACTGTCCTGATCAATCAGTCTTAGGGTGTGCATTCAGTAAACTGTTCGTGTTTATGTGGTTTTGGGGCAACTCCTGGACCCCAACTCTATAAATAAAATCAGTAGTATTTCCAGAAAGATAAAAACTATCTGATGTATTTTCAGTGAAACACGTGAGCAGAGAGTGGAGAAAATAATCCTAGTAATCTAATTATGGTTGGTGCTGAGGACCGGTAGGGTGGAAACGAGAGTGTTGGTGTGGAAAATAGCATATAATTTTATGTCTGGTATTAAGATTATTACACAACTCTATTGTTCTTATTTTTTGGGAAAAAATGAGCTGTGAACTGCCTTCGGTAGCACTTTCTGTTTTGTTTGGTCTGTCAATTCTTTCAATGGAACTCTGGCTTTAAAGATCATGAAAACAGCGAGGAGCCATTAATTCCACATCGGATAGTAGTCGTTATTACTATATGCTGTATGGTATTTT
Organism: Mus minutoides; assembly: GCA_902729485.2. Lineage (NCBI taxonomy): Eukaryota > Metazoa > Chordata > Mammalia > Rodentia > Muridae > Mus > Mus minutoides. The sequence continues at coordinate 669 of LR753767.1, read as the reverse complement.
TGCACAAAGCTTATTAACTGAAAGCAGTCATGGTTCTTGGGTAAAGAAAGAGATACGCCTGCCTCTGCCTCCCAAGTGCTGGGCTTAAGGATGAGTGCAAAATCTGTTTTCAGGATTTTAAGAGAAGCTACTCATAAAATGGGGGTTGATTTCTATTTTCCAAGTGTTAATAAATCTCTTAACAGTGACCTGGAGGAGTCTACTAGTGAGGGTCTACCTGTGCACTGAGCAGTGCTCAGAGGCATCTCTGTAATATGCACTTAATGCCATTTATCAGACCTGCTACTGTGACAACCAAAGTTTCATGAAATCATACCAAATGGCCACTAGGGGGCAGTCACTGTCAGCAGGGAAGCGCTGTTGTTCAGTCAGGGACCAAATAGGGAAAGCTGGTGCTCCTTGTACTTTCTATAGCTTAGGATGGCCTCAAACTCACAGCAATCCTCATGCCTCAACCTCCCAGCTTCTGCGATCTTATATGTGTGCCCCGTGCTTTGAGAATTTTACATTTTAATATCATTTTCTAATTATAAATTATGTAATTGTACTAAGAAGTGGAAAAACACTGAAAGTTGATCTTATCTCTCTCTCCTATTTTTAAAAAAAATTTTTTTTTGTGTGTTTTTTTTTTTTTTTTTTTTTTTTTTTTTTTTTTTTTTTTTTTTTTTT
>LR753764.1:62556-141279 GCA_902729485.2 Mus minutoides | reverse complement strand
GGGAGAGGGTGGGTAGGGGAGCAGGGCCGGGAGGGGGGAGGATATAGGGAACTTTCTGGATAACACTTGAAATGTAAATGAAGAAAATATCTAATAAAAGTTGAAAAAAAAAAAAGAATGCTGTTTGTAAGCATGGGGACCTGAGTTTAAATCCCCAGTGTTCCTATAAAAAGTCAGGCCTGGCAGCCTGCAGCTATGACCTCAGGACTGAGGGTGCCAAGACAGGTAGATCCTGAGATCTTGCTGGCTAGCTAGTCTTGAGGAGCCAGTGATCTTCAGGTTCAGTGGCAGATGCTATCTCAATAAACAAAGTGAAGGGTGACAGAGGAAGATACCTGATGCTGTTGCTTCTATCTGTGCTTACACAGGCATAGGGACTCACACACTCATGTAAGTAACACACACACACACAGACACACACACACACATGGTCAAATGTAGTTTTAGAGAATGAAAATGGTAGCTCTTAATATAAAATAAAAAACATTAGCTGGCGAGCACAGTGACATTGCAATGAAAAAGATTAGTACAAAACAGTAATGTTTCTCTTTCAAAATGAAAACCAGAAACTAAAAGAATGCCTCTCTCTTGCCTCCCTCCCAAATAACAAGAGCGTCAGGACACTAATGTCTGTGGCTGGCATATCCCAGAAACAACAAGGAGAGAAAACATGTCTGAAGAATTGGTGTCTGATCTAAGAGGTTCAAAGGCAGAACAACTCAAGCACAAGGAAAACATAGAAGACTATACCATGAGTAACACATTACAACTGAGTTGTGTAAAACCAATAATAATTTAAATACTAATAAAGAACAGTGGGCCTTTACAGACAGAGGGGCCAATAAGAATTACAAATTTCTCCTTAGAAAGACTGAAACTGGAACCACTGTTAGCAATGTCTTGGAAATGCTGAAAGAAAAAATTAAAATTAAAAATAAAAATAAAAACCTAGATTCTATGCCCATTGAAGGCATTTTCCCAAACAGAAGCAAAAAAGACATTGTCATGCAGACAGCATGCTGATGGTAGCTCACCAGCAAACACACAGTAGGAAAAGGAGCTTTTTACAGACTGGAAAGTGTGTGCACAACGAAACAAGGAAGCCTGCAAGGAATACGGCAAAGACTTGCCTCTTCCTTTTATTTAAATTTCAAATTTCTTTCCTCAGTTGTTGAATGTAATCTCTTAGTGCCTCAATAAACCTCTTCATCGAAATAAGGAGCAACCACATTGGCTGTTGCACACGTCTCCTTCTGACTTCACATCTCCGTGCTTATTCACACATTTAGGACCCATGTTGTTCTTCACACCTCCCATGACTTCTCCCTCCCGTCTTGAAGTGTGTGGTCATGTGTTCAGGAGGAATACCAGATGGAAATAAACTTGTAATGATAGACCTGAGCCACAGGAAGACGTTTGGCACTGGTGGCAACTTTCATATTGTTGTTCTAGAAGACGGCACTGAATATTGGCATATTACATTTTCTGAGAAGGCCATTGCTTCTAAGATATTTGTCCCAGCCCTTCATCGACTCTTTGGAACACAGTCTGCATACCATTCACCTCATTCAGTGTCTTCACTTTGTGAGAAAACTTAGTCCAAAGAAGTAATTTGCCCAAGAGGAAATGGGTCACTTGGTAGTTGAATTAAGCTTCTGAAATAGGAAATCCAGCATTCTTTACTCACATTCCCCTCAGGAATCTTGGAATTCTGAAATTTTCTTTATGAATTCCCTACCTCTTTTGATTGTCAGATTTCTGTTGCTATGACAAATGACAAATTTTTGAGATAAAGCAAGTTAAAAAGAGAGAAGGTCAGCATTGGCACATGGTTTCAGAGCCTGGAGTCCTTATTGGTCCTATTGTTTAGGACCTTTGGTCCTTCATAGAGAAGCAGATGACAGCAAAGCCATTTCTCATAAAGGCAGAGAAGTTGTAAGATTCTGATGTAAAGTTCCAATATCCCCTTCAAAAACAATTGTTCACACCTCTTAAAAGTTCTACTATCTTCCAGTAAACACTATGCTATGAACCAAACACCTTAATGCTTGGCCTTTTGGCGACAGTCCAAATTCAAACTACATCACCCTTCAAATCTACCTCCTGGCCTATACCTTTACTCTTCTCTCTGATGTTGTATTTGCATGATGGTATCCTCCAGCACAGCACTGAGGAGCAATGCAAGACCTGTGCCATGTGGGCAGGAATCAGATCTTCAGGTGCACAGCCTCAGCAGAGAGAGCAGGCTCGTGCTGAAAACACCATCTGAAGAGATGATGCTTCTCAGAGGTGGCAAGTCTTCTTGGAGCTGGCAGCCATTTTTCTGTCATCACTCAGTCATTTCCCTGCACAGCTCAAAAGACAGTCTGGCTCTGCTGGGAGTGACATACGCTCTGCTGCACGGAGCCTCCAGCCCACTCCACCTGCCAGACCCACTTTGAGAAAAGTCTGAGTGAAAGGGACAGGTGTGGAACTCACACTATTTTGACAGAGGAGTCATTTACTTACTCTCTCTCGCTCCCACCCTAAGTTTCCATATGTTTGAGTGAATTGCTACCACTCTGAGTGAAAAGCAAAGAGAAATACCAAGAAATGATTCTAGGTGAGTTGTCAAGGCACTTGGGAGGAAATACTGAAAACAAAGTCTCTGGGGATTTGGGTATGAAAACAAATGATTAGGAATGAGGCCTGGCCAGCCCCAGTTTGCTCCTTTATGCTGGGAATCATGAGTAAGGAAAGAGAAAACATCAAGATAATATTTGTTTTAATTGCCTGCTATTTAAGCTTAATGGTTAGAAAATTTATCTCTTAGAACTTCGAAGCATCCAGTGAATGAAACAACCTGCAGGACACCTTTGGCTGTATGCGTGAATCCCCCAAGGAAAGAACTCAGACCAGGAGATCAAATAAACAGGAAATAAATTGCTCCACTCAAAGAATTGCTCCACTCAAAGAACAGGATTTTAGGCTTTGCCCCAAAGCAGCTCTGTTGTGATTTTGTGGACCAGAGGAGGAATGAGATAGAGACCCCAGGGCAGTAGGACTGAGACCAAGGGCTGAAGAAGAGAGATTTCCATGTTGGAAGAGGCACCACAATGGGAGTACGTGCCGCAGTCCTTCTCTCATCCGGACCCCAGCAGGAAGTCCATAGCTTGATGCACCTTTTGTCACCTTACAGTCAAACAGGCTGCCTGCTCAGTTCCTGCAGAGACAGAGGGGAAAGTCACAGAAGAGATGCTGGCATTGCTAGATCTCCAGAGCCCACATTTAATGCTAAGTAAAAGACTAAGCATTGACAGGTAGTGAAGTACCAGCCAAACAATGTCCCATTAAGACATGCCTCACACACAGGTGCTGTAGAATCATTGTCCCTATATGTTAGACCCAGAGAACTTTAGAAATCTTACCAGTGCTGAGGTACACTCAGGCTTTCCTAGAGAATGGCCAAGGCGTGATACAGTCTCTGTCCTGAGCTACTCCAAGCTAATGCCATGGTCTTAATTAGATTAGTTTTGATGAAACTCCTACATTCCCAACACAACTGTGAGCATCTTCACTGGTATGGAGTGCTGCTTATTCTATAATGAGTGTCCAATCCCTGACATACAGCAGATACTTAATATGGCTATTCCAAATAGGATCCATCCCAGAAATGAAATTCTATAGGTTAGGACATAGAAAATATGCCACAGGTAGTTCAAAAATAAGTTACTTTGTTTTAGTCATTCAGCCAGAATGTGATGCATTATGATGTGGCCCATCAGCCATAAGTAAATGCAAACTTTATTTCAGTTGGTATGAGGTATTCAGAAAACCTTGTCAGCATTGAACAATGGACACACCCAAGCACTAAGAGAGCACACAGCAGGGCACCCAGCTAACTAAAGGAGGGAGAGGACATTAAGGACTGCTTTTTCGTACCTGTCAGGTGAGTGAAAGATAGCTGAGGCATGCCCAGTAATGGGCACAATTAAAGTGGGAAGACATAAGAAGAAAAGATAACTTCTTTTTCCCAGATAAGATGGGTCAAGTCTTTGCTACTGCAGAAAAGCAGAAACCTAGACTTTCTCTTGGAGTTTGAGTCTACCCTCACTCTGTGGAATATGATCATCCAAGAGGCCCAGCTCTTACCACCATGAGCAGTTGGGCTCTTGAGGACACATTGTCTCAAGTGGTTGCCACTTCCACCATGCAGTTATTTTAACTTTGCTTGAAATTAAACAAAGTTCAAAATCTAATTTCCTACCAGGCACATTTCAAGTGCTCTATAATCATGTGTGGCAAAGAGCTGCCTTTCTGTGCAGCTGAGATGTAGGAATGTTCCCACTGGTAAGGAAAGTTGCTGGACTATACTGCCAAAGGGCCCTCTTGTCTTCCCAGGGAGACCTGAACTCTGATCTGGAAGCCTTTCTTCTCTAACTGCTTTCCTACTCTGCCCTAGTTTTCAGCATCTGTAGGTATCCCTTAATTTTGGATCCTACTATTCTGAGTGCTCTGGATCTGCTTTCTTGATCATTTCTGGGTCCCTGTAGATGGTTTTGGGTGTCCATTCCACTGCTGTAAGCATTCATGTTCCTTTGCTGTTTGGTTTGGGTTCCTGTCAGCCAGGCTGCTGTGGTGGTTCTTCCACTGAAACCTGTGCTTTTCTTTCCCCAGGAGACAGATACTCCTCCTGAGAGCTTAAGACAGGATATGACAATTGTGAGGTGATTCTAGGAATTTTGGGAAGTCACTAAGTTCTCAGGGAACCACAAAGGTACATCAGGAGGAAATGACACCAGTTTAAGCCCCTCAGGGTCACTGGGCCTATGTTCTTTTCTCTTCTGATCTTGGGGAATCCTCCTGGCTTCTCCAGCTAGCTTTATTCCTGAGGCTGGCCCAATCAATGCTGCGCTTGGTGAAGGCATACAATGTCTTACTGTAGGCTTGCCCATTAATCCTTCCACCTTCATTACTTCTCACCCTCGTGACCCTCGTAAGACTCATACTACCCTCAGCAGCACTGTGTGCTTGATGCTTCTGCAACACATACTTGAGACAATCACATTAAAGGAAGAGATTTGGAGGGTTCCATGCATGCTTCCACTGATTCTGAGCTTGTGACAGTGCAGCGTGTCAGGATGAGAGCAGGTCACTGAGTAGAACTGCTCATTCATGGGGAAGCCAAAGCCAAACAAGGAAAACAGGGATAGGGTACCACAGAGCTCTGTCAGAGAACACTCTAATTACCTAAAGTCAGCCCCACTCCTAAACTTTCCTCTACCTTCTAAGCTTGTCTAAGCCACTAAAATACATGTGCTCTCAGGAACGCATTCCAGATCTAAGTGATACCATCTATTGTTTGGTACTGAGAAGAAGGCCTGGTTCACCAGGCCTGACTTTACCTGGAAGTTGTCCTTGAGGAAATCATGACCTGACGTGTGGAAAGCTCAGACACCAGAATGAAGACTGTCCTTTTCCCTCGGGTGTAGCTGTCTCTCTTCATGAGCTTTGTGATGCCTGTTTGCTGCTTGTGAACACAGCTGCTCAGAGCCCCTGGCACTGCTCCCTGGCAGCGTCTTTTGCTGGCTTTCTTCAGCTAGCTTCTTTGAGGATGCTTTCCATTCAAATATCAATAATAATGGAATTTTAGAATGCCTATGCTGTGAGTGTTGAGGGCTGTGTGAGATATCTTCACATTCTTTCCTACAACAGGAAGTATTGGTTCCATGCTTTCTGATGAAGAAAGTTAGATCTCCAGTCAACTGAAGACTTAAGAGAGCAAATTCCCAAGCTAGAACAAGAAGCCATGTGGACCTGGCTCCTTCCTGATACATGTCTTTCTCTAGGAAAATTGGATTTCTTTTTTTTAGAACACTAGAAATCATTTTAATCAAATATTCTATATTTTATTTTACTTTCCAGAAAGACAGGACTTCTCTGTGTAGCAGTAGCTGTCCTGAAACCCACCCTGTGGACCAAGATCACAGAAATATACCTATTGCTGCCCCCCCCCCAACCTCAGTGCTGGGATTAACAGTATACACCACCACCGCCTGGCCAAAGATTCTCTTTCTAATGGTTGGTTTATAGACAGCGTGGAAGAGAAATCATATTACTTTACAACAACTTCCCAATCATCCTGTGTGGATAATACAGAGCTCTAGTTCCTCAATCTTCAGCTTTGGGTCATGAACAGGATTCTAAATAGGAGAATAGGTCACATTACATAGTACCCTTTCCAGTTCTTTCTTGCTTAGAGTAATACCATTATGTTGATAAGTTTTTTGACAACTTAACAAAAGCTAGAACCATCTGGAAGGAGGAACAATCACTTGAAAAATAGGCTTTGTCATATTTGTCTATTGGCAAGTCTCTGGGTTTGGTTTTTTGTTTGTTTGTTTGTTTTAGTTGTTTTTGTTTGTTTGTTTTTATTGTTTTGTTTGTTTTTGTTGTTTTTGTTTGTTTGTTTTTGTTTTTAATTAATGATTGGTGTGAAAAGATTCAGCCCACTGTGGGTGGTGCTACCTCTTGGCAGGTTGTCCTCAGTTGTATAAGAAAGCAATCTGGGCAAGCCATAAAGAGCAAGCCAGTAAGCAACATTCCTCCCTGGCCTCTGCTTCAGTTCCTGTTCCCAAGCACCTGCCCTGCTGGAGTTCCTGCCTCAACTTCACTTCATAATGAACTGTAAGATGAAATAAACCCTTTTCTCCCCAAGTTGTTTCTGGTCAGTGCTTTATCACAGCAATAGAGAAACAATCTAGGACAATTCTCAAGAAGAAGATAGCAGGGAATGGGTCAGTTTTGGTGTTTTACTGCTATGAAGAGACACCATGACAATGTTACTCTTATAAAAGTAAACATTTAACATTTAACTGGGGCTGGCTTATAGGTTCAGAAGTTTAGTCCTTTATCATCATGTCAAGAAGCATGGCAGCAGGCAAGGAGACATAGTGTTGGAGAAGAAGCCAAGAATTCAACATCTTGATCTACAAGCAGAAGAAACAGAGTGAGCAACTGAGCCTGACGAGCTTCTGAAACCTCAAAGCCCACTTCCAGAGAAACACTTCCTCCAACAAGGTCACACTTACATCAACAAGGCCAATCCTTCTATAGTGCTATGGGCCTCTGGGGGCCATTTTCAGTTGTTGATATTTTGGTTTGGTTTTCAAGTTAGGGTGTCATTTGTGTCCCCTGTGGTATATAACTAGCTGGGAGCTGTGATTTTCTGTGGCTATTCAGTAATTTATCTATCTCTGTATGTATATATTACATATATATTTATAATATACATATTACATATATACATAATATTATATTACAGTGTTACACATATTACAACACACACACATACACACAGAGAGAGAGAGAGAGAGAGAGAGAGAGAGAGAGATTCATTCCACAAGTTCTGTGACACTAGAGAACTCCAACTAATACAAGGGGTTGGGAGTATTCAACAAGTTAGCCATTCTTGAGAAGGGGATAGGGAAGATAAAGTAAAGGAAAATGCTCACATCTCTGAATGCTAAAGGCTTAGGAAATGAGTGCAGCTTGATTTCTCTGGTCCCCACAAAGATGTTTTAATGATAAGGAAAGCTTTGTGGACCTGGAACAAGTGAAGAATCAACACTATGGTTTGCACATCTACAAAGTAAGTGTCCACTTATGTAACTGAAAATAAATCCAGTGTGAACATGAAACTAAATGTAGGGGCTACCAAGAAGATACTGATACTGAAGTGCCCTGCCATTCTCAGGTATACCCAGAGAAACCCAGAACCTCTGTCTCTCATACCAGTGTGGGGTCTTCCCTACCTGTTGTGTAGTCAGCTGACAATTTTGTAGCATTTCAAGCTTCTTATCTCCAGTCTAGCATTTGTGACACCCAAACAAACTTCTGTACACAATAATTTAACCTTCTTAGCAGCCTGCTGCTGTTTTTTTTTTTTTCAGTTTCCTGAGGAGACAAGGAGATTTAGAGATTCAAAGTGAGTTATGCCAACTCATACACCAAGCAATAGATCCTGTGCTTTCAGTAGAGTTGATAAATTCTCCAGCCAATGTTCTTCCCCTATGCCATTGTAAAGTGTCTTTGTCTAGGACCTAATGACCCCCTTTCTCATTTCAGCTTCACCACTAATTTCTTCTTCTAGAAAAGGGTGCGTTGGTTTCAATCTTATCTGAAACTATGGTCTTGCCATGATTTTGACATGGCCACTGACACTCTTATAAATAAAGACATCTATGTTCTTAGCATTTCACTTTCCACTGAACTGAGTGAGAGACAACTAAGGTACTAAGGGAAATGTTACTTGTGTTCTGTATTAACTGAGATGGCTCAGCGGGTAAGAGCACCCGACTGCTCTTCCGAAGGTGATAGGTTCAAATCCCAGCATCCACATGGTGGCTCACAACCATCCGTAACGAGATCTGGTGCCCTCTTCTGGAGTATCTGAAGACAGCTACAGTGTACTTACATATAATAAATAAAATAAATCTTAAAAAAAAAAATTTAAAAAAAAAAAAAAAGAATCTGAAGATCAACTCTTTATTCCTGACACACCTATTCCAGATAGTTCTTTTCATCTGGATTAGCATCTTAGAGCCTTTAGCCTACCTCAGCATTGAATTAGTAATCAGAAAATATGGGTGAGCAGAATTTTATCTACTTTCTGACTTACAGTGGTTTAGCTTGGGACTTTTCAACTTTCTGAAGGTGTAAATAATATATATACTTTTGGTAGAAATTGTACTTTGAATGTTGATTTCTTTCTTTCTTCCCTGCCCCCACCCAAAGTTGGAGACTAAGCTAGAACCTCATACATGCCAGAAATAGCTGTGGTTGTTTGAATATGCTTGGCCCAAGGAATGGCACTATTACGAGATGTGGTCTTGTTAGAGTAGCTGTGTCACTGTGGGCTTTAAGACTCTTGTCCTAGCTGCCTGGAAGCCAGTATTCTTCTCATGAACTTCAGATTAATATGCAGAACCCTCAGCTCCTCCTGCACCATGCCTGTCTGGATGCTACCATGCTCCTTCCTTGATGATAATGGACTGAACCTCTGAACCTGTAAGCCAGCTCCAATTAAATGGTTTTCCTTTTTAGAGTTGTTTTGGTCATGGTATCTCTTCACAGCAGTAAAATCCTAAGACAGTTCTATGAGACAAAAATCTTGCATTTAATCTTCTTCCAAGCTCATGAAAAATAATAGAATTTTCTTGAAAGCTACTGGACAGCTACAGCAAACCAGTAGCTCCAAGTCAGTCATATGTCATGAGGGACACAAATGACACCTGCCACTATACTGTGTTGCTATAACTTTCAGCAGATTAGGTGAATTCAACTCACTTTCAGTTAAGGTATTTTTTTTTTTCAAAGCAATGATAGATTTTCCAGTACACAATGCTATTGTAAGTCCGGGAGCATCTGCCAGACAAAATTACCTCCACATACTCACTCGTTCAATTTTAAAGAATATAAACCTTAACCTTGAAGGTCCTTCATTCCCCTTTCCAACTCATCTTCGGAGAGATGGCTGCCAATCTAACTTCATATATATATCATTCAATTGTATTTTGTCACCTTTTACCATGTTTCCATCCCTTAAAACACTAGGGTTGGGGGTATGGGTCCGTTGTAAAAAGTATTCTTAACATGTTTGTCGTGTGTGAAGTCCTGGATGTAATCCTCACTACCACATACATTAACTTTTCATGTTACTGAAATTTTTATAAGTGGATTCGTTTCATATGTATTCTGTCCATTGCACCACTGCCATTTAACTATATTTCTTGAGAATTACTGATGCTTATGAGAGCTCTTTTACAGTTGTGTATGGCCTGGCTGTATGCTTATACCTGGTACCCTTGGCCATTCCAGCTTTTATTCCTCCAGAGCATTGAAGGAATTTTCTACTTCTCTATTTCTGTGAACTATCATACATAAAATATCTTACAAGAGTCCCATGGTTTTTTTTTCTGGAATCAACAATATTTTTTTGAATTATATGTGCATGTATGAATGCATGTATGTGTGTATGTGTGTATGTATGTATGTATGTATAACAATTAGATAAGAAAAATATGGGTAATACTGGGCTTAAAAAATGGAAATTCTCAAAAATACTGGGTAGTCAATTACTTCAAAGTGTTTTTTTTTTCCCCAAGCAGGACGAAGTTAGAGTTCATGTGCACTATTCTTGCTTCTCAGACTAACCTTTTAGCCAGTTTTATAAGTCAATATGATAGTATTAGAGAAGACAGATTTTCACTTTCTCAACAGGAATTGATTACAAGTAGCTCCTTGGTTAGGGGTGAAATTTGTATCCCTTTTCCCCTTCTCTGTGCTGGGATTTTGTTTGGTTTGATTCTGCCCAAATCTTTTGCATGCTGAACAGTCTCTGAGTTCACATGAGTAGCAATCTTATTGCATATGGAAGACAACATTGGAATCATGGAATAACCATCTCTAGCTATTAGAAAATTCTATAACATCTTTCACATAGAATCCTGAGCTTTGAGGGAAGGAATTTGAGAATGACATTCCATGTAGGTGTGTGGGAGTGTGTGTGGGATGTATGAATGTATGTGTGTGTATATATGTATAGCAATTAGATAAGAGAGGGTGAAGGTAATTCTCTCACTCTCTGCACATTGTCCAGTTGTGGGTCTCTTTGTTAATTACCATCTATTGCAAGAGGAAGCTTCTGTGATGAGGGTTCAGTGATGCTCTCCACTGTGTGTTGAGCAATATATCATTGGGAATAATTTTATTGCTATTATCTTTTAGCAGAATAATAGTAGCAAGTTTCCCCCTGTGCCTATGACCTATCCTCAGATTTTTGGCCATTTTTAGCATTGTCAGACATGGGATGGATTTTAAATGCAATCAAAAAGTGACTGATTACTGTCACAGTTATTGTTCTGTTGGTACAAGGAGACACCATAACCAAGGCAAATTATAAAAGAAACATATTTAACTAGGAGTAAGCTTATAGTTTCAGAGGGTAAATCTATAACCGTGATTATGGGGAGCAAATTGCCAGGCAGCATGGCACTGGAGTAGTAGCTGAGAGCTTACATCCTGATCAACAGACAGCAGAGAGGGGTGGTAGGGGTGCTGACATCAGCTTTTGAAATCTCAAGGCCTATCCCAGTGATACACCTCTTCTAATAAGGTCACACCTACTCTAACCAGGCTACACCTTTTAAGCTTCCTAAACAGCTCTATTCACTGGGAACTAAGCATTCAAATATATAAGCCAATGGGAGACATTCACACTCAAAACAAAAGGAGGAAATCCATTTCTTGCACTGGATGTGTTACTTGGTCTCATTTAAGATGTCTCAATGGGGCATTGACTCTCAATTGTATTGTGACTTCATTTAAATAGCGTGTGTGTGTGTGTGTGTGTGTGTGTGTGTGTGTGTGTGTGTGTGTGAACCTGCTACAGTGGCAGCTTTTCAGACAGCTTTTCAAGTGGGTATATCACCCACACTCCGGGTCATGTCCCATGCTCAGGTGTAGTTGGCCAATACAAAACACAGCTCCTTGCTTTTTGTGCGCATTTTTGTTTCCTTTGGTACTTTTTTATTGATTTTTGTTTTCTCTTCTTTGTTTTTGCTGTTGTTGCTCCTGTTCTTGCCTTCATTTTTGAGAGAGATAGAAAAAGAGCTACAAATAAGATGGCTGAGGAGGTAAAGGAGATCTGGGATGAGTTGGGGGAGAGGCAGAAAGAACATTGTTATTAGGTATTGTATAAAAATAGTTTTTTTTTTAAATGGCAAGAATATAACTCTATTTTGCACAGCATCAATTCCAAGTTGTTTAAATGTTGCAGTCTTTATGGGTCATTTGAACTTGCTTCCTCAGAAAGGCCCACAGACTTTAGTTTTCTAATGGGTCCTTTGTACTTCCTTAATTCTTCCTGATTCTTGATTCTGGTTCTTCCTCCAGTCTACAGTGGTGAATCTCTCCTGGTCATTGGCTGCTTCTTCTAGTCACAGTGAGTTGCTGATCCTTTCATTGCATAGACTTGTTGGGGGCTTGAGAATTCCTTCCTTGAGAAAAACCTTCCTTGGGGACACGGTGTCCTATTTGAGCTTCTAAGTCTTTTTGCTGTTGTTGTTGTTGTTGTTGTTTGTTTGTTTGTTTAGGTTTTTGAGTCAGGGTTTCTCTGTGTAGAACTGGCTTGATCTTGAATTCACTTTGTAGACCAGGCTGGCCTCAAACTCAGAAATCAGCCTGCCTTTGCCTCCCAAGTGCTGGGATTAAAGGCATGCACCACCACTACCTGGTGGTCTTCTCACCCTTAAACTGTTGTCTGTGCATTTCACAATTAATCCATCTGGAATTGTATTTTTGGGTATGAGAAACGAGGACTTAATTCTATGGATTCACACAGCTTCCTTTGTTAAATGCACCATTTGGTCCCAAGCTGTTTCCTGCTGTTAGCCAGCTGTTTCTACTCCTGTGCAGGCATGTACTTCCATAGTAGATACAGTAACCTTGCTGTCTGGTAAGAAAATGCCCTTCTTTCAGGTTCATCACACTTATCCTTGTTGTATTTCACCCCAAATCATTTCCCACTTGTCAAGTCCCATAAAAGAGTCTTACATGGATTTGATTAAATGTATAGATAGGCAGCTTTGAAAAGCCTGAAATGATTACATCTCAAGTTGATTCCTGGCTGTTTGTTTGCATCTTTATTCTTGAACGTCATAGTTCTACAGTCTTCTTTCACTGCACTGACCCTATGCTACTTTTTTATGTATTTATTTTAATTTTATGTGTATTAGTGTTTTGCTTGCATGCATGTGTGTCTACGTGCCATGTGTGTACAGGGCCTACAAACACTTTAGTGACCCCAGAACTAGAGTTACAGAGTTTTGAGCCATCATGTGGATGCTAGGAATCAAACCTTGGTCCTCTGGAAGAGTAACCAGTTCTTCTAAACTCTGAGCTATTTCTCCAGCCTTGTACAAGCTAGGAATACTCTGGTTACCTAAAAGATTAAGTTTCAGAGCCAATGAGATGGCTCAGATGGAAGTTATTTGCCAACAAACCTGGATCCCACTTTTAGGAGGAAACACACTCCCTGAAAGTTGTCTTCTAACCTCCACATACATGGCATGGCATGTGCATACACACCTCATACACATGAACACCAAATAAATAAAACGTTTTGAAAATTAAGTTGTTTTAACTTCATGTTCTCTGGAATAGAATTGCACTATCACATGTCTTAGGGTTTTCATTGCTGTGATGAAACATGACCAAACAACTCGGGTTTATTAAGCCGGGCAGTGGTGGCGCACGTCTTTAATCCCAGCACTTGGGAGGCAGAGGCAGGCGGATTTCTGAGTTTGAGGCCAGCCTGGTCTACAGAGTGAGTTCCAGGACAGCCAGTGCTACACAGAGAAACCCTGTCTCAAAAATCAGAAAAAGAAAGAAGAAAGAAAGAAAGAAAGAAAGAAAGAAAGAAAGAAAGAAAGAAAGAAAGAAAGAAAGAAAGGAAGAAAGAAAGAAAGTGGTTTATTTCAGATTACAGTTCCCAATCACAGTCCATCACTGAAGGAACTCAGACAGGTAGGAACCTGGAGAGGAGAGTTGATGCAGAGGCCATGGATGAGTGCCACTTACTGGCTTGCTTCTGATAGCTTGCTCAGTCGGCCTTCTTAAAAGCATTCAGAGTGACCTGGGCCCTCCCACATCAATCATCAAACAAGAAAATGAACCACAAGTTTGCCTACAGGAGGATTTTCTTAATTGAGATTCCCTTTTCCCAAATAACTACTTGTGGCAAGTAGACATAAAAGTAGCCAGTACATCACTGTTCTGAAAGCTTTGGCAGAAAAGACATATATGATTGGATAATTTCTTTGGGAGAAGATTTTTTTCTTCCAAAGAAAAACTCACTCATTTTTTTTGTTGTGACTGACTTACTTGCACCTTCTTTTTCCTTTTGGTTCATTTCAGAAAACTTGCGTTTTTCAAAGAATCCAACCATTTCACCTATATCCATGTGTATGGTGCAAGTTGCTTTGCATTTTCTGCCATCTATTAGCTCTCTGCAAATTCCATAATTTTAGGTTTTTCACTTCCTACCTTTGTTATGATCATAGTCTAACAAACAGCTTTGGGTTTGTAGATCTCTTCTATTTGGTTTCTGTTTTATCAATTTGTGTTCCTTTCCTTCAGCTTTGACTGGGATTGACTATTTTGCAATTATTTATTATCTATATTCCAGACAGACATTTGAATTCTTCAGGTTTTTTTTTTCTTTTTGGCTTTGTACATGCCAGTGTTAGTATCACTATCTAGTGTTCTTCACAACAAGAGGGGAAAGAGGAAGGGAGGGAGGGAGGGAGGGAGGGAGTTCCCACCTGCCTTATTTGGAATTCATGGGAGGAAATGTAAGACCTTCCACCTTGGTTTGTGAAAACACTTGTCCAGATGCAGCACTGTCAAATGAAGACCAATTCGCAAACACAAGAAAGCTTAAAGGTAGCTTTGTGCTGTTTGTGCTGAGAAGTTTTAGGAATGCCTAGGTGGGTACAGGAATAGAGAAGGCAGGAGGAGGAGGAGCTGGCTGATGACCTGGCAATGGCTGGCAGTGCCCTTCTAATACAGGGAGAAGACTGAAGATTTCTGAGGAAAAAAGTAATGAAGTGAAAAAAGAAAACTTTAAAGTCCCCACGTGCCACTGAATTTATTATGATTTCTCCTAGACAAAGTAACGTCACAAAGGCTGGGTCCACTGCGAGGGATTTGTCACTCATTTTCCATCTCTGAAGTGAACAGAGAGTGGCTTACAGCTTCCAGGTCTTTAAATGATGCACAACTCATGAAATGTTCTGCCACAAACTTAACTCGTTTGCTCCAGTTAAATCAAAGCCCCTATGTGACAGAGGACAAAGAAAGATAGCTCTGGATATAAGGGAGCATGTAAGATATCATGGTATCAGCTGACAGAAATGGAGTGCCCCTATAGGTCAGCTGCCCAGTTAGTCCATTCCCATCCATTGGTGAAGACATTGTCAGGAATGGGGCACTGTAATTTACACAGCCTCATTGGTAAGAAATGTAAATAACAAGTCAACTAAACTTTAATTTTAAAAATGCAAGTGACCTCTTCAAGCCAGGGCCACCCCCCACCCCCGGCGCCATCTTCCCTCTGAGCCCAGCGGAGGCAGCTAGGGCTGCTGTGTGCTCTCCACACCCCAGGATAATAGGGTCACCTCGGGGTTATGGGTGAGTGGAGTGCAGTGTTGGCTTTGAGAACGGTGGAGGGTCTGGTTCTGGCAGCAGCAGGAACAGAGGAACTCTGCCCAACCGGAGGCTGGGACCTCTTACAGCCAGGACCACCCCTGCCATCTTCCCTCTGAGCCCAGCGGAGGCGGCTAGGGCCCTTTGTATGCTCTCCACACCCCAGGACATTAGGATCACCTCGGGAATACGGGTGAGTGGAGCACAGTGTTAGCTTTGGGAACCGAGGGGGCTCTGGTGCCAGCGGCAGCAGGAACAGAGGAACTCTGCCCAACTGGAGGCTGGGGTCTATTCCAGCCAGGGCCACCTCCTTGCCATCTTCCTTCTGAGCCCAGCAGAGGCAGCTAGGGCAGCTTGTGTCCTTTCCACACCCCAGGACATTAGGATCACCTCTGGATTACAGGTGAGTGGAGCATAGTGTTGGCTTTGGGAACCATGGAGGGTCTGGTTCCAGCAGCAGCAGGAACAGAGGAATTCCACCCAACCGGAGGCTGGGATCTCTTCCAGCCAGGGCCACGCCTGCCATCCTCCTTCTGAGCCTAGCGGAGGTGATTGGGGCCGCTTGTGTGCTCTCCACACCCCAGGACCTTGGAATCACCTCAGGATTACAGAAGAGAGGCAGCCTGCTGTGAGAGTTCTGACCCTAGAACTCAGGAAGTGGATCAGAGCTCCAGTCTGCTAGACACTGGACTTGCAAGAGAAGAGCTTGCCTGCAGAGAGCGCTCTGATCACTGGATCTCCGGGTAGAGTTGGTTTACCAGAAGTGCTGTCAGAGGCTAACAGAATCACAGGAGAATCAAGCTCAAACCAGTGACAGCTTGGACATTAACATCAGAAATCTCCAGATGGTGAAAGGCAAACAAAGAATCTCACTAACAGAAACCAAGAACAATGGGCTTCATCCGAACCCAGTACGCCCACTGCAATGAGTCCTGGATACCCCAACATGCCTGAAGAGCAAGACACAGATTTTAAATCATATCTCATCATGATGGTAGAAGATTATAAGACTGACGTTGATAACAAACTTAAAGAAATACAGGAGAACAATGCTAAACAAGCAGAAGCCCTTAAAGAAGAAAAACAAAAATTCTTCAAGGAACTACAGAACACTGGTAAACAAGTAGAAGCCCTTAAAGAGCTACAGGCAAACACTGCTAAACAGGTAGAAGAAACGCAAAAATCCCTTAAAGAACTACAGGAAAACACAACCAAACAGGTGATGGAATTGAAGAAAACCACTCAAGATCTAAAAATGGAAGTAAAAACACTAAAGAAAACCCAAAGAGAGAGAATTCTGGATATAGAAATCCTAGGAAAGAAATCAGGAACCATAGATGTGAGCATCAGCAAAAGAATACAAGAGATAGAAGAAAGAATCTCAGGTGCAGAAGATTCCATAGAGATCTTGGACACAGCAATCAAAGAAAACACAAAATGCAAAAAGATCCTAACTCAAAACATCCAAGAAATCCAGGACACAATGAGAAGACCAAACCTATGGATAATAGGAGTAGATGAGAATGAAGATTCTCAACTTAAAGGGCCAGCAAATATCTGCAACAAAATCATAGAAGAAAACTTCCCATACCTAAACAAAGAGATGCCCATGAATATACAAGAAGCCTACAGAACTCCAAACAGACTGGACCAGAAAAGAAATTCCTCCCGACACATAATAATCAGAACAACAAATGCACTAAATAAAGACAGAATATTGAAAGTAGTAAGGGGAAAAGGTCAAGTAACATATAAAGGCAGGCCTATTAGAATCACTCCAGATTTCTCACCAGAGACTATGAAAGCAAGGAGATCCTGGACAGATGTTATACAGACACTAAGAGAACACAAATGCCAGCCCAGGCTACTATACCCAGCAAAAGTGTCAATTACCATACATGGAGAAACCAAAGTTTTCCACAACAAAACTAAATTCACACAATATCTTTCCATGAATCCAGCCCTTCAAAGGATAATAACGGGAAAACACCAACTCAAAGATGGAAACTACACCCTAGAAAAAATAAGAAACTAATCCTTTAACAAAACTAAAAGAAGACAGCCACAAGAACAGACTCCCATCTTAAACATCAAAAATGACAGGAAGTAACACTAACTTTTCTTTGATTTCTCTTAACATCAATGAACTCAATTCCCCAATAAAAAGACATAGACTAACAGACTGGCTACACAAACGAGACCCAACATTTTGCTGCTTACAGGAAACCCACCTCAGAGACAAAGACCGACACTACCTCAGAGTAAAAGGCTGGAAAACAATTTTCCAAGCAAATGGCTCGAAGAAACAAGCAGGAGTAGCCATTCTAATAACAAATAAAATTGACTTCCAACCCAAAGTTATCAAAAAAGACAAGGAGGGACACTTCATATTCATCAAAGGCAAAATCCACCAAAATGAACTCTCAATTCTAAATATCTATGCTCCAAATGTAAGGGCAGCCACATTCATTAAAGAAACTTTAGTAAAGCTCAAAGCACACATTGCACCTCACACAATAATAGTGGGAGACTTCAACACCCCACTCTCACCAATGGACAGATCCTGCAAACAGAAACTAAGCAGAGACACATGGACACTAACAGACGTTATGAAACAAATGGATTTAACAAATATCTATAGAACATTTTATCCTAAAAGGAAAGGATATACCTTCTTCTCAGCAGCTCATGGTAACTCCTCCAAAATTGAGCATATAATTGATCACAAAACAGGCCTTAACAGATACAAAAATATTGAAATTATCCCATGCATCCTAACAGATCACCAAAGGCTATGGCTGATCTTCAATAACAACATAAATAATAGAAAGCCAACATTCATGTGGGGAGTGAACAACACTCTACTCAATGATACCTTGGTCAAGGAAGAAATAAAGAAAATAAAGACTTTTTAAAGTTTAATGAAAATGAAGCCACAACATACCCAAACTTATGGGACACAATGAAGGCAGTCCTAAGAGGAAAACTCATAGCCCTGAGTGCCTCCAAAAGGAAAGTAGAGAGAGCATATACTAGCAGTCTGACAGAACACCTAGAAACTCTAGAATGAAAGAAAGCAAATTCACCCAAGAGAATTAGACAGCAGGAAATAATCAAACTCAGAGCTGAAATCAACCAAGTGGAAACAAAAAGAACTATTCAAAGAATCAACCAAACCAGTAGCTGGTTCTTTGAGAAAATCAACAAGATAGATCAACCCTCAGACTAACTAGAGGGCAGAGGGACAGTATCCGAATTAACAAAATCAGAAATGAAAACGGAGACATAACAACTGATCCTGAGGAAATCCCAAACATCATCAGATCCTACTAGAAAAGGCTGTACTCAACAAAACTGGAAAATGTAGATGAAATGGACAACTTTCTAGACAGATACCAGGTAGCAAAGTTAAATCAGGATCAGATTAACAATCTTAACAGCCCCATTTCCCCTAAAGATATAGAAGCTGTCATTAATAGTCTCCCAATCAAAAAAAGCCCAGGACCAGATGAGTTTAGTGCAGAGTTCTATCAGACCTTCAAAGAAGACCTAATTCCAACTCTCCTCAAGGTATTCCACAAAATAGAAACAGAAGATACTCTACCAAATATCGTTCTACAAAGCCACAATTACTCTGATACCTAAACCACACAAAGACCCAACAAAGAAAGAGA
Source organism: Mus minutoides (assembly GCA_902729485.2). NCBI lineage: Eukaryota > Metazoa > Chordata > Mammalia > Rodentia > Muridae > Mus > Mus minutoides. Next base: position 122,359 of record LR753764.1, on the reverse strand, counting down.
ACTTTAGACCAATATCCCTTATGAATATTGATGCAAAAATACTCAATAAAATCATCACAAACTGAATCAAAGAACACATCAAAACGATCATCCATCATGACCAAGTAGGCTTCATCCCAGGGATGCTGCGATGGTTTAATATACGGAAATCCATCAACGTAATTCACTATATGAACAAACTCAAAGACAAAAATCACATGATCATCTCCTTAGATGCTGAAAAAGCATTTGACAAAATCCATCACCCATTCATGATAAAAGTCATTAAAAGATCAGGGATTCAAGGCCCTTACCTAAACATAATAAAAGCAATATACAGCAAACCAGTAGCCAAAATCAAAGTAAATGGAGAGAAGCTGGAAGCAATCCCACTAATATCAGGGACTAGACAAGGCTGCCCACTTTCTCCCTACTTGAAGTCCTAGCCAGAGCAATTTGACAACAAAAGGAGATCAAGGAAATTGGAAAGGAAGAAGTTAAAATATCCCTGTTTTCAGATGATATGATAGTATATATTCGGGACCCCCAAAATTCCACGAGAGAACTCCTAAACCTGATAAGCAGCTTCAGTGCAGTAACTGGATATAAAATTAACTCAAACAAATCAATGGCCTTTCTCTACACAAAGGATAAAAGGGCTGAGAAAAAAATTAGGGAAACAATACCCTTCACAATAGTCACAAATAATATAAAATACCTTGGTGTGACTCTAACTAAGGAAGTGAAAGATCTGTATGACAAGAACATCAAGTATCTGAAGAAAGAAATTGATGAAGATCTCAGAAGATGGAAAGATCTCCCATGCTCATGGATTGGCAGGATTAATATAGTCAAAATGGCTATCCTGCCGAAAGCAATCTCCAGATTCAATGCAATCCCCATCAAAATTCCAACTCAATTCTTCACTGAGATAGAAAGGGCAATTTGCAAATTCATCTGGAATAATAAAAAACCTAGGATAGCAAAAACTATTCTCAACAATAAAAGAACCTCTGGGGGAATCACCATGCCTGACATTAAGCTGTACTACAGAGCAATTGTGATAAAAACTGCATGGTACTGNTGCAATCCCCATCAAAATTCCAACTCAATTCTTCACTGAGATAGAAAGGGCAATTTGCAAATTCATCTGGAATAATAAAAAACCTAGGATAGCAAAAACTATTCTCAACAATAAAAGAACCTCTGGGGGAATCACCATGCCTGACATTAAGCTGTACTACAGAGCAATTGTGATAAAAACTGCATGGTACTGGTACAGCTACAGACAGATAGATCAATGGAATAGAATTGAAGACTCACAAATGAATCCACACACCTAATATGATGGTCACCTGATCTTTGACAAGGGAGCTAAAACCATCCAGTTGAAAAAAGACAGCATTTTCAACAAATGGTGCTGGCACAACTGGCTGTTATCATGTAGAAGAATGCGAATTGATCCATTCTTATCTCCTTGTCCAAATCTTAAGTCTAAGTGGATCAAAGACCTCCACATAAAACCAGGGACACTGAAATCTATAGAGGAGAAAGTGGGGAAAACCCTCGAAGATATGGACACAAGGAGAAAAATTAGTAAACATAACCGCAATGGCCTGTGCGGTGAGATCAAGAATTGACAAATGGGACCTTATAAAATTGCAAAGCTTCTGTAAGGCAAAAGACATAGTCAGCAAGACAAAAAGGCCACCAACAGATTGGGAAAGGATTTTTACCAATCCTAAATCTGATAGGGGACTAACATCCAACATCTACAAAGAGCTAAAGAAGCTGGACTTCAGAAAAACGAATAACCCCATTAAAAATGGGGTACAGAGCTAAACAAAGAATTCTCAACTGAGGAATTCCGAATGTCTGAGAAACATCTGAAAAAATGTTCAACATCCTTAATCATCAGGGAAATGTAAATCAAAACAACACTGAGATTCCACCTCATACCAATCAGAATGGCTAAGATCAAAAATTCAGGTGACAGCAGATGCTGGCGAGGATGTGGAGAAAGAAGAACACTTCTCCATTGTTGGTGAGATTGCAAGCTTGTACAACCACTCTGGAAGTCAGTCTGGCATTTTCTCAGAAAATTGGACATAGTACTACCAGAGGATCCAGCAATACCTCTCCTGGGTATATACCCAGAAGATGTTCCAACTGGTAAAAAGGACACATGCTCCAGTATGTTCATAGCAGCCTTATTTATAATAGCCAGAAGCTGTAAAGAACCCAGATGTCCCTCAACAGAGGAATGGATACAGAAAATGTGGTACATTTACACAATGGAGTACTATTCTGCTATTAAAAAATGAATTTATGAAATTCTGGGGCAAATGGATGTATCTGTAGGATATAATCCTTAGTGAGGTAACCCAATCACAAAAGAAGTCATTGGATATGCACTCACTGATAAATGGATATTAGCCCAGAAACTTAGAATACCCAAGATAAAATTTGCAAAACATAAGAAAATCAAGAAGGAAGACCTCAAAATACCCATGAAAGGAGTTACAGAGACAAAGTTTAGAGCTAGAACGAAAAGAAGGACCATACAGAGACTAACCCACTGGGGGATCCATCCCATAATCAGTCACTAAACTCAGACACTATTGCATAGGACAGCACGTGTTTACTGAAGGGACCGTGATATAGCTGTCTCATACAGAAGTAGATACTCACAGTCATCTATATGATGGAACACAGGGCCCATAATGGAGAAGCTAGACATAGAACCCCAGGAGGTGAAGGGGTCTGCAACCCTAGAAAAGGAACAACAATATGAACTAACCAGAACCCCCAGAACTCATGTCTCTAGCTCCATATGTAGCAGAAGATGGTCTAGTCGGCCATCACTGGGAGGAGAGGCCCCTTGGTGTTGCAATCTTTATATGCCCCAATACAGGGGAATGCCAGGGCCAAGAAGTAGGAGTGGGTGGGCAGGGGAGGAGGGAGGGGGAGGGGGGAGGGAACTTTCGGGACAGCATTTGAAATGTAAATTAATAAAATTATCTAAGAAAAAAATTGAAAAATAATTTTAAAATTTTGAATATGCACAAAAAAGAAATGTAAATGAAGAAATTATCTAATAATAAATAATAAATAAAAAAATATTAAGCTAAAAAAATGCAAGTAAAAGTGTTTGAACTGCTCCCAGAAGCCATAAACAATTTGATTCTACCCCGTGTTATGACTGCCACCACACTAGAATCAGTGGGGATGGTTCTGGGCATGGGAGAAGACCCATCTTAATTGTGGGGCAGGGATCATCACAGCCACATAGAACATAGAAAGGAAGCTAAGTGTGTCTCAATTGCTTTCTGCTTCTCATCAGTGGATGCAATGGGACCGGCTAGTTCAGGTTCCTACTGCTGTGACAACTTTCCTGCCATGATAAACTATAAGGTGGACGTATGAGCTAGAAGAAAATCCTTTCTCCCTTAAATTTCCATTGTCAGGCATTACCATTATAAAGCAGAAATGATGAGGGTTGCTGTCACTTTGGTTAGAAAAGCATGTTTTCAATCGGTGATGGTTACTCCGAAGATCATAACTGGCCCAAGTGCTGAGAGAAACTGAGTGGCAGAGGTGTGCTCTCACCAGGACACCACTCACACCCCTCAAAGGCTTGGAGTCCAACACAGAGTGTCCAGGGAGAGGGCAAAAGCTAGAGAAAGGGATAGAGTGTCATGGAATATTTTCTTCTCTGCAGTCTTGAACTCTCATCAGCTGTGAAAAATTAGCCCATCAACACTGCCGGTGGGGGGGGGGGGGAAACAACCACGAGGCCCATCTCTTCATGAGATTATTCAGTATTTTCTTCAATGGTTTCAGTTTCTAGCCACTGGTAAAGTTACCCATGTTCCTGTATGTAATTGTAATGAAACTCTGAGTCACAAAGAAAAGGCAACTGATTGGCAGAGAAAAGGGGGTTGGGAGAGTTATGCTGGGCAAATATAATCAAAATATGCAGTATACATGTATGAAAACATTAAAAATGAAAATCCCAGTAGCAGGGTTGAGCTATCTCTCCACAGGTCATCAGGCAAAAAGGCCTCTCATGTACCTAAAGCAATACAGGTCATTGTCCCTAATGCTGGTCATTGTCCCTAATACTGGTCATTGTCCCTAATACTGGCTGCATATCTTGGCTAGATATTACTGAACACAATACATCCTTTGGGTGAAAGACATACTGAAATCAAGTTGCAACTGAGCTGGACGCTTCCTCTTGCTAGTGAGATTTTATGGTGCTGGAAGGGGCTCTGCAAGCTGCTACCAGGGTACTGTCCTTACTCCTGTGTTTGTCCATGAAGGCTGTTAACTACAGAATTGATCTGCAGGGCAAGATGCATACAGTGGTTCAACAGTGAATGGATTGTTAAGGAGACTGACAATCTGCTTCATATGTGTGGTGCTGCAAACCTAGTCAAAAGTCAGAGCTGGGAAGGACGTAGGCCCTCATGGGTAAGCCCTTGCTAACAGGACATGATGTAGCTGTTAGTTTGCTTCTGAGTATGATTGTACCCATAGACTAAGGCTGCTGTCAGCAAAACTTCCATTTGTACTGGGCTGCAGTTACTGCAGAAGCTCATATCAGGTTGGTTTGCACAATAACTAGTGGGTGCTAAGCTCTGAATAGGCCATCTATATCCCCCCTTCCAAGGAACAACATGAAACAGGATAGTGTACAAAGACTGTAAGAGAAAAAAGGGGTACAATGTGGAACACGATCTTCAGGACCTAGTAAGGTTGCTGCAATCTTCAACTTCTGGCAGTTGTCCTCACTGATAAAACTCACACATGACCGGACCCACCAACAATCTGTCCTGAGGCGGGGTGGGATGGGAGGGTTCACAGGACACACCTCTCCCAGATTACTACTTAGAGGAGGCAATTAACATTTGCTAGGGGAAGGGCCCCACCCAGCCTTGAATATCTACAGGTGGTTAACAGGCTGCCAGAGGGACACTTTCTTCAGCCTTTAGCCACTGGGAAACTCTCCCTGCTCCTGTAATCAATCCCTCACCCATGTGCCTGCAAACCTGTAACAACCCTAAACAAATCTGCGGGAACACACACACAAACACACACACACAGGCACAGCTACAAACAAGACATAAAAGAAGAGGATTCTTTGGGAATAGGAAGGTGATCAGAGAGAGTGGGAAGGGACAAGAGAAGGCAATGGAAGGGTGAAAGTGACCCAAACATATTCATGTATGAAAAGGTCATAATGAAGCCCATCATATATAACTACACTAATAAAAATGTAAATCCTGGGGGCTCCATCTAGATCAGCCATGTGAGAAGCTTGGCAAATTTCCAGATCTTATGGGTACTTCTGATGGCCACTAGCTTGTGAATTAGCATATCAGAGCATCATTCTCCAAAGATATCAGAATGAAAGTGCAGCTTTGTCAGAAAGTCAGTTCTAAGCTGGGTGGTGGTAGCACATGTCTTTAATCCTGTCAGACTAAGGCAGTCAAATAGCTGAGTTCCAGGCCAGACTGGTCTATAGACTAGTGCCAGAGCTATACACAGAGAAAGCGTGCTGAAAAACAAACAAATGAACAAACAAATCTAACAACAATGACAACAAAACAAAAAAAGTACTTTAGTTCTATATGGGTGAACACAGGTAAGCTGCCTTCCCTCCAAACAGCAAAAGCAATAATGCATAAATAAGTGGACTATAATTTGGGGAATCTTTTACAACAAATGGTCTTTGTTGTAACGTATGGGAAGAACTGTTAGCAACTCTGTAATTATACCAATACATATGTCCCTTAATGAAAAGGACAAAGGAACGTGTGGCTTTGACCATAAACACCATACTGTTTTGTATGATTCGAGCCCCTACCATCAGCAATGGGCCCCAGGTTGTTACCTTTCCCCATTTTATCGAAGACTACAAGATGATGTCCATCAGCTCACACCGTCTGACTACAGATGGGAATGTGCGCAGCCACAGTGGGTGCAGAGGACAGTAGCAGGCGTAAACACTTGGCAAATTTTTCATGGATTTTTTTTTATTTAACATATATAGTACATGTAAACAAGGGGCATAAAATTCATAAAAATACAACACTCCTGTGCAGGATCGCTTAGCTCAGACACACCCTTTTGTCTTCTCCTCTGCGCTGCTGGCCTACCAGAACAGCACACACTCTGACAGGCATTTTAGAGGTATAGCTTTTAATGGACATATTACCCAGCTTATTTTTTTTTAAATGTCACAATAATAACTATTCAACTGCCTTCTGTCTTTCCTTCCTTTTCTCACACTAAAGCAAAAATATTTGTAAATGCTAAAAATATGCAAAATACTGAGCTTTAATACTGCATTGTCAGCTACATAAAATCTAATACTGCTCCATGTTGCCATAAAAGTGTTTCTGCAGCAGAGCGCCAGCTGCTACTAGATGTGCTGGACTAAGAACGCAGTGGGCCCCAAGGCCACAGTTCCAAGCTGACTTGCCTAAATACAAGCAGAGCTTGCTGGTGGAGTTACATTATGACATACTGCTTGTTACAAAAGGTTTCTGCAAAAAAAAAAAAACTAATTTAGACTACTTTTAATGTTTCCCAGCATGTGAACTGGCTCTAATAGTATTTTAATGTTTTGTTTCTCTATACAGAATTTCCAATCATTACATATGAACTTATTATAAAGGGAACTGTTAGAGGGTAAAGACAGAAAATAACTTTTAAAAGGTGATTTTTAAAAAATCCTAACTGCTGTATCCACACAGCAGCCATGTTGGGTTGCAGAAGGGCTGCAGAGCAGGCAGGGCATGCGTCCCTCACGCCCACGCCTGTCCCTTTCTCTACATTGCCCTGCATTGCCACACTTTCACTCAGACCATAACCACCACCTAAACCATAACCTCCAGTTGCTCCCCTATTTTCTGAGTTGGTAAAAGCTTGTGAAATAAAACTAAGTGTCAGAGGAGGAAGCTTGGCCAGTCTGCAGCAGTGGGAATGGCAGTCCTGGGCAGCTTCAGGGAGGGAGACCCTGGCTGATGAGGCTGGCTCCTTACTGAGGCCACACTCCTCAGTCGAAAGTGCTGTCTTTGCAGGTGACCAATGTCCCCAGACAAGCTTGTCCTTGGGCTCTTCCTTCCATGTCTGCCAGGACTGGAGTGGGCACCAGAAGCCATCCCTGAGGACTCAGGTCTCAAGGACAATCCACACTGAGTTAATATGCCTGTGGTTAATAAAGAGAAGACTCTATAAAAAATGGGTAGTCAGCCATGGTCACAGTTTACTTAGAATTTAAAACCTCAAAACCATTTCTTACAACAATGAAGATTATAGTTTTGAAGTATCTCATTTCACACAAATTAACTTCCAAGAAACAAAATTTGTATAAGAAATTCAAAGCAAGTTTGGGAATTTTTCAAAAAATAAAAAAAAAATAAAACAAGAAAAAAATGGGGAAGACTGAGAGCATACTCATTCCACACACTGAATTTTCTTTTATGAGGCAAAATTATAAGGATTAAGGCTTTGTCTTAATAAAGACAGGCAATTTTGAAAGCAAAATAAAAAACTCTATTTATGTACATTTAGGTTTTATTTTATCTTAATAGTGAAAGTAAAATTAGCATAAACTACAGTCCACCATAAGCTATGTCTCTCTTTTTCTCTCTCCCTCTCTCTCTCCATATATATATATATATATATATATAATATATATATATATATATATTATATATATATATCAAGCTATAGATGCATCATATTTGAGGTTGTCCAAAACAGTTTTTCCTAACAGCGTGATTAATCGTAAAAAATTTTAAATGAATTAAAGGTATTAAAATATAATATTTGATTAATGCTAAAAGTGAGAAAAATACACAATTACTAATTTTTTAACCAAGAATAAGCACTTGCTAACCAACCTAAAGACAAGACAGCATTTATGTGGAAAAGAAACCAGTCTGTGTAGGGAGAAATACGATACCACATAGCTGGAAACTAGAGGAACTGGTCCTTGCCACCGTACCCAGGAGTATGGGTAACAAGAGGCAGGAAACACTTGATTTACAAGAGCAACACACAACACAAAGAGCACCTGGAAGTGAGGTGAACAGGTGAACCACACGCCAACCACGCCTGGACCAAGAGCTGAGACAGAGTTCAAAGATAAGACCAGGAGGTAAATAGGAAGCAGGGTGCTAGCAGGCCCTAATCAGTCCAGCAGTGACTGTAGCTTCATATCATCTGTCATGACCCATGATGTATTATTCTACACAGATGGCTTTGTTCACCACAACACAAATATTTAAACCAAGTACAAGCATATACTCATTTGCATAGCAAATTTTAACAGGTGCAGTGAAACAGTAACTAATCGATCTGGTGTAAGTCATTTTTACAATCAGACTGGCAAATTGACCAAATCAAATGTTTGCCATTTGAAAACAGTTACTTTCAAAGACTTTCTAAAGGTTTGAGCTCTGAGTTAGTGGCAAAGCAGTAAAGCCATTACTGATGCGGTCTCTGGCAGATGCGTGTGCAGAGTCACTGTCTGATAACTTCTAGGACTTTGTAAACACTGTTCTGGAACACTGTGGTAAAGTGAGGCTTGGAATCCTTCACCAAGATGTTGCACAGGGGTGTTTTCCCAGCGTTGTCCGGATCCTCCACATCCCAGATTTCAGGCATGCTGCACCCAGGCCTAGAGGAGTGATCGCACAGTTTAAAGTCAATGCACATTATCCAAGTGTAGACAGCACAGCAGTGTCTACACTTCTTGTCTCATCACACTTTTCCTACTTCCATTGATCAGTGTAGCTCTTAAATCACACAGTAGTTACCGTTACTTTTGTAAGCTGCCATAGCTCCTCTTTAGGACAATGGAAACAAGCATCAGGAAGTAGAAGGAGAGACACAGAATGCATGTGCTCAGGGACTGGATAAGACAGCTGAGAGACTCCTGTAAGCTCTGCCTCTGCAACTCATCAAGAATGTGTTGATAGAGGTTTCCACTTGTGTAAAGGGGGTAGATGCCCACACAACTGGCTTGCCCCTCAGAGTGTTTACAGCACCAGGCTCCGAGTACAAACTTATTAGTTTTAACAATTATGAAATTTGCTTAGTTCATGGGGAAGGTGTACTCATTATACTCTAAAATGAATCAATTTAAAGGGAAGTCTTATTGTGATCCTATGGGAGGCACACGGCAAAGAAACTGCCAATATGGTTACTACATCATATGGTTACGGGTTTTATTGTAGATAAAAGAGAAAAATAGCCAAGAGTCTAGTGCAAGAGAAAGAAGCAGACTGGATATGGACAAAAGTGAAAATATTAAGAGGCATCTGGAAAGAGTCCAGAGCGGAGAGGGAGAGAAGCAGCCTGGACATGGCCAGGGCTGTCAGAGAAGCAAGAATAGCAGGAGACAGGAAAGTGGCAGAGCTGGGACTGAGGTGAGAAGGGCCAGTGTTAGCGAGTGGGAAATGTATAGCAAATACTTGTGAGATGGTATGGAGAGAGCCTGAGGCCCAGCATGGGCTCTGACATGCAATCACATGTGCATGCCAATGGAGCCATATGTCCCTCTGACGGGGGTAAGGAAAATGACTCTTTATGACACTTGTGGCCAATAGGAACCGCTTTCACCAGTTCCTGAGAAATGCTGGCTCTTATCTAACCACCAGAAATCCTCCTATAGTCTAGTTTGAACATTTCTGGATCTATGAACTACCTGACACCTGACAAAGGTAAGCTTACTTCTTAGCTAAATGAAATTGAACTGTAAATACAATGTATTTCTTTTCTTTATTTTCCATCCAAAATCAGGGTCTTACTGTATGGCCTAGGACAGCCTGAAACATACAGTCTTCCTGACTCAGAGTTTCAGAGATTTGAATTCCAGATGTGTGCCACTGTGCCCAGCCAAAATATATTATTGGTATATATAATAAATATATGTTATTGGTATATAAAATAAATATATTATTTTATAAAGAACAATATAGGTAGCTCTTCATGGTGGCACACATCTTTAATCCCTGCATCTTTAATATAGCTCTGCATAGAGGCAGAGGCAGGCAGACCTCTGTGAGTTCAAGGCCGTTAGTCTACATACTAAGCTCCAGGACAACCAGGACCACATAGGACTCTGTCTCAAAAACAAAACAAAACCTAGTATAAATAGGATTACCATGTTATATTTGCCTAAATAACTCATCCAAATAATTTAAACATTTCAAACCAAGATCATATTTATAGGGTTGCTATATTTTCATGTAGCTATTCTGTTTTTACTTTTTTGCCACTGGTACAGGCTGAAGTAGGAATATCTCAGGTTCAAAGATATCCTGAGCAAGTTACTAAGATGATATCTCAAAACACACACACACACACACACACACACACACACACACACACTTGTGCATACACACACACACACACACACACACACACACACACACACACACAGAGGAAAAAGATCTGGGGCAGCATGCTTGAATAGCATAGATGATGCCCTCACCATCAATTCTCACTTAGAATAAGGGAAAGGAAAGGAAAGAAACAGGGAAAGTTAAAATTATAGAGAATGGACCATGGCTTCTCTCTCTCTCTCTCTCTCTCTCTCTCTCTCTCTCTCTCTCTCTTTTCTCCCTTTCCCTCCCTCCCTCTATCCCTCCCTCCTCCCCCTTTCTCCCTGAGAAAACACTTATGAGAAGTCCAAGTTCCATTTTATCTTATCTCTTTGACTATTTAGCCCAATAGTCATCACTCAGCAGGTACACATCTAGTCATGAATATCATTTCTCAGAGGCACTGCTAATAAATATCAGCATCTATCTATCCTGCCAGTGCTTTGATCCATGTTCCCTCTCACATAAACAAGGACAGTTGTGGGTTGCTTTCACAAAATTGGGACATTATGGGACTTGTAACAGTACAATGTAGTTATTTTTTGCATTTTGGTACATGAAGACCCATTTGCTCTTCTTCATAGCTGCTAGTTCTGATCTATGGTTTCTGATGGACTCTCCTGTAGATGTGCACTTTGGTCACCTCACACTTTGCTGCCATAGTGTAACATCACTGTTTTGGTGCCTGTCTCTCTTTTGTAACTTAAATATTCATTGTGACCAAGACACAAATTTTCATTTTGCCTCCATCAGATTAATGGCTAGAGAGCCTCCCAGAGATGTCCCCACAAAGGGTGCCAGTGTACTTTATGAGTAGCCTCGTTAACACTGATGAACAGAGCTGAAGAACTAGAGTCACAGGGCTAGGCTTCTGGTTTCCACCCTTAAAGTTCTCACACATACACCAAGGCTGAACTGTTATCACACTTAGGGCTATAGAAAATATGCCAGCTAAAAATTCAATACCTACTCTGGGTTTTCCAGAGCTCAACATGCTAAAGCAAAACGACAGGGCAAGAGCTGTCTTATGATCCCTGCCTGCCCCTGTTACTGGAGTCCTGTAAAGTCTCCCCTGGCATCAATAGCAGCGGTGACACTGGACACAGTGGTGTATGCTCATAATCCTGGATCCCCAGAAGGCTCAAACAGATGCATCAGTTAAGGACAGTTCAGGGACAGGCTAGGCAACAGAGAAACATACGACACACACTATCAAAAGAAAAATGGGGTGGAGGGGTAGTGACAATGGGAATGACTTCCCCCTCAGTATAAGTATTTTAATTTGATTCAAACCAATTTGAATTAAGAAAAGCTTTCTTTAAAAATATAAAGTAGAAAAAGAAAGCAAGGAAGGAAGGAAGGAAGGAAGGAAGGAAGGAAGGAAGGAAGAAAGAAAGAAAGAAAGAAAGAAAGAAAGAAAGAAAGAAAGAAAGAGAGAGAGAAAGGAAGAAAAAGTAAAAGCTTATAAAAACTCATCTAAAATTAAAAATGGGTATATTTTAGTTTTTGCCCATATGGTGATGTATCTGAGGAATGATTGAGTTATACCATTAAGCCCTTAGGAGATCACGCATGCATGCATGAGCATGCGCAGGCACACATGTGCACACAGAATATTTGCTCAGCACCAGACTTTGCTTTCTTTCTCTCCTGAGCTCCCTTTGCTTCCCCTGTTCTGACATACTTTTATTTTCCAGTATCTGCAGCAAGCTGCAGATTGTCTCTGGCCAACCTAACTGATGCAGACTGAAGATAGACAGAATAAAAGAATACCCCAATACTGGATGAAACACCTCTCAGGAAACTCAGTTCTGGTACATGTAAAAATAGGATAAAAACCTCTCCCTCTTCTCCTTGTCCAGTCTCCTTTGGCTTCTGTTAGGTCTGTCTTTGTGTCCTGGGTCAAACTAACAGAAACTACAGTCATCAAAGAGAGAGGGGCCTCAGTTGAGGAAATGCCTCCATGAGATCCCGCGGTAAGGCATTTTCTCAGTTAGTGATCAGCAGGGGAGGTAGTGGTACCCGCCCATCCCAGGCCTGGTAGTCCTGGGTTCTAGAAGACTGTGAAAGACAAGGGAAGCAAGCCAGTAAGCAGCACTGCTCCATGCTCTCTGAATTAGCTCCTGTATCCAGGTCTCTGCCCTGCTTAAGTTTCTGTCCTGTCTTACTTTGGTAATGAACAGCAAAATGGAGTATAAGCGGAATAAACCCTTTCTTTCTAAATTGTTTTGTTTGTTTGTTTTTTGTCACAGTAAGAGAAACCCTGACTAAGACAGCTCTCATGGACTTTCCCAAGGTTTCCATAGCGTATGCCTTCAGTCTGCCTGGACTCCCATGGAACAGGAACGGAAAGCAGGCAGGGCAAAACCACCTCTTGGCTTCCCCCTCCCCCTCCTGATGAAACCAGCACCGGCAAGGCTATAGAGTCCATGTCCAGATGGCAGAGGTATGATGTGCTCCCTCTCTTCTGCAACCTGAGTTGCAGTCCGAGTTATCTGAAGCCAGTTAAACAGTGCTGGTCTTGCTTGGAGGCAACATTTATTGCCTTATATCAGTAGTTTTAAACCTCCCTAATGTTGCAACCCTTTAACTACAATTCCTCATGTTGTAGTAACTCTCAATCACAAAAACCAGTTTCATTGCTACTTCTTAACTGCTACTGCTATGAATGGTAATATAAATATCTATGTTTACCAATGGTCTTAGATGACTCCTGTGAAAGGGTCATTCGACCCCAAGAGGTTGTAACCCACAGGTTGAGAGCCACTATATTTTCTGTGTCTTCTATGTCAATAACCATGCACATAAAACCAATTCTCTGCATATCAAAGGATGGCACCACCAGAGATGTGCAAACCCACACTGCTCCATCAACATTGCACAACACAAGGCTTTGGCAACTTGGACAGATTCAAAAATGTCACACAAGGGACTAGAAAACAAAGATGAATTTTGGATCAATTTTCATCAATTGGAGGAAGGTTATGCAAATGATTTTCCTGTTCCAGTGGCCTCATGTTTCTTAAAGGGGAAGAGCAAGGAGATAAAGACTACAGCGTCACAGAGGCTGTCAAGATGTGGAGCTGCTACAAATGCTCACCCAGCACTGGTTTCTTACATGGCCTCATAATACTTAAGACACTTGAGTTCCGTACAATGTATAGAACAGAGATAATTGTTGAGTGTGTGAAACTTATTATATCCACATCACTACAAGCATTTAAAATTTTTCTTTTATGTGAGGGAATGTTTTGCAGGGGTTATGTGTATGTACACTGCACAAGTGCTTAATGCCCCGGAGGCCAGGAGAGGGCATCAGATCCTCTGGAACTGCTGTTACAGATAGTTGTGAGCCAGCTCAAGGGTACTGGGGAATGAACCTAAGTTCTCTGTACGAGTAGCCAAGATGGCTTAATGCTAAGCTCTCTCCTTGGCATTGGTTACAAGCATTTAAGAAATGTTCTATATGATAATAGCAATAAGTTTCTATAAATGATTAAATTCAAATTACTTGGAACCTACTCATAGGAAGGGCTTTCCATAATCAGTAACTAGCTTAGGTCTTGTAGACAAAGCTATGTATGTAGATGCTATGTCACGGAACTGTTTTCATTCATGAAGTTTATGTGAACAGTTTCTCTTAATGCTCTGTAGTATTACTGAAGTAAACAGCATACAAGGATAGAGCAGTCCCCTGAAGGTTTTAGTAAGAGTTCTGAAGTAGCACATACTCAACTCTTGGTGAAATCATCAAGCCCAGTGCTCTCAGTTTAGGGACACTTTGGACCTGGAATTCCAGGTCACTGTCATCTGCTGTCTCATTTGTCTTCAGCATTGCTGAGCCCTGTTTTGGTTTGTTTGTTTTGAGCCAGAGTCTTGCTATGCAATCCAGGCTATTGTCAAAGTCCACATGTAACTCACATTTGTAACCCTCCCCTCAAAGTGCTGAGTGCTGGGATGCCAGGGGTGTGCCCAGCTCCTGGCAAGGCTGTATGCCATGTGAACTTCAGAAGTTATATTCCATTTTGAGATCTTTCTATCATTGTAGCTATGCTCTGATCAGTGAATTTCTTTGTGGAAGCAAACTAGTCAAACTATAAACTTAGGAGGATGTAGGTAAAGCAAGAAAGGAGAGTTTCACTTGAAGTGATATTACCAGACAACCATATCCAGCCCCAGGACACGTGTCAGGTGTGTAGACTCATTCTGGACAGTGAGTCCCTTAGTTGTTGCAGGACTACTGAAACACAGCCATATTATAGATCATATATATAAAACACTTACCATGGGTCTAAGCTAACTTCTCACTCTTAGGATTATAAACTATCAATTGTGTAACATACTTACTTGGATCTTCTTATGCACCATGACTCTTCCAAAATGTAGTAATTCACTTTTAATTTCATCAATTCCTTCTTCACATCCTCAGGTGCTTTCCGGCTATACATTGAATATACTATTTTTGTTCTGGCTCTTGAAGAAAAAAAAATAAGTTGGCAAAACTTTCCAGATTAAAAGGGGGCACAGCCAGCGTTACAATGAAGCAAGCATGGGATGGAACTAGGCACACTCCAGAGAAGACAGAAGGTGAAAAGGCCCGGGAGGAGCTGGCAAGGCTCCTAGGGAGGTCACGACAAGATGGAGCCCAGGGTTCTGGGAGAAGGGGCTTGGCGCTAAAGAACACCCGCATTTCCAAATGTAATGCTGCCTTTGCTCCCGTGCTTTGCCTATGCTTGTCCAGCAAACCCCGAGTGCAAGCAGGGATGAGAGCACACACACCAACACAGTTGGCAGAGGCCACTGCAACCCACACAACTCTCCACCGATTTCTAGATTTAAGAAAAACTTACTCTACAAAACCGCTTTGGAAAATTACACTGAAATTGACTTTTTAATGAAAAAGCTTTTTATTTATAAACTGTGCATCCCATTGTTATGCAAAACAATATACTAATAGTATTCATCTGATCATTTGGGAAATGACTAGCTTTATCTCCTCTGGAAAGTACATCTATATTAAATCTATCACCTCTTCCAAGAGAATAGAATGCATGGTTTATGGGGAAAACAAGTAAGCCTTCTATGACCACCAAAATATCTAAGTTCATTATAGCAAACAATATCATAAAAGCAGAGCTGAAATCCCGCTGAATGAATCTCTTCCAACTGACTCCTCAGATTTCAAGGGAAAAAAAAAAACCAATAAAGAGGAGGCTTTCCTAAAAACCTTAAACTGGTAAAAGCTGGACAACTGTGGTGATAGTGCTAAGGAGACCTGGATACCTTGGACAACTGATAGGATTTCTTTTATCTGCCCACTAGAAAGCCATAACCAAAGATAACAGCATTACTGCACCTTGGAGCCTCAACAGCTTGGCTTCTAGCCCAGCAGCTCCTTCCTCATGAATGACTCTGAAATAACCCTGCTGACCCTATCTTCTCAGAAACCCTCGTCTTCTACTGGGATCCTCACTCGCTGACTATCTGGGTGAGACCTATCCTTCCTACCATGCACCTGTGCACTTACCTTAGACCTGCATCTTCATAATGTGGGTGGTTCACCACGGGTCGGAGAGCAGAGAGCTTTACACTTGCCATGGTGGGCATGGCGCCTGCAAACACTGCATCTGGAAGCAATTGCATGGTCTCAGGAACATGCCGGACCAGTATCAGCAGGGGTTGAGGTCAGGACAGCCCAGTTATTTTGCAAGTAACAGAGATGGCTGAAGGCCACGAAGGCTCCAAGTTTAAGGTTCAAGGGCAGGAGCAGAATGAAGCCAGTGGCTGACAGAGAGAAGGTCTGTAGCCAGGCTTGAGGAACAGGGTGGTCAGCGCTGAACAGTGAGTATCAGCTTCCTTTCTCTTCCTTTCCTTTTCTAATATCTTGGAGAACAGTCTCCAGCTGACTAAGAAAGTTTCACAGCACCAACCACTTCCTACTGGGACAACAAGTTTCCATGGAGACACATGGACTTAAGGAGGATGGGAAGGCTAATACTGAAATTCCATCAAGGAAGGAAACATAACAAAATCATGTTAAATGTAGAACTTACCACTTTGGAAAACTTTTATAAATTTAAACCTATATGAAAATAACAAACTAAATCACTAAGGTATGTATAGCATTCCCTACCTTAAACCATGTAGCCAATAGTGGTAACTCCTCTAAAAGACTTCAGGTAGGATTTTGTGGTAACATGAAATTGTGATGGAAAGAGAATCCTAACTAGATTTAAAAAGTAGCAGGGCTTTCTTGTTCTTTTACCTGGTTTTGTGCTGTCTCGGATCCATTCTATGAGCTCTTCCTGCGGTAAGTTGCTGAACTCCCCTACAATGTTCCATTGGGTTTGTAGGTTTGCCGAACCTTGAATAGACATTGCTGCTAATATAGCAAAGACAACAGCAGCAGGAGGCACTTTGCCAAAGAGCCATCCAAACAGCTGAAAGTCAAGAAGAAACCTGGTGACTGTCAGTACAAAGCAGTGTGTACCAGCAAGAACCTGGTGACTGTCAGTACAAAGCAGCGTGTACCAGCAAGGTGAGAAACCCTGGTGACTGTCAGTACAAAGCAGTGTGTGCCAGCAAGGTGACCCTCCCAAGGAAGAACAACCTGGGCTGCAGTGCCACATGTGGACTGTTTAAAGTACAATTTCATTATTACTACTGTGGGAGGTAGGAGACGTTAGAGGAGAACTGTGGAGTCAGCTCTCTCTTCCAACTCATGTGAACTGCAGGTATTGGACTCAGGTCACCGTGCTTGCCATCAGGTGCCTTTACCCACTGAGCCATCTTGCTGGCCCAGCAAATAATACTTCAACAATGAGATTTGGTATCAAAACTTCAACAATGAGATTTGGTAGCCAAGAAACACAGCTTCAGAAGCACTGCAAGAAGAGCCAGGTTACCTGCCTGATTTATAAGGTCAGCCTAAAATTAAAACAAAGAGCCCACTTATAAAACTTGTTGGTCCAGAATAGGCTAGGGACCCAGCTCACTGGTACAGCACTTGCCTATGGGGCTGGGTTTGATCTCCAGTACCACAGCAGGAGCAGACTTAACCCAATACAGAGTCCTAATGAGTTTGCAACATAGTGCTGACACTGTTACCTGCCCCACTGGTGGGGTGCCAGTCACGATGGAGGACTTGCCACCAGCTCTGTTTCCTGTCCCAACCCAGCCTAGAGAAGGAGAATGGGAGAGGTGTGTGGGCCTCTCTAAGACAGCGTGTACACTGTGAAGCCTCTGCGCACACACAGTCCACACTGGGGAAGGAGCCGTCCCACTGTCCTTTCCTCAGGCTCCCTGCCTGACTTCTGGGAACAGACAGCCCTAGAACTAAGAGCTAGTGCTTTGTAAGCATGTTAGAGTTAATAGAGGTGCGGCTGCCCCTTGCTGACCGACAGCCACACTACAGAGGAGCAGAAATGTCTGAACAATACACCATAAGTAAGAGTAAACTGTCAAGGATGACTAAAGAATAAAACTAGGGACGCATGTACATATGCACATACAAGGAAAAACATCTTAAAGCTTGATTCTGAATAAGAGAATGCAATTTGAAAGCTAACTTCAAACCCACTTTTAAAAATTATATAGCTAGGTTGTAGAAGCACATGCCTTTAAACCCAACACTCAAGAGGCAGAGGCAAGCAGATATACTGAGTTCAAGGCCAGCCTGGTCTACAAAGCAAGTTCCAGGACAGCCAGGGATACATTGAGGAATTTTTCTTGAAAAACCAAAAAAACTATCCCCCTCCAATAATAATAATGATATCAAAGCAAATATGTGATAGAAAAATAAAAAATTCCTCCACAGTTGAGTTGTCCTTGCTATCAGCACCTGTACTAATTGCTGGAGAGCCCAGTCTGCATTGATGTAGTGTCTGCTGTTTGCCAGGATAATTTTACAAGCTAGAAGAGCAGACAGTGATCAGCCTGGACCACTAGGCTATAGGAAGTTGTATACAGAAGCAAAGAGAAGAACTTCAGGGGTAGGGAATTATAACCTGTCAGCCAATACTACTTTAGAATCCTTTAATAGCCAAGGCTGGCCTAGAACTGTCACTAAGTTACCTGTCTGGAGCAGATCAAGGATGCCATAACACACATGTGTGGTGTCAGGAAGAGCTTCAGTCTCATGATCAGAACACCAAGGGCTGTGTATGCTAACAGCTGCAGAGCATGGTAAACCAACTGACGGGAGGAAACAGAAGTGTTCGTCTCTATCATTTGTGAAGGCAAGACATTGTTAATTTGAGTATGCAGAAATGATTTCTTAAACGGCTCTTTCTATGGAATATTTTTATCAATTCTTAGAGAATTTCAAACAAGGCATCTTGAACACAATCATTCCCTACAACTTCCTCTAATTCAAGAGTCTTGGAGCCACACCCCAAACTCTTCACATCCTCTTAGCTTTGTGTCCTCCTTTAAAACAGTAATACCTCAGAGTCCATTTTGTGCTCTGTATACACAGATAAACACATCTTTCCCCTCCTCTCTTCTTCTCCCTTTCTACCTCTCCCCCTCCCCAACTTTCTCATGGGTTTGAGATCATCTGCTGGAGCATTTTAGACCTACCAGGGGCTTCATCTTTAAAGAAAACAGATACTCCCTCCTGCAGAAGCCATTGACAGTCTATACTGTCTGAGTTTGGAGTAGAGGCTCATAAGCATTGGCCCCATCCATGCTAGAATGTGGAATGACTTGGGGGTCCACAGGTCTTGAGCAGGCAACCCCTGCTGTGAGTTTACATGTGGCATACCCTTGCCTCACTGGGCTCCAGAAACTAACTGCTGTTACTGCAGCGGTTCATTCACTGACCAAAAGTGTTTATCAGTTCAGCAAATGAGTCAGCCAATCAGCTTGCTCATTCTTACAAAACACAAACCATGTCCAAGAATTTTGAAGATAAATTAATGACAAGTGCCAATAAATCTAGATACCAGGACTATAAACCAAAGAATGAATGCACACACACACACACACACACACACACACACACACACACACACACAGTGTATATTAAGTAAAATCTTGGTAATGTTAAATATTTACCTCTCCATGATCAAATTGTTGTTTTCTGAAATGAAAAAAATAATATACTCACTACCGAGGAACTCCATTAACTTTTTCTTTTATCTACAAAAATAAGAGCTTTTACAATGTGTTTAGTATTCCTCTCAAGACACAGATATGTAAATCAAAACTAAAAATTTTATCCCACTGCTAGTATACAACCACTTAAGACATCTGACTAGGTATGTATTTACCATACCAATAATCACATGGTGTATACAGCAGATCACTTCAGGCATGACATGAAGAACTCTGAAGCCTTCAGAGCCCATGTGCCTGCTTCCTCCCCTAGTGACTGATCCCTGAGCTCTCTGTCCTACTGCAGCAACAGAGATGACAGAGACACAGGAGTCTCGGGCAGTCTTCTCAGCACCAGGTGTTTAACATCCAAACAGGCACAACATCTGCCCTCAGCTTTGCTTAAATGTTCTCTTTCTGGATACTGTGCTTAGAGACTGACAAGTCCTGCCCTCATCTTTCCCTGCTGACCATCAATTCCTACAGTAACAGGAAGATCATTTAGAGTCTAAAATGGATGAGGTTCCTCTGCAATTAATATGGACTCTCAATCCATCAGCTTCAATGTTCCTCCTCCAGTGACCCCACTTCTCATCCTAGACAACTACCTCCTCCCTTGTTCTCCCCTAATTGCAGTGACCTGGACACAAGCTAACTGATTCCTAAAGCCACCAGAGAAGCTTGTCTCCTACCCAGTGTCCACTTCATGGCAACACCCATCTCACAGTATTCACATTTTATCTTGTTCACTCTACCTGCCCTTCCCAACTCATGGTTTCCATTCCCCTATGCCGGCTGGGAGTTCAGACCTGATGTCTCTGAGGGCTTATCACAGGAAGCCACATACAGTGTGGTTCTCCAGTCAAGGCTGGTTTCCATTGTTGTGCTAATCTACATCTGCCATCTTGGATGCTGCTGCCTGTCCAGTGCATCCAGCTAGGACATTCCACAGTGCTTCATGCACTTGCTCTGGAGCTGACTGTTGGCCGGGGCCTCCTCTCCCAAAACCAAGAAAGAACTCTAATTAAGATCAGATGTCCCGGGAAGAAGATGGCGGCTCCATGTGGCGGCTCCACGTGGTCTCCAAGATGGAGCCAGGGGCCCTGGGAACGGGATGGCTGGACCTTCCCTCTCAAGACTAAGAAAAATGTTTCAGTAAAGACAGACATGTTCTGATCAGTGATTCGTCTCCATGTTTTCTTTTCTCTCCCATCTAGTCCTTACAAGCCCCAGTCTGCCTTCCCGGGAACTCAGGTTTTGTGGGAGACTGAAGGTGGCCCCCAACACCAACTAAAATGGGACATGCAAGAAGAGTCCAGAGTACAATCTAGTCATCCATCAACTCAAGAACCCGGAATACTGAACACACAGAAGAAAGGGAAGGGAAGTAACAAGATCTAAAAGCACACTTCTCTCAGGGTTTAAAGTCAGAGGGAAAGAAGGTAAATAAGCAATTGACTCCCAGTAACTGCAGCTGTGGAGAACAGCAAATGGTATAACATGCAGGATTATGACTGCCTAGAAAGGCTTGTCACCACTGAGTGGTATGAGTGGATTAGAGAGGGGAGACTGGAAGACCCTGAGGGCAAAAAGCAGACAGTGTAGGGAGGTCCTGCTGAGCCAGCCATGAAGACAGCGTACTTGGAGAGGAGAAAAGGTAGAGAGACTAAGAGACATCCATGGAAGGGAGAAAAATGGGACCTATGCAAGGTCCTGGAGACCAAAATGAGGACTGTGATGTAGTTGAGCTTAAGTGATTTGAAGGACTGAAAAGAACAAGCATATTGTGTGTTCTGCCTTCTTCGGGAAATGTTTGCAGCTGGAGGCAAGGTTAGAGGCAGAGATAGTCAGGAAGTGGCAAAAGATGGTAATCCACGGGGGCAGCACTAACAGATCAGAGGAAGAGTGGGCCTCGGTTGTCAAAGTTTAGATAACATTCTAAATATGACAATGGCAAGATATGCATACTGTTAGTATGTGGACCTAAGAGCAGAAACAAAGACAATGGATTCTGAGATAAACCATGGGGAAAATGGAGGTGCCAGATAGGAAAGGTGGATCTGGAAGCTTTCTGACAAAGGGAACATTGAGAGATTTAGAGTTGTTCCCAAGATTTGAACATAGATGAATATCTGTATCAATGATCCTCTTGCCCCAACCTGGGAAGAACATAATCTGATTTGGGAATCTGATCTCAAAGAAAAAATGTATTTACATTGATTTTATCAAATACACAAACCAAGCATGAAAGAGGTAGGATGTCCCTTCTTTCCAAGCAAAAGCACAGTCTTCATTTCCTGAGCACACACAGTGCTAACATGCTATAGTCATTTGCCATTCCCATGGACAGCAAGGAAGGCCAATCCCAGCACTCCTGCCAACAAGACTGCATTCGGGACAATCTCAGAGCCGATGCAGTTTCTACATGAGGCCATGACTACCCTCCTTTACCTCCATGTCCATGAATAAAGCAGTTATGGTGGTCACATCCAAATTAAATGTACCTCTTTCCATCCCCTCTATTTTACAATGACTTTTCTTATGTGAAATGAGATATGAGCAAGCCAGTCCATTTCCACAGGAGAGCTTAGACCCCAGTGACCTGAAAGGCCCACAGGACTCAGGTTTTCTGAAATTGCCTCTGTAGTTAAGTTACTCTTGAAGAGGCAGTTCTATTTTTCTATGAAAAGTTTTCAGCTCCTTTTCCAGAATTGCCCACTACAGTTCTAACTTTGAAGCTGCTTTTCCAAACTCTTTCAACAAAACACTACCTCAAATGATGAGAAATGTTGTCATCATAAACTAGAGTCATTTCCCCTTTCCTGCCCATCCTCACATGTACAAGCAAGGCACAGTTATAGCCAACTGTTTCTAAATGATATACAAGATTGTTCCATTATGTTAGCAAAGCTCTGAAGGTCAAGGGACAGTGTAAAGGTGAGGATATTCACGTTATAAAAGAAAATGCATACAAATACATAACTTATAGTTACCATTTCTCTATCTCTCTATCTCTCTATCTCTCTATCTGTATTATTTGGCTTTTCAAAAGACATCCAGTGACTTATACTCAAACTATTCCCCAAAAGATGGCAAAACATTCCACCTTATACCAGGACCATAATTTTATTCTATACTGATACATATATACTTGACCACATTAACTATCCATATTACACACAATACCATGCTTTGACCTCCATCTCCATTTGTGTAAACTCTTCCATAGGATGGACCTGCAGTGGGGGAACTGCTCAGTGGAAGGGCAGGCCCATTGTGTGTTTCTTGCCACAGCCAATTTTTTCTTCCAGCTGTGCAAGCCCTGGTTATTACCAATTTCTACTACTCTGGTAAGTAGAAAAAGACTTTAGTTTTACCCAAAATGTCTTCATCACAAGACTGTAGGCCTTTCTGAGCCTCCATGAGTCATGTGTAAACACTCACCTTTTCAATTACTACTCTTCTCTATTGGCTACATGAAAAGTCGGGCTGACAGGGAGTTCAGGCAACAAGCTATGGACAAGGGTTCAACCCCTGCAGACCTGGACACAAGGACAGCTTACCATTATGAAAGTGCACAAGAAGGTCCTGGGCATGAGTGTGGTGGAGAGAGAAAACACAGGGTGCTTTTCTGGTGAATTTTTTCGGGTTCTTTGTATGCTTCTGGCTGTTATCAGTCCTGAGTCACATACCACAAATATTGTCTGTAACTATCCTTTCCTTTCAATCATGCTCTTAGCATCTTTTATCAAACTGAAGTTCTTTTGTTTAAAGTTGTCAACCTTCCCAGAATTTAAGTTTTGTATCCATTAGAAAAGGCCTTTCACTTCTTTAATTACAAGTACATTCTCTTGGTTACCTATTCTTTAATATTGCTTCTTAGGAAAGTTGAGTAAAAAAGTGAGGACTACAGTTTTATATTTCTCTGTTTACTTCTCAAATGGTCTCCAACAGAATAACTGATTTTCTCTGCTGAACTAGCATTTCAGTGTCCCTCTAGGAAATAGGGTGAGGGGGTGGGAGGATGGTCAGACTTCTGTGCATGAAATCTGATGAATGAATGCAGAGCCCAGGATTCTCCACAGGAAGTAGAATAGTGACAGCTAAGAGTATCCCTTCTGAATTGCTGAATGGACAACATGCAAATACAGAAGTGCACACTATAGCAAGCTTCCAATTCATGGGACTAAGAACAGTAAGACCATGCTTACCTTGTATGTGTCTGCTGTTTAGCTATGACATCCCGCATATCATTAAAAATCTGCAAATGGATTTTTAAAGACTTTAGAAAAGCTGTTATAAAAAATAAATGTTAAGACTCTTAATATAAATATGAAAAATATGGAGATACAAAACCAGTCGGAAAATAATAATTTCAACATTATCTTGTACTAGCACAGTCCTTGATTTTGTCTAGTAGTCACCAATCCTATTAGAAAAATTCTAATATCCCCTTTAGGATGTGACTAAGAGGCTCAGAGGATGAAATGGTCTCCCTGGTGGGTGAAGGGGCCAGCATTAAGAAGTGCTGCTGGTCCTGACTTCTATTCCTGCTCCACCCCTACATGAGGTGCCTCCCTTAATCAATCACACAGAACCACTGACATGGCTCAGAGACACCAACCTATTAAAATCCGATTTCCTATAGCGTGAACATCCCTATGGCATCTTGTACACACCTTAATTTATCCCCTGGAAGAACGACTGGGCTGCTGCCTCAGTCTCTAACACCTTTCTGACTGATTTATGCATTTCTGGTCCAAAGTGCTATCTCCAGAATTTATCACTGGTCACCAGATTTCTCAGGCACCAAAAGTAATATAGTCATATTTTCCAAGTGGTAGGCTTTTACATATTTGAAAATAATTATCCACCTTCTATTTGAGTCTCTTTCTCTTTAAACAGTGGAGTTTCATTCATCTGACCTACTATATTGCATCACATCTCACCATCAAAGCTGCAGTCTCTTGTTTTGCTTTATTGAGAATAGTCTCACCTCACTGTGCAGCTCTAGCTGGCCTAGAACCAGGGCAGTCTCAAACCCAGAGACATCCACCTATGTCTGCCTGTCAGGTATGAAGATTAAAGTCAAGTGCCATCATGCCTGACCACTGTAGTCTTTTAATAGGTTCTTGATGGTCAATATCTGGCATCTTTGAGGATTATAAAATATGACTCCAAGTGCAAAAATGCAAAGCCAGTGCTGAGGTTGCCACACAGTGAACCAGAGTAAATTGAAAGAAGCTGAAGCAGGTTGAGAGAGCAGAGCTGAGTACCACCAGGTGCCTGGTATAGGAGGAGGGGGCTAAGCCTGAGTCTAGTGAGACAGCAGGCATAAAGGGAGCTACTAGCAATGTCTGATCTTGCACTATCTGTCTACCTCACAGTCACTGGCTGAGTAACACATCAAAATATGCCATGGGGGAAAAACTCTGGGGTACAAAGTCTAGCACAAACCCAATGAGAACAGTAATTATAGTACAGAAGATTGCACAGATAAATTCACTGTGCTAACACAAATCACTAGAGATCAATACATTTGGGGCTTTGTCCTATCTTCTTTAACTGAACATTAATCTCATATTTTAAGTCTTACACAATTACAGCCATTACAATCTACTTAAAATCAGTTTCATACCTGCTTTTCTTCATAGAACAATGATGTTCCTCAGGCCTAGCTTATAACAGGACTTAGAATTTCATTATCAAAGTAAACATGGAGCCCAAACAAGTTATCCAGTTCATAAGTACACTGAAGTCTCCCAATTCTTTTTGATTACCCATTAAGATGTAACTGAAAACTTCTCATATATCATATAAAAGAGCTAAATTATTAAGTATTTTTAGAAATATTACTTAGTATTAAAATCCAGTCAATGGACATGGGTAAATAAAACTCGTATCTGGGTCAATTGTGTCCTCTAGAAATGTCTTCCAAAATGCATGATCAGAACCTAAGCCATCTTTCCTGCATCTAATTTATGCTAACAGAAAGCAAAATATCTGTAAGGCTTCTAAGTATTCATATCAAGGCCATCAGTAAGAAAATACAGAATGTTTCAATTAACTAGGGCAAACTATCAGATTATTGTGTAGCCAAATAACTGTAACTACTATACAAAAACAAGAACGTATGTAATTATAGCAACAGGCCTCTCAGTGGCAAGCGCACCTTTCTAACAATGGCAGCGACGATGACCAGAACAACCGGAAGCAGCAGTGTCTTCGTGTATCTCAGTGGAGTCTAAAATTGAGTGATATTTGTTAGAATTGAGCGGTATTTGTTAGAGGGAAATGTTTTAGCCAAACAAAACTTCTTTTCAAATGGTGAAACGGGTGAATTTCTAAAGGCCTAAGTAGAGAAGATTCACAAACATTCACCAGCCAAGAGTCCAAGTCTGCATGATTCCCATCATTGAAATTAAAGCACGTTTCCATAGAAACATTTCACCAGTGCTAGGTTGAAAACACTAAAAATACAGTTTCCAAAACTCCTGTGAAAGGCAACTCCATTCTTCCCTTTATACACTATTTGCCTATCTGAATATCTCTTATTGTTCATCCTAAAAAAAAGCAGTGTTTATTTACATGGAACAAGCTACCTTGTACATTTTATGCATATTGTTACCTACTGCATTTCTTTTTCTTACACACAAATACATGCTGAATAATGGCCAATGCTTATGAAGGTAACAAAACTAATTTTTATACTTTAATTACAGAAAAGTTTATAGAAATGTATTTAGTAGCACAGTCCTGTATACCTCTCAGTTAACAACCACTGCAGCCACTGCTGGGATGTTGCTCTTATACTTCTGTGTCTGCTCCATTATATATACTGAGCATCTTATACTTCTGAGTCTGCTCCATTATATATACTGAGCATCTTATACTTCTGTGTCTGCTCCATTATATATACTGAGCATCTTATACTTCTGTGTCTGAATCAAGTTTTCAAAAGACAAATGTTAGTATGGAAACTTGCGTTCAATGATACTTAAATACAATGAGATCATTTAAATCTCAAAACTTAAGAGCAAGCAAAGAGCCCGAGAGCCCAACTAAACGAAATAATTCAGTCCTGAAAAGAGGCGATCGGAATTGCCTGTGTTCACCCATCCAAGCACTACTGGAATCATGTTTCCAAACTGCCAACATGGAAAAGGTCATAAATAAATACACAAATGGGAAGAGCTCTCATGAAGCTGCTAGGCTTTCTTCTTCTGAGATAGCCATGCACTGAAGCCCTGAAACAGCAGCCCCTCTTTATGAAAAGTGAAATGGGCAGAACCGAGGGAAGAAAGCCGGATATTACATCTTACCTCCTTCTCCATGAAGTCAAACTCCGCTGCACAAGTATATAGTAAAGTATCAAAATCCTTGTAACTGAAGAATTTTGATGTTAATAAGTTGCCAATATGAGCCTAGAAAGAAAGTCAAGAATCATTACACTAAGCTAAATATTATAACGCATTTTAATCTTAACAATACCCAAAATAGTTTTTGCCGCATGAAAAAGTCCACTGTTCCAATTCTGGGCTTTTGTTAAGGCAAGTTCTGTTCCTCCAACCTCACAGCTGTGTCCCCTGTTCTGCTCCTTACCCATGTCCACTGCCACCCACTCAGCAATGCTCAAGGCATTTACCCTGGAGGTTCTCTGCTCACATCTTATTTTCTACTACATCTGATAAAACAGGCTTCCTAGCTGCCACCTTGCTCTCTCTCAGCAGGCACGTATACAGATTTCTGTACAGCACACAGAAATCCAGGTCTGAAGCACAGAGGGATGGCGGAGTCCAAATTCTGGGAAGGGCCTTAGAAGACTGTTTGAAGGTAGAAGATATGGGACCAAGTCGTATAAAAGGCTCCTCTGTCTGACTATCAGCATGGGCATGTGTGCAGTCGTGTTCAGCTCCCCCCAAAAGGGGGGCAAGCAACCACTTTCACTTTATAAACGAGAAAAGGAAGGCTCACAGACACAAGGCATACACTGAATTTCCAAGTTAATTATTCTCTAAACCAACAAAGATTAGAAAAAGAGTCAATTTTACCTAAGGGCACTGCACAACAAGCACAAAGAATGATGGGAATGTGATGACATACAAGCTGTCAGAGAGAGAGAGACAGGCAGAGACAGAGAGAGAGACAGAGAGACAAGCGGCTGGTAGATCCATGAAGCCAGAAGGGAGTTATATGACCTTGAAACAAATCCCAGAGAGAATGTCCTAGCAAAAGGCAAGTGCCACATACACAAAGAGCTTAAATCATCGAACTACAGGACAGATGCTCAGGTTGGCTTAAGAGAACAAACACACCACCATGCTGCCTACAAAAGACAAACTTCACAGGAAAGCAGAAAGGAAAGTAAACAACATAAGTCTGAAAGAAACAACTTTGGGTAGCAATTGTAGCATCTCATAAAATTAAGTTTAAGGACCAGTGAGATTCAGTTAAGGGCACTTGTTGTGCAAACCAATGGAGTCTATAGTCCCGGAAGCCAAAAGGAGAGAACTCCAACCCCCCTTCCACACATGCCTAGCATGGATTCAGATGTATGGCTGGGAAATGACAAGTGCAAGAGAGAGAGGTCAGCTGACAGTATTCACTAGAAATGATAAGCACTACTCCAGGAACAAAGGAAGATAAAACAAAGAACACATTAGCACGATCCATAAATAAAGACTATCAACTTTATTAGAAGAGCAAATACACTTTGTTTAAGTGAATTAAAAAATCTAAGTCTATGTGTATACACACACACACACACACACACACACACATACCAAGTAATAACAGTATCTTAACATTCCATATAATTTTTTTCTAATCATAAATGCAGTAAAACTAGAAAATAGATAGTAATAACTTTAGGAATCCTTTTGATGGAAAATAAATAAACCATAATTTAATAACCTCTAGATCATGCAGAAAGTCGCAAAATGACAATTTAGGAAGGATACAAAAAGCACTACTTACAGGAATAATTCAGACAAACTTCCTAGAAAATAAGAGTGGTAAAAGCAAAAGGGCCGAGCATTTTCCTACATGCTCAATCTTGCAAATGGACTCTATAAAAGTTAATCTCAACAGAAGAGTGTGGCTAAAGTGGCTTGGCAAGGAGGAGGAAGGGGAGAGGTGGTCAGAGCGTACATAACTATAGCTGGTAGGAAAAGGTCAGCAGACCTGTTGCACAGCAGGTGACTGTCATGAGCAACCCCTTTCCATTGCTAAATGCAAAGGTGGATGTGGAGAGCGTTCCTCACTAAATAACAAAGGTATCCAAGGACAGGCTGCTTTCCACCATTCCACAATGTACCAGGACAGGCTGCTTTTCACCATTACACAATGTACCACACAATACTGTATACGCTAAACACATACAGTTTTACCTGTCACGTTAGAGAAGTGGGAAACATAATTGTTTTAATCATAAAGGACCATTTCCCTAATATGTACATATGTAAAATTTGTGCATGCATCTTCGGCTAGCTGGGTTTAACAATACCTCTTCTAAAGCAGACTCCCTTGGTGACAAAGAATGGGCAAAGGTCCTGAAGGCATGTGCCACAGCTCCAGTCAGATGACCACATTGAGTTTGCACTGAAAAACCTCCACAGAGAGAAGATCCTGAGCGCTGTAGGCCTTACTGCTATTCTCTGGCTACAATTAAGGGGAAATGCCAGCTCTACCCAAGCTTTCTCTGTCTTCAAAAATGTGGGAAGCTACCACTATCCTGAAACCCAAATCATTACAATCAGACAAAATCATTACAGGTAAAGAGAAAAACCTTATACTTTCATGATTAAAGGCAAATACGCTTAAACTACGAGCTAGCCAAACCCAGCACTAACAAGAAAGAATAGCACAATGAAAAAGTGAGGTTTGCTTGGGAGTACAACCCTGAGTTAGTTAGGAAGCCAGTGAATGTGGAGACTTCTGGATATGGAAGAGTCAGAAGTTTTCTCTTCCGAGGCAGCTACAAAACCCATACAAAAGTGTCACAAACAACCATGTCACAGTCTTCTAACCTAAGAGCCACCAAGTTGTCTTTACTGATTAAAACGAATTTTCCTTAAAGAAATGGGAGTTGGTGGCACTCCCACCTCAGTGTTCCACCATGGATGCTCTAGTTTGTTGGATCAATGCTCGTTCTCTTTGAAGACAATGGAACCAGTTTCGAAACTTGATTTGAAACATATTGGAAATACCATGATTAGCACCAGCAGGAAATGAAAGATGGAAGCTATCCTGCCAGAGCCTAAAGTGCAGCCCAAGTGACACAACAGAGGTGGGCAGAGGAGGTGTCAATGCTACCTCGAGAACCTAGCCATGAGACAACCATCTAAGGGATGGGGACAGCCCCACACCCCTACAGGACAGAGACAAGAACCTTCCAAGAGAAGTCATGCTTTCTACAAACCCAAAGTCGATGGTGAAGAAGGTGGTATGAACAGGAAACAGGCAAAAAGACACAGAAGGCAAAAAGACTGGAAACTTTATCAATATTTATTGAAGAATGTTGATTTGATTGACTTCTTAGGAATAATCAAGGCCAGAGGGTTTTCAGAAGTTGTAACCAACAGATAATTCTATAACTGGCAAATGAGAAAAAATAACCACAACAACCAAAATCAAACACTGGAATAAAACCAAAACCTCTTAGCCCCATGGCTAAGAGTCCTGGCTATTAAAAGTTATAAAATGGAGTCATGTAGGTTAAAAAGAAACAAGCCTCCTCAAATACAGGAAGAAAGACAATAAAGATGGTGAAAATGTTCATAAATGCAAAAGGCAGTGACCCCCTTTGTTCTTCTTTTGTTTAAGATAAGAGTCCATAGAGCAATAATCTGAACTCATGCTGTGGCACAAATCCACAAGGTCAATGTACGGCATGCTGATGAGAAGGAGAGGAAGGAGAGAGATTCTGAAGTGGGGTATTATAGATTTAACCTGAATTAAGCTAACATTAACCTGAGCAGATTCTTTAAAATTAAGATATGCATTGCAATCTCTAGAAGCACCACTGAAAATTAAGTAATTAAGAAATGAGGAGTTATTCATAGCTTAATGCACTGCAGCACTATCCCCCAACCGAGCAAACCTAGCAAACTAAGGAGGACATAACAGTGGATCTACGGAGAAAATCATGGTGTGTGTGTGTGTGTGTGTGTGTGTGTGTGTGTGTGTGTGTATACAATAATGATAAACCACAACAATAATAACCATGGCAACACCAGCTAAAGCTTGTTGAGCACTGACTGCATGCTATCCTGAAAAAGATCCTTTAATTTAGGTAAATTTTGTAAGATCTCACAGGTCAGACGTGGCCATTCAAACGTAAGGAACCATAAAAATGCTGAAAAGAATGTACTGGGATGTACAAGTATGTTTTTGTCTGGTTGGTTGGTTGGTTGGTTGGTTGTTTGGTTGTTTTTGTTGTTGGTTTTGAAAGCTACAGAATTTGTTACTGGAAAAATGAGACCTACTTAAAACCCTCACACCTTTGAGCTTCTCAGAGAGAACAGATCGCTACAGGAGCAGGCGCAGCGCTGGTGCGGTTTCTCCAGAAGGACAATGAATGGAGGAGGAAAGGCACAGCCCTCTCCGAGACTGGGTACCTGGAACGTGCATCCTTAGCAACAGCACCTAAGGATGCTGCAGGCCTTGCTGCAGTTCACTGTTACAGTGCTAGGGACACTCACCAAACTTAGGTCATCTCTTGTGCAGAAATCTACACTGACACTAGGCTACAAAAGAAATGTTACAAGTGCCTTCAATCTGAATATGTCTTAGTTTGTGCCCCAACAGGAAGGAAACAAAGTCCACACACATGAACCTGGAGCCATTTTACTGCCTTCCTTCTTACCCTCTACATCCAAGCTGACTCCATCACCCCTCTCCTGTCATGTGTTGCACACATGCCTCCTCATTCTCCTTCTGTGTGCTCCTGACGCATCCCAAACTTACTACTCCTTTTGTCGTAGCCTTCGGTAATCTTTTGTATTATTATAATTGCTGGGAAGCCCCTAATTAAGAATATGCTGATCACAACATCAAAAATCAAGTAAGCAAAGTGAGGCTGCAGAATGGCTCAAGGAGGGAGGTACATTGGCACTCACTGACAAAGCATGAGACTAGCATGCATATAAGTCCAGCATTATCAGGGGTGAGACAAGAGGATCACTGGGGCTTGCGGTCACCAGTCTAGCTACAGGTTCAGTGGGAGACATTGTCTCAAGACACTAAGGTAGAGTAATAGAACAGAATACTTCATGTCCAACTCAGCTCACCCACAGGCACCCACACAAGCACCATGATCACACACAAATAAATAAGCAACCATTCAAAAGAATCCTTAATAAAACAGAAATTTTAGTCCCTTAGCAGCACACCAAAAGAGCCACTGGCCTACAAAAGTCATCAAACTGTAGCAGGCTCCTCCTTCCTGTTCCAGCCTATGGCTACTGCAGCAAAATGTTCCACAGCACAAATGTCCAAATGGAGGCTGTCCAAAATGGGGGCTCCTGTCAAAATGGTGGCACCACACGATCTCCTTAGCTTGCAGCCCTCACAGGAGTTTAGAAGCTTTCCATGATGGCACCCTGCCTTTCCTGCCTCAGGGAGAGCTGCCCCTCAGGAGCTGTCCACACTGGGGACACCTTTCCAGCCTCAGCCTACTGCCAGCATGAGGAGCTGTCCGAGGTGCAACACCTTCCTTCTTGCCTCAACCTAAAACTTTGTGAAACAGCACTGCAGGAGCTGGCCCACAGGAGCTATCCACAGTGGCAGCACCTCCTCTTCAGCCTTGCCACCTCCCCACAGCAGCCCCACAGAGATGGCGCCTCAGCAAGAGCTGCAGTGGGGAATGACTTCCTACACTAACCCATGGGCCCAATTCAGGGAAAGGGGGTGTGAAAAAACCCACCAATACCTGAGCCAGAACACCCACCAATTGCTGAGCTTTCCACAAAACACCCACCAATCCCTGAGCTCCCTCAGGCTCAGGACTTGAAATCCTACCAACCCTCCCTCTGGAAATCTCTCCCCTCTACCCCCCTCAGAAATTCTATATAAGCACTGTCCCTTTGTCCAGTTGCCTGCTATCCACTCCAGGGAGAAAAAGGTGGCCATCCCTTGATGCATCCCTCCAAACCCTGGCCCCTCCAATAAATCTCTTTCCTGACATTTCCTACCTGGTGTGACTCTATCAGAAGAAGCCATAAGAAAAGACGCAGCAAAGAGAAGTACCCAGGCTGAGTCTCCTGAGTTCCTCAGCTCAGCTGGGGATCCCCTCCCCTGGGAGCTACAATGCCTCTGATGAGGATTGTGTTTCCTGAGCCCCCATGTCCCAGGCTG
The DNA here is from genome assembly GCA_902729485.2 of Mus minutoides. NCBI lineage: Eukaryota > Metazoa > Chordata > Mammalia > Rodentia > Muridae > Mus > Mus minutoides. Next base: position 89,525 of record LR753764.1, on the reverse strand, counting down.
CCATTCTACTGGGATACCTTTTCCCTTCAGAGCTATGTGGTTCCTGGGCTTCCAAGTCACAGGATACCCTTCAATCCCAGCAGAAGCAATTACAGAAATGGTTCATTTCATTCTCAGCCTTAGCCTAACAAAACAAAATCTCTTAAGTCTAACCCAGCTCTCACTATGAATAACGGCATACATCCCACACTTACACTGACCACAGATATGAGAAGGGCAGATTCTGCCCATGATTTTGAAGATACTGTTCCATTGGTTTTAAAGGGAGACTATAAAGAAGTTATTAAATGGCTGCACAGACCTCAAATCTTAATCTCCAGAGTTCTTGCTTTACATTTTTATATCTTGTGACAAAGAAATATACTAAAATGAGGACTGTCTTAATTCTCTTAAAAACTATATACATCAACACATTCCTTATTTTCTTTCTTTCACTGAAGAGAGAAAATAATATATACTTCACACCTTGAAATCTAGCTTAAGTAATGATATTCTAATAATTCCATTAATTTATTCTCTGCCTACTGGATTATTTTCAAGTCTTTCAATTTTAAGCAAAAATATACTTACATCATCTGCAATGCCAAAGATCCTGGAAGTCACACACTTGAGTATAACAGTTCCAAATAACCAACAACACCCTTGGATAACCTACAAAAGAAAAATTCAAAACAAAACAAAACAAAACAAAACAAAAAACCAACTTTGCTTCTGCCTTCTGAAGTCTGGTGACCTAAAAAGAGCAAATGCTTTATTCCCATGTGTACAGCATCTTAATCTCCAAGGGAAAATGCCTATTGCTTTGAAACCAAGGGTTATTATAACAAAAAATAAGACCGAAAACATATGACATTTCCAGCTAATTGTCTTTATGTCTATCAGAGATCTAAACAAGAACTGCTTAACTCCTATGGTGGGGGGTCACACATGGTTGCTCCTCAGAAGAAACGTGGGGTAAAAAAAAATAAAACTTCAGTGGACTACTAAACCCAGAAGGCTCTTCATATATTGAGCCCCTCCACTGTAAAGCATAAAAGCAATGCTATGTTTTGGAGAAGAAAAAAGAATGCCTCGGTTTCTGCTTACCCATAAGTTGAGTTCAGATACTTTCATTCTTAGGAACTGGGACTTCATTGCCAGCATGCCCTAAATAGGAACACAAATGAACATCAGAAGCCCAAGTAATAATATTCTGAATAACTAAGAATTTGAAGACTATAAAATTCAGAGCATGACTGATTTATTAATTAGTTATTTGGCATTTTGACACATGTATAAGATACATCCTAATTACTCTCTCATCGCAGATCCTCAGTCCTTATCCCTTCTATTTACAAATTTCTTTCCCACAGCCATGCCTTTTGCTTTGTTTTGTGAAGTTTTCATGATTATCATCCCCTGTCCATATATGCAGTTAGTTACTGATCTCAAAGCATCTCTTTTAAAAAATGAGGCTAAAAACCCCTACTTTCAGTGAGTTTGTAAAATTGAAAGAAAATCAGAATATATAAAAGATGAAGTTCTCTATTTTATATATGGTTTGCCTATAAAGAGGTAATGTAACAATTTCAAATTTTAAATAGCTCATATAAACTTAAGGTTCCCTTTAAGCTAAAAGTTCCTGGCTTACCTGATGAGATTTTACATGAGATTTTACTATATTAACAAAATATTTCTGTGTTAAGTCTTTCCAGGTACATGAATCCTACACTATATTACGTCTAGAGAGAAAAACATATTTCAAACTTAGCAAATATATATTTAAAAAAATCTGACAATCTTAATCCTGGGTGCCATGACAGCATCACCGAGTTTAGGGTTGAAAGTGGCTTCAGCACAGCCTGTCCTGTGAGAGGACAGGCAGCGCCTTGGGCTGGAAAAGGCGCATTTCTTGGAAATGGTATAAAGTAGCAACTTCTGAAACAGGAGCTTAAGACTCCTAATTTATTAATAGATTCTAGAAATCAGGTGAATGAAAGGACACTCCTCAAAAGGCAGGAAGCACTCAGATGGGGAGCACAATGTGCGCCTGCGTGTGTCTGAGGCACAAGCTCTGGTAAGGTACATGTATTCAGGTAAGGTTTGTTAAACACTAAAGCCCGTGGATCAAAGCCAGTTTCTAAAGTGCACAGGAGTCTAAATTTTAAAAAGACTTTTATACTTAGACTGAAAAGATGAAAAGAAAAATTAAGAAGCACAGAAACAACAATGAGCCCATGAGCAAAGCAGGAAAGAGGGAAGGCTGAGGGAGCAGCGAGCAGAGCGAGGGCTGAGGGAGCGAGAGAGCAGCGAGCAGAGCGAGGGCTGAGCCATAGGAGGCGGGCTCTGAGCATTTTCACAGTGACTTCACTGAGTCTTATTTTCTCTGCTTTCCAAGTGAGAACGTCATCACTCTGTCAGGTAGAGATAAAGTTGACAGATACTTCATATAACCCTGCAGAAGGTACTCAAGCCAGTGATAAAGAAATGGAAACTATTTGTTTCTAAAGCAGCCAAAGACAGATCAACTGAAAATAATTAGTTACCAAGGAGTGGGCAGGTTAGGTGAAGCTGGGACAGAGCTCTGAGAGTATATGGGGAATATCCATGATCATATGTCATTGCATACATATATAAAATTATTTTTTAAAAAGAGCAGCCAAAGGAATACTTACCCAAATAATTACCAGAGATGATGCATAGTAAGATGTTAATAACATCGAGTTCCCAAACATCAAAACAAAACAAAGCACAAGAGAAATCTGCAAAGTCCAAAAGAAAGGCAGTTAGTGCGCATAGACCCAAACAAAGAACAGAGCTTTCAATAAGTTGCAGCTTATTGAAACTGCCCCTAGTACTGCCTTTTGCTTCTATTCTGCTTTCCTCATCCTTGGCACGAATGGCAAGGACCTGTCAGATGCATCTTATGCACCTGCCAATACATTCCTACAGATAGATAACCCACCTGAAGAAAACCTGATGGACCAAGATGCAGTTATTTCAAAAACAAAAGACAAAATACTGACAAATTGTTATACAAACAGATTGTACCAGTTTACTCTTCCCTAAACTAAATAACTGCACTGCTGTTGACACACACTCTGACACATACTGCACATTACTTCCTTAAGTGCTCCATCATACTAGGGAAAATGCTGTGTATATGAGACAGAGCCTTCCACAGGTATATGGTATTAGTATGATCTGCTTATTTCTACTGTCTTCTTTCTATTAGATTAGTGGTTTTCCTTCATCTCCTTATGTGTCAAAGGACAAAGCTGCTTATGAAACAAACATACTACAATATTTCCCCACTTCATTTTTCAACTTTGTCCTTTTTCTGTATTATGCTTACTGCTTAAAAATTTAGGTCACTCATACTTATCATTTATCTCCTTTAAGTCTTCAAGACTTATCTTTATAATTTAAAAAGTCCTTTAAAATGAAAAACCCATCCTTTATTATAAAAGTTTTGTTTTTCTTTGATATATGTCCATTTGTGTGTGGATTTCATTTCAAAAATATATTTAAAAACAATGTAATACACTAAAAATTCAGAATAAAGAGACGTTACTGTCATTTCAATTGATACAGAAAGGTACTTAGCATAATTCAACATAATCCAGTTACAATGTATTGAACAAACTAGGGGCAGGAGGAATCTCCCTTTACATAATAGAGGCCATACATGAAGAAGCCCACAGTACACTCAGTGAGAAACTAAAACCTCTCCCTCAAGGAACAGAGAGGCAGGAAAGAGAACATCCAAAGCAAACTGGAGACAAAAGGGTACATCTCTGCCCACAGATAGTGTTGAATAAAGAAAAGCCTAAAGGAGGGATAGCAGTCATTAACAGGGAGGACGGTACCGGGATGCAAAACTAACTCAGAAACAGCCAAGTACCCACATACCAACAAGAAACAATCTGAAAGAAGAAATCGAGAAAATAGATTCTTTTTGGCCAACAGCACCAGAAGGAATAAAAATACTCAATGGACAGCTTAGTTGTGGAGGGACAACATTTATACAAAAACAAAACAAAATATAAAATGCCACTGAAAGCAACTAAAGCATGAATAATGAAAAGACAGCTCATATTTACTGTTTGAAGACATGAACACCCAGATATCTACAGATTTGCTGCAAAGCTATGAAAACCCAGCATCTTTTGCAGAAATAAAAATCCATACAAAATCTACTGGGAAATGGGGTAGACCCTGCAACAGTGAAAGGGACCAGGGTAAGACTCAGACTTGGGTTTCCAACTTGACATAAGGCAGAGTACTGAGAATGCTGTGCAGCAGGCATTCTGTCAAAGTAGGCCAATGACAGGGAACCTGCTCAGGCACAAGCCCTGCCATCAGCCGACCAATGATCCCTTATAAGAATTCCAAATCAGTCAATGGAGACAACCCTCTCGAGAAACAGTGCTTAGGAAAGGACATTCTCCCATATACATGGAACCATAGTATTTTCTTGGGTAGGACATTATGAGCACAGAGAACAAGAAAAAAATAGTTGGACTGGCATCTAAATATCAATGGTCATCAAGGGATAAAGGATAGCAAAGTCAAACAAACATCAACTTACAGATATAGTCATAATCATAAATATGCATAATTCCTAAAACCCAATACAAAACAAACTTCATTCAAAGATGAACTAATAACTTGAAATGCTGTCTCTTCAAAGATACATATATTACTAAAAACCACATGACAAAATGCTCACCATCATAAAAAATGAGAATGAAGAGACCCTATAAGGAGAGTATCACGCAAAAGCTTGGAAGTTGTCACTGGGTCTTAGGAACAAGGAGAACACTACCAACTAACATGTGCAGTGGGCAGAGATGTGAGGTCACAGGGAAAGTGCCTCAGAACATAGGAGGCATAGGGTGCAACTCAACTCACCAGAGCACAAGCCCCCATGGAAACAACCCAGACAGGGAGCCGAGCCCTGCACTGTAATAGAGTAATGGCTGCTGAGTGGGCCCTGAGAACAAAAACCACTGAGGAAAATCCTTCTATGTTTTCAGCAGAAGGAAAAAATAGCAATGCTTTGAAAAATGCCAGAGTATCCTGTTCACAGGAAGAAATCATGCTAGCTTTCACATGCTCATCTAGAATATGGGAGCTGTGGAAACTTTTTAACTTACTTCATGGGACAAAGTTACTGTCATTCTAACTCAGACAATGACTCACAATAAAACTATTGCTAATCTCTCAAAAACATAGATGCAAAAAAAAAAAAAACCCAATTCAATGAACTATGAGCAAATCAAACTGGACAATGAATAAAAAGACTCTTACACTACAAGCAAGTGGGTGAACCCCAGGCAGGTAGCATTAACACCTACCCACCACCACCTGAAGCCCAGGCAGGTAGAATTAACATCTACCCACCCACCACCTGAAGAATAAGACAGGAAAGAAAAGTTATCTGACCAAATTCAACATGGGTTCATGGTTTACAGGGAAAAAAATCTGCAGCAAAGTGAGAATAGCAAAGAAATTCCCTCCACTTGACAAAGAAGGTTTACAAAAGTCCATGTTATTCCACATCAGAGTTAAGATAATGAAGCTTCCAACCTAGAGCAGGAGCTGGGCTCTAAGCTTCCTGCTACTTCTTCTCCAAAAGCCCATAGCCTACAGTAAGGAAGGATGTGAAAATTAAAAGGAAAAATATTAACTATCTTTGCAGGTGACACAGCAATCTGTGAAGAATATCTCAAACAATCAACAAAGCCCGAGTTAATAAGGAGCTGCAGGGAGGTAAGATGTGGGCTACTGCCCATCCCAGCAGCAACAGAGTCTGAAATCAGTAACACTGACACTTAAGCCAGCACCTGACAAGAACGACTATGGACAGATCCAAAAAAAAAAAAAAAAAAAAACCCACATAAAAGATCTCTAGGCACAAGTTTACACACACACATACACACACACACACACACACACACACACACACACACACATACACCACACACACACACACACATATATAAAATAAATTAAAAAGTATATATTGGGGCTGGAGCTGTGGCTTTGTGGTTAAGTACTTGCTACATTTGCTAAGGATCCCGCTGTGGCTCCCAGCACTCCCGTGGCAGGTCACAACCTTTTGTATCTCTAGTTTTAAGGAACCCAATGCCCTCTTCTGACCTCTGCAGGCACCAGGCACACATGTAAAGCAGTGACATGCACACTGACCAAACATATACAGATCTGTAAAAAAAGAACTATGCAACCCTGGGTAGAGTATTCAAATATGTAAATAACCAAATCTTTAAAAATAATTTAAAATTCCAACTCTGAGATTGTCAATGCCAAAATCAGGACAGGCCATAGACTAAGGGAAAGATGTTTGTAAATGTACATGGGAGCCAGGCTGCAGCCTGGGGAGGGAGCAGCTGAATGTCATGCATGCGGCTCTTGAGTCAATTCCCAGTACCCAGCTAAAAAAGAGGAGAAAGATGCCATCTGTTAATCCATTATTATCCAAAATAATACCAAGGATTATTAAAACTCAATAATAAGAAAATGAACAACCAAATTTTAAAAAAGATGACAAAGACCTAAACAAACATGACACAGAATCAGAAACACGATAAACAATCCTTCCTTTCTGGCTGATGTGGGCTCAGAGGTTCAGAGGAGGGTATAGAAGCTGCAGGCCCCCTTCCTTTCTCTCATACCCCACTTTCTTTCCTCCCTGTCCCTCTCTCTCCTGGTGGGAATGCAAAATGGTACAGACACTATTGAAAATAACTTGTCAATTTTCTAAACACTAGATAAACAGCTGCCCTATGATTCAGCAATAACTTTCCTTGGTATTTATCCAAATGAATTTAAAATTTAAATCTATATAGAAGCCTGCAGGCAAATGCTGCAGCAGCTTTACGCAGAGCTATAAAAACTCCCCTCTGTAAGTAAATGGATAAACCATGACATAGACAAAAGGAAGGGGGAAAGGTCAAAATGTTACTGGGTTATGAATAAGTGAGCTATCAAGGTACAAGAGGACTAAACCTAACTGGATTCAGTAAATGGAATACATGGATCTATCTGCAAAAGGTTATGAGCTATCTAACTCCAAATGCATGGCAATCTACAGAGGACAAAACAACACAAAGACGGCAGTTACTAGACACAGGGAGGCAGGCCTGGATGGCTTCCAGGACTGTGAACCTGTTCACAGGATGTATCATTGCCCATCAGGTCCTATAAAATACACATGCCAAGAGTGTACCCCAACAAAGCCCAGACAGTGGGTTCTTAACACCTGTCTGTGCAGGTGTTATCAGCTTTGACAACAGTACATGCTGGTGCAGGACAACCACAGTTTAAGGGTCTTATGCACAGGGACTTCTGTTCAACTGTGCTGTAAACCTAAATCTGCTCTATAAAATACAATCTCTTAATTAAAACCAAGACAAGGAAAAATTGCAATGGGAGGTCCTATTGCCATTAGATTGTCTACAATACCTCTTTAGAGACAGAGAATAAATGTTATTTATTGCTGAGAATATGAAATGGTACCTTAACTGTAGAAAACAGTGTCACCGTTACCAAAAAAATAAAAATAGGCTTGCCACTTGATCAATGCCAGTCTGAAAACTAGTAAACAAAGACATGTTCATATTCATAGAAGCGTTTTACTGAAGAGAGACTAGAACATGGACCATCGAGGCAGAGGAAGAAAGGCTTTCTTTCATAACAGACTCACTGCTGTTCATTTCTTCTAAAAAGTAGTGAAAGCTCGATGAGGGCGTGTAAGAAAGGCAGCCACACAGAACAGTGGGTTGGACCTGGTGCAATCCACACAACACACTCAATGAACACAGTGCATTATACTACTCAGAACCAGGTATCTCACCTCTCTCTAACTAAAGAGAGAATTTGCAGATGTATTTGAGCAGGAGGTCTCAGAAATGAAAACGGGGGCAATGAAACACACCAAGATGCACTGACTCATGGAAAAAAAGAGAAAATGTAAATTATAACTACACTATACTATTCTATATAAATAGACAGCATATTTAAAGAAAATGGAATGTTGTGAGCCATTACATATATGCTCTTTTAAATACTATCACCATTTGAAAAATGATTTAACAGTTACAAAGTTGAACATATTAATACCTTGGCATAGAACAGTCCTAGATAAAGACTCCTGAGAAATGCCTATACATTGCCCCAGGAGATCCAAGTAAAATTACACCCCATTATTTGTTAATGAAGAGACAGAAGTGGAAGCAAAACCTTCAATGTTCTTCAACAATGAAACAGAAAAAACTGGTTCATGCCACAGAAAATACACAGCAGCGAACATTTCTGAACTCTAGGAAGGAACATGCAAATCCCAGAAACCTGAGAAAAAATTTCAGTCTCAGAAAAAAGTCATTTACATCAGCCTGAAAAACTAAGTTTCTAGTTCATAAATATGTGGACAACTTCAAAATAACTATATAGGAAAACGGAAGGAAACCACTTGATGACAGCTCCGTGAGGACAGTGGTCACCTCCAGGGGAGGTGAGGGAGGGCTATGCTTCGCTAGGAGAGCAGGCTCATGCTCACTAATACTGTAACTTTATTCATAGGCTTTCTAGAACCAACCAAACCAACACCCTAAGTGTGCGATAAGAAAAGCTGGTTATGGTCCAGTACAGTAACATTGAGATCACCAGAGAAAGAAAACACTGCCTTTGTGTATAAAAGGCAGAGTGACAGAGAGAAGGTAAATACTCTCAAAGTACAAACATGCAATCAGCAGAAACCACCCAGCCTTGCAGGCCTCACCCAATTCCACTTTACATTAACATGAGGCTCCATGGCTGGACAGTGCAGCACTCCATGTGCCCTGTGCCCAGCTTGGTACATAAGAGAACAAGATCCAAATTAAAACTTTCTTGGTGGTCTAGTTCAGCCAAGAGCAACTGCATCAGTGTCTGAATGACAGTGACATTAAAGAAACACATCAAAAATGAGTTTCAGAAATAAATCACATCTCAGTAAGGAGTTTATTAAGGTCAAACTAAGCAGAAGAAAAAAAAAACCAACAGAACTCATTACCATGTGCATATAAATGATCTTCTGTAATTTATATGTATCAATGTATCCCACAACATACACGGCAAATAATGATGCAATCTGAAATCAAAAAGAAATTATGTTAAAAATAAAGATCTCTCACACACACACATAAAACAAGTACCCACATGAATAAAGACAAGACCACCTTATTGTTTCAAATTATCCTTACACATGAATTGAGTGGTCTAGTTTTCCTTCTTCCTCTAATTTATTATTGCAAATAACTATTAACTGATCTTGTACACTCCTAATATGATCATGGCACTCCTAATGCACACAGAGAGAAATATCAACTCCATGGATTGCCCGAAACAGAACTCATCGTAATATCAGCTTAACTACTGTCAACACATATAATTAAAAAGTCCTCTAGCCAACTAAACACTTGAAAATATAACTATAACATGACTACTAGGACATAATTACAGAAGATATAGTAAATTAAAAAGTAATTAAGTAATATTTATATAAAAACATCTCCATTTATATAAAAATATCTCCATGCTTGCCACCTCCATTAGTGTTATGTATAATTCAAATAAATAGTCACATGCTAGTCACAATCAAATTTCAGGTTCCAAATTTGAAAGAATATTACAAGTAACTTTTTTTCAGTTTAAAGAGAATTCTGTTATTTATTAAAGAATTCTAAAATTCTTAGAATTATCACAATTCTAAAATTTCTAGATTTAGATGAATTCATTGATTAAATGATACTCCAGCTCCTATAGAGGGTTTTTATGACAGTGTCTCTACCCTTCTCTCTCTCTCTCTCTCTCTCTCTCTCTCTCTCTCTCTCTCACACACACACACACACACAAACACACAAAGCATTCAAATTAAATACTATACCTCTTCACACACAAACATGGAAAAACTATATTAACAGCTAAATATTTACATACAACCTATCTAAGCATTAAGCTTGGTTTTGTTTTTGTTTTCTTATTTCCGAGTCCTCTATACATTTCTACTAATAAAAAAGGCATGGTTTCTTTTCCTCAGTATCCATGGCGACTGCAAGGCTTCAGGTGATTACCATGATAGGATGTGTGAGCAGGTGTGTGCTACTCTGTGTGAGCCCCACTAGAGGCAGATAAACCCTTCTGTATATCCCTCACTTCCCCACTTCACACAGGCTATCCCACTACCTGGAAGCAACTAGAAGCCCCCTTTACACTCCTGGAGCAGAGCAGCACACTTGTGGGGAACAATCTTGGGATTCCAAGAATAACTCAACCCAAAAAATGAATTTAAATAGAATATAAAGAAGACAAAGCCTCAAAGATAAAATAAAAAAAAGATGTGTTTTTTTTTTTTTTTTAAAAAAAAGCAAACAAAACCCCCTAGCCTTTTTGTTTCTTAAATAGTAAAAAAGCAACCAACAGAACCTGGTGGGCTGCGCAGCTGTGAGCTTAGCTCAGCACCCGGAAGTTGAGCTAGAGCATCCTCACTTTGAGGCCAAGATTCTGTCTCAAAAAATAAAACAAAACAAAGTAGCTAACCTTACTGACATCTGGCTGGGTGCAGGGTGTGACACTGCGGCCTAAACACACTACCCTGTAATGCTAACCCAACCAAGGAGAGCGCACACTTCCCTGCTCTGTGCTTCAGCAAAGACGAATCTGGAAGAAAGTAAAATTAAGGTATTGTTTCTTTGTTCGTTCGTTTTTCTTGTCTTTCTGGGGTTTTGTCTGTTTCTTTGCTGGCTTTGTCTAAGAAGGTAGTAAGTAGTTAAAACTTAAACCTAGATCTGCCTGCACTCCCGAGACAAGGGGGCGGAGCATTCCCGAGGCAAGGGGGCGGAGCACTCCCGAGACAAGGGGGCGGAGCATTCCCGAGGCAAGGGGGCTGAGCATTCCCGAGGCAAGGGGGCGGAGCATTCCCGAGGCAAGGGGGCGGAGCATTCCCAAGCATCTCTCTACCAGAGTTACAGAAATGTGAAAAGAATAACTTCATTAACAGTAACTCAGAAACGCCTGAGCCCACAGAAGCCTCCTCTCTCAGAGGGCTACCTTGCTTTATAAATCTGGAAGAGAGAAGCAGGAGTACATGGCAGGATGATAAATAACTGACATTAGGGCAGCCACACCAAGCAAGCCCCTGCCTGTTCACTCTCTTGTCCCACAATCAAACTTCTTCAGGGATTTGAGCCCCAAGATGTTATTCATGTTCCAATTAATAATCGAACATTCATGCACGTACAGACAGAACTAATGCACTCAGAAGGGGCATGCGGGATGCAGAGCACACTGGGAGTGGGGCACGCAAGCACCAAGCATGTGAGTTGGGATGAAAGTGTGGTAGGGAGAAATGGAAGGGAAGAGAATGAGGGCGGGTCTGATGCAAATAAGCACTATGTGTGTATGAAACTGGAAAAAATATTTTCAGAACTAATCCTAGTGGGAACACACTTTACCTAAGACGTCCCTCGGGTTAACCACAAGTTCTCCTTTCAGCCCTAACAATTACAAAATAAAAGACAAGCATCTGTACAAACCTGAGTTCTACTAGTAAGTAATACTATCCATTAATAAATGAATCTCACAAACATGTACACTCTGAATTCTCTTTATAAGAAAGACCTAGAAAATCTTAGAACTTAAGACTCATGAAACAAGAAGAATCAGTCTGGTCCTTATGTAACATCAACAAAGAAGAGCCTAAAGGCGGACATGGAGGAGTTGGAGGGAAGAATGGAGAATGGCGTTATACAGTCCTCATATATAAAACTCTCAATAAATAAAAATAAAAACGCAATCTTTGTTACAACGTTATACGAATGAGCACACGAAGCCCGAGTCCTTAGGTTACCAATGTGCCCCTTACCTGGGTAAGAAGCACGAACTGGGCAAACTGCCAGGGCAGCATGAAGAGCACGTTGGAGATGCAGAGAGCAATCAGACTCCCTCGGCAAAGCTCCGTAGCCCTTAGAAAGACAGGTAGCAGGAGGTTAGACTACAAAACAGTTCAGCATAGCTGCAAACTGCTGCCAATTACAATCACAAACATGATCTGGTGTTCACATAAACTGTGCACAAGATAAACCAATGGGTTAGAAATTACACCTTCGGGTTCTCAATTACAATAATTTTCTATAAAAAATAAATACCTATTATTACTTCAAAACCACAAAGCCCTGCCAAATAGAGGGAGGGAGGCCAGCTAAATACAGTTATTATTTTTTTCACATTGTATTTTTGTGAATTTACAATCAAACTTCCTAAAATGTCGAGTCAGCAGATTCATGAGTTGGCAAAGAGAATATCTAGGAGAATTGACACAGGTGACATACTGTATGAGCCACGCCGTGTATGGAGGGACACTGCAGGGATGGGACCAGGGTGAGACCCAGTGCCAGGAAGCAGCATGAAAGCCAGTCTTCTTCAGGGGCCCCTCAGAAAAGAGAAGTAGAAGCACAGGAAGGGGCTGACCTGGAGCCACCATGAAGGGTGCTGTCTTTCAGGAACAGCCTTTAAAGACAGGATGAGCCAATGACAGGTCCCGATGTGTGCCACCGTCAGTCTGCCATCACCTCACAGAAGTAGAGTGTGCAGACTAGCATACTGGGGTGAGGAGCCAGCAGTGAGGGACGCTACCACAGCTACTTCCCTAGACAACTTCTCCAAGGGACGAGCCTGCTTGTTGCTCTAATGTAACCCAAGTATTCATAAGCACCAGGCAACCTTAACAATCAAGTAGTTAGGTGAAAGCTAGCACTTTTGATGGAGTAGAAGAGACAGACAGTGTGCGGCTGCACCCTGGGAAGCAGGGCACCATTCTGTGAATCTTCAGCCTTGGTCCTGTGCTTGCCTGTAGACATGTATGTGCTGGACCATGGTCAACACTTACTGAAATGCCACTCTATAAAACAAATCATTTTTCTACTACTTTTTAATAAGACTCAATTTTCATTTTACAGTTAACAAGGGAAATTAAGAATACTAATCTGGCAGCCAGATACAGAATACACTCAGAGAAGGTAAGAACCAAAAGGAATTCTAGCTGGTGATGATCAATACACCACTAGTCCTGGACAGCAAAACTGAAAAACAAACATTACTAAGACCAATTGAGGAGAAAAAAAACAAACCAGACTGTTGTGGAGAAGAAAGCGATTTTGATAAAACCTAGATGTTCAAATAAACAGCACAAACCAATTCACTAAAAAAACCCTACTGCTAACCTCATTTCGAAAGTATTCCTCTCCTTAAGAACAGGAGACGAAGTAGGTGAGGAGTGCATGCCTCAGAAGAACCTTGAGGAAAATCTCACAAAGTGACCCAGAGTCAAGCAGGCCACAGCTACAGCACAGCCTCCAGCAAAGTGCGTCGGAAAGGCATGTTCAGGTGGGATTAAGATTTCTAATCGTCCATCCTAAGGCAAGGCAGAGGCCTCTGGCTATGCAGATGAACCCAGCATAATCATAGGGACGACTCTTGGAAGTGGACGAAAGGCAGCAGAGCAGGGCAGAGTGAACTTGGGGTGGGGAAAGGGGTGGTTCTCCACTGCCAGCTTTCATAATAGAACAGAAAGCAACACACAATGGGTCAGGGAAACTGGGTCTCTCTGAGGGGCCCCAGGCAGAGGGCAGCCTTGCCAGAACCTGCAGCTTAGGACCTCAGACCACACAGATATGAAAGTTGAAAGGATCAATCCACTTCGATTCGTTCTCAGCTGCCACAGAGCCATAGCCCAAAATAGGGAAGGAGGAAGAAGACTGGGAGACGACTCCTCATCAAATTTAACAGGAGCAGACACAGGAAACGTGACCCAGGTGCTCCTGAGCAGTCTAGTGTCTGTACACACGAAGTGGGAAAGCCAAGAATGGCCGCCACGTGGATGTGAAATACTCCTGAGTGTGAGCAGGGGGAGGCCTGCACTGTAGCACTTCCTCCAGAGTGCACAGAGCCCTTTCTCTCAGTACAGAGCCCAGAGTGAAGAGCTGTGCCTCATCTGCAGTTGCTGAAGCAACACTGAAACCTATCCTAAGCAAGGACTAAGGGGAAGGCTGGAGTAGAGGCTGTGGACTTTAAAAAGGCTCACAATATAAAAGCCACCACAAATCTGACCTATGAAAGGTCTAACTGATGAGACTACACGAGACAGGAAGTCCTGTACAGGCTCTCTGTCTTCTAAGAACATTACCAAGGCAAACTGCCCATAGCAGCCTTCCCCACTGTTCTCCAAAACTCACCAGACCACTGAATGGAGTTCTCATACCAGAACAACTTTGGATTTCTCCAGACTTTGACTCCCAGGCCCTACTCCATGCTGGTGCTCTGGATCAAGGCAATGCATGTCTCAACTCAGAACTGAAGGACAAGCTACTTACTCTTTCTCAGGAATACTTAAAACGTAATTCAATTCTGGATTTCTGGCAGGAATTCTCCTAGCATACCTTGGTCTATGGAGGTGGCTTCTCTCTCTAGCTACTATCTTTATACTCAGACACTAAACAGGCATCAGGACACGAAGTCCATGTTAGTGCTCCCACCTGGGATTCTACGAATTCTGCTCCTGCAGGGTGGGCGGCCTGCAGGATGGCCAGCTTCTCCCTTCACTGGCAGCTGACATGGTAAAAGAGAAAGCCCAGGGAATAGAAGATCTAGAAGTAAGCATGGATTTACTCAATGAGCAGATACCATGGACACAGAAGGAAAGGAAAGAGAAAAAGGAAAAGAAAAAGGAAAAGAAAAAGAAAAAGAAAAAGAAAAAGAAAAAGAAAAAGAAAAAGAAAAAGAAAAAGAAAAAGAAAAAGAAGACCAGAGGGCAGAAGAAGGAAAGGCCTTGGGTAGGGGAGCAGGATGGGGGAAAGGGTATAGGGGACTTTTGGGATAGCGTTTGAAATGTAAATGAAGAAAATATCTAATAAATTTTTTTAAAAATTACTTTAAAATTATTTTTATTAACTCATTATAACAAGATCATCTTAATTTGTCAATTTTTATTAAACAAATTGAGACATTCTTTTAAAAAATTTACAAACTCTAATTTGTGTTTTAAGAGATTATAAAACACTAGCAGGAGAAATTAATGAAAGTTACCTGAGAATATGGGTCACAAGCAACATCTGCAGCACAAGGAACGGGTATGAGAAGCTTTCTCGGAGAGGTGGTGTCCACATCACTCGGGTACACTGAAAAACAAACAGGCCACGGCTGCACTTACTCACGGTTCTGAGAGGCACAGGGTGAAGGGGGCAATCAACCAACACCAAGTGTTTCATGTGCACTGCACACAAGTACTCTCTGTAAATACGAACTCTGCGAAGTGAGCAGCAATGTGGCAAAAAGGCACCCACCCGGTCAAGGCACATGCCAAGGACACACACAACACATACGGTCCTTACTCATCTGTCCATCAATTAACCTTTGTCATTGATCCTTTATCTTGGGTATTGTGACTACTGCTGTGGCAAACATGGGGTGTGGGTAAATTTTGGTAAAAGTGTATTTCCTATGGAGATATGCTTGAGAGTAGAAAGGCTACAGGGTGGGTAAGTATTTGTTACAACAATCCATGATATATTTCAAAACAACTCAAAGAGTGTGGACTGTTCTAGCGTGCAGATGTGCTCAGTGCTGGGGGAGATGCAAGTGCTTACAGCTCAAACTGTGATCTCGAAACACCATTTTCCCCAACAGGATACAAGATTCTGTGAAAATAGTTGGTTCTCTATCTTGGGGCATACTTAGTACCAGAAAGCAAGTCTAAGACTGAAAGATCATATGAAAAGAAGGGAGTGCTTCTTTTCAGAGACACGGCTCTCCGCAGTGAGCAGCAGTGAATGTAGATGCAGGCTTGCCTGCTCAGCCCTAAAGAAACCTTCATCCCACATCTGCTGGGGCTCAGACAACATCTTGGAAGACAGGGTGGAAAGAACTTAAGAGCCACGAGACAAGAAGAAAGGATGCAAAAGTTATTTCCTGTGCAAACAGAAAACAGAAGGTGGGAATCCACTCTACAGAATCTCAAAAACACCAAGCCCGTCAATAATAAAGGAGAGAGGGTTTGTTTCCATTGAGGAAGTTAGGAGTGCCAAATGAACAGGGCTAAAGCCACCTGTACCTTAATCTCAAGTGCTAGTCTTCAAACAGTAGGCTGTGATCTTTCACAGGGACCTCATAAAATAATTTTATGGTTGGGGGGGGTTCCAACAACATGAGAATCTGTGTTAATGTGTCATGGCCTTGGATGTGAACAACTGCTCTAGAGAATTGCTGCATAATTTGTACATATGAGAAATCTGTTAAGCTTAAGAAATACTGTATATGACATCAATATGTGTAAATTATGTACCATTTAAAGTCAAGGCTAATATTGAATTTGTAGTGATTTGAACATGAAGAATTATGATGACCAGATTATAGAACACTACATACAAAAGAACCCATGTGTACATAATAACAGTAAAAGAAAGCAAGAGGGAAGATTTGTCTTTATAGAACACCAACTATTAAACATAGATAAAATAAGAGAATCAGGACATAGCCACTTTCAAAGGCCAAAAGAATAAATAATTCAATGATCATCAATGGATATGAGCATTTGGTAATAAGCTTCTAGGAAACAAGGCATTCTAAACCTCAAAGTATCAGGACACAAACCACTTAGTAGCACACAAAGGAACAAGAGCATCTTTTCAACAGACAAATCTGACTTCTACCACCTGAGCCTTGGGACTGACTGAAGAAATCCAATAAAGTGGCAAACTGGTCTCACAAGCCTCTCAATATATTGCAATAAAAATGCTACATCATCTGCTACATTCTTCAAAACCTGTCAAATTAGACCCAGTGGTGATGGAATAGACAGGTGCAAATCCTGGAGCCTGTACCAAACAGCAGGCCCAGATTCTCATGCCCATCTTGTCAACAGACAGAGCACTACTCTAGAAGAAGCATTCTAGATAAAATGATAGCTAAAAACCATGTGTGCGCCTTAATCAAATTCTGTATCCAAAACAAAAGCATAAAGGAACTGCCTGAAATAACTGTGGGAATTTGATGTGCAATATGTTATCACTGAGTTTCTTAAATATGAGAAAAGTTAGCCATTATGATGTAGCAGCTTCTAGCCAACATGTACCATACTGTTTAAGACAAGATGCTATAAAGCACAAATCCCATATCTATATGGAACATGACAATGGTAAATGAAGAGCTTCTGAGATGGCTCAGCAGGCAAAGGCACATGCCCCAGTCCTGAGTTCTCTACCCAGGACCAACTAACTCCTCCACACTGTCCTGGCTCTAGTATGTGGTATGAACATACAAACACCTCACACTCATACAAATAAGCTCTCTCTCGCTCTCTATCTCTCATACACATATACACACACAAATAATACAATTTTTAGAAAAATTTTAAGAAAGATTGGTAAATGAAAGTGAAGGTTAACATGATCTTATATAGGAAATACAAAAAATTATACTCAGAGAAATGAAAAAAAAAAAAACTGGTGCTTCCTAAGATTCAGGGTAGGAAGGAGAGGGGTGTGGGGAAAGGGAAAATTCAGATCAAAGGCATGAAGCCTCTATTAGACTAGAAGAATGTCAATGAACTACTGTACAGCTACAACTACAGTGAACAGTAGATTACGTATTTAAAATGGCTCTAAGAATACTTTTAATATGTTTAAGCACAAAATGTTAGTAATTATTTTGACTAATAAATCTACAATGTGTACATAGATCATATAATTATCACTTTTCAATTAAAATGTACTGATAGTTAATAAATCTATCTTCTTAGTAACTGTGAGTTAATGAGTCTTTAGTGGTTCCATTTAATACATACTGGGATATTATAACTTCCTGCTATGAAAAAATGCTGGGAAGATTATCAAAATTGTTTTCCAAATTTTATATAAGCAAGATAATCATGCCAATAAGTAATTAGTATCATGCAGATGTGGTTTTTTTTGTTTGTTTGTTTTGGGTTTTTTTGGTTTTTCGAGACAGGGTTTCTCTGTATAGCCCTGGCTGTCCTGGAACTCACTTTGTAGACCAGGCTGGCCTCGGAACTCAGAAATCCACCTGCCTCTGCCTCTGCCTCCCGAGTGATAGGATTAAAGGAGTGCACCACCACGCCCGGCTAAGATGTGTATTTTAATCTTAGTCCAGTGAAGAATATCTAAAAGACTCAATATCCCACTTCAGAGACACCTGCTCATCCATGTTCTCTGCTGCCCTAGTCAAAGTAGGCAGGAAATGGAAAAAAATCTAAATATCCTTCAACTGATGGAGAGTGAAAGTACAGAACATATCCACAACAGAACTCTGTTCGGTTGCAAAAAAAAAAAATGAAATGAAATGAGCAGGTAAATGGATAGAACTAGAAAATACTGCACTGATTTCTCTGACTATAACTTTTTGGTGAGGTCATCAAACCACAGATACAAAATGTCACCTCTTACTTGTGCATCCTAGCTCCAATCTTTACTAAGTCAAATGTGCAAAGAAGCAAGGAAGAGCTCTAGAGATGAGGATGGTAGGAGGTAGGTGCTGAAAAGGAAGTAATGGGAATACAAAGCAGAGTCAAGGAGAGTAACACTAAGGATGTTTGCAAAGGCCATTGGGAAAACATTTTATAAGCTAACTTAATGTTTGTGTGTATAAAAGTGTGTGTGTGTGTGTGTGTGTGTGTGTGTGTGTGTGTGTGTGTGCATGTGTCTGTGCATGTGTGAGGCAATTATACCACATGGGTGATGATACTACCCCTAATACCTAAGAGAAAACCCTGGAGTCACAGATACAGAGGAATAAAAGAGTCTCCGAAACCAGTATAGGCTATTTATTTCCATTGCCTTTGGTTGCCTTCCAGACTGGGAAGGTAGACCTATTGCCAAAGACACCACAAACTTTGGGCATAAGGTTTGGAGAACTGTGATGCAACTGGACTGACAGCCTCCTCCCTGAGGACTGGTTCCATGATATCAAAAGGTGACATAGAAGGTGTCAAGAAGGAGAAGCACGTCAGCAGTCCTACCCAGCTGAAAAGCCCATCGCCACCACAATGACTGGGAGAACAGACTCCACAGCAGTGCAATAGGCCACTTTTGTCTAGGGTATAAACAGCAGCTATCAAATTAAACTCTGTCTGCTCCACAGGGGGGGAGCAGATCAGATAAATCTAGCTAACTATCCATGCTAGAGAGGTCACAGACCTGAGGAAGGAACCTACTGCTGCCATTTTCCTATACCAATATAACTTTCTAACTATTCTAAAGTCCCATTCTTATGCCAACACAGTAAGTGGAGCTCTCCCCAATCCTTTACAGAACAAATAGGGACTATTACAGAGACCCTCAGTTGATCCAACTGCAGAGCTGAATGACTGTGGGGTACCCAATCCCAACTGACAAATCTGTACTACAACTCCTACACCTGAGATTCAAGGAAAATCACAGAAGAGGGGACAGAAAGACTTGAAGAGCCAAAGGCCTGGGATGACTACTTCTAAATAGTATCTCCTAGACATGACAGAGAAAATGCACCCAAGAAATCTCAACACTATGGTTACCTGAGATGAGAGAGAGAGAAGCATAGTGGCAAGCCAAGTGACATGCACGTGGTCCCACCAAGTGACATGCGTGTGGTCCCACCCCATATGAAGGGCAATATCTAACCAGTAGCTGCTAAAATAGGAAGAGTCCCTTGTTTCTTGCATAGATGAACATACAAGTCGTTTGTCTAATATAAACAATGCTAAATGGACTCAGTATGTGTGCATGCATACACACACACACATACACACAGACACACATGCAGGCGCACACACACACACACACACACACACACACACACACACGTAGATACAACAATGTAATTAAATATTATAAATAAGAAGGGGCACAGGAGGATTTGAATGGGTAAGAAAGGAAAGAATAATGTATGTTAAATACTGATGCTCACAAAAATAAGTAGATTTAAGAAAATGACATGAGTAAATATATTGTGGATAGTTTTAAAGGATTAACAAGATATGGCCCTCAAGACAGTATTTCCATCTACCTTCACTTGCTTTTCTAAAGTAAAATTTTGAAATTTTCAAAAGATTTTTTCATATATATGTGAATACATTCATAACAGTATTTTTTATATAAAACATTGATCATACATAAAAATTTTTAAGTCTCTATGGAAAAAGCTAAACAATCCTACTTCACAGAAAAAGGGATTTCTAAGAATGAAAATTTAAAGCAGGGAGGGCTAGAGCGATGGCTGAGCAGTTAAGATAAGCCATCTTAACTGCTCGTCTTAAGCAGGGCAGCAGCTTAGTTCCCAGCACCCACAGTAGACTTCTCACTACTGCCTCTAGGCAACTCTAGCTCCAGGGCATCCAATGTCTTCTTTTGGCCTCTGCAACAACCCCGTCACACACACACACAGACACCAACACATACACAGATACACACAGAGACTCAGACATGCATGCACGTGACACACAGATACAGACACACACAGAGACGCAAACACAACATGAAGAACATACACAGTCCTAGTTGATTTTGTTTTGTTCTTTGTGGTGCTGGGGATTGAATCTAGGCCTTTGCAGATGCTAGGCAAGCACCATTAGCTATAGCTTCCAGCCCTATACAGAGGAGTCCTTTGTACTCTCTCCACTCCCCACCCCACCCCCAGTTTCTTTGTTTATAAGGGTTTCTGACAAATCAAGAGAAGCATTTTGTTCTTCTTTTCCTTCAATAGCTTGTGAGGAACGCTGTGTAAGCTCACTTTCCCTACATCCTCAAGTGCTTTGCCCTTCTGTTCGCCATTTTCCTTCCCTAGTTACTGAGATTTTTCTTTCCCATTCTAAGATCTTTCTGTGGTATTTATCCAGTTTCAACCTGTGATAACCACCTTGCCAGGAGAATGCCAGCATGGGCAGTTGTGACAATTGTCTTTGCCCACTGCTTCTGTTCAACATGGAACCCGTTCTCCCTGAGCCCTGAACTACTCTGCTCATCTTCTGACTTTCACGGTGTCTGTCCTCTTTCAGCCTGGGTCCCATCATCTTTTGTTTATACACCATTTTTATTAACTCTTTGAGGATTACATACAACTTATTTTGAACATCTCCTCCTTTACCGTTTCCTCCATAACTGCACTCCCCCTCCTCCCCCAACTTAGAAGCTCACCAGCACAAGTCAAGTCCAGTTTGTGTTGTACAGATTGCTTTGGGAGTGGGGCCTGCCCCATGGACATGGTCTACCAACCAGGGCGCCATGTCCCCGCAGCTAAGGGTGGGATTTCTTGCCCATCTTCCCTACTGTATGGCAGGTTTCAGCTTGCACAGATCTTGTGCAAGCTGTCACAATCACTGTGAGTTCACACATGCAACTTCCCTTGATGTTAAACACAACCTCCAGCTCTTCCTGGTCTTGTGTCTTGTTGGGGAGGAAATGCTATGCATGTCCCCTCTAGGTCTGAGCAGTCCCCAGTCTCCATCCTTTTCAGTCAGTATGCTGCACCATTAACCTAGAGCATACATTTCTGGTCTTATGACAAGGACACATTTGACAAACAGCTAAGTTCTTGGCTTCCCTCATCTTGGCATCCCACAGTGACAATATAAGTGGTAAGAAGTAAGCTCAACCTCATGTTTTGTCCTGGAATGCAGACCCTCTGTGTGTATACTCATGCTGCTGGAAAGCCCTTATGTTCCATTTTCACATAATTCAGATTTTAAGGTTTTTAGATTATTTTTTTTAATTCTACTAATCCATTTGTGCTATACATTATTTTAGATAACCAGGGAACAAACCAAATATTTTGAGAATATGAGGCAAATACTCTTCCCTCAAGCAATACCACTTGCCCTATGGACAGAACAATTCTTCTGTTAAGGCAAAGATTTCTCCCCAATATCATCAGTGAAAAATGATTTTACAATACACCAAATACTATCTTATTCCACTACTAAGACAACTAACTAATGAAAATATAACTTAAAAGCAACTAAAAAGCTACATCTGTGTGTTGGTGTATGAATAATTCACTTCTGTAAATAAATATCTCTTCTAAGAAAGTTAAGTGCTGGGGTAGCAAGATGGCTCAGCAGGTACAGGCTCCTGAAGCCGCCTGACAGCCCGCATCTGATCCACTGAGCACACATGGGGAATACACATCTAAAAGCTGTGCAGGGCAGTCACACAATGCCATGCCATATGTACCCCTAACAACTCAGAGAATATACAAATACACTGTTTCACAACGCAGTGTCCTACAAAGGTTACTACACACATGAATGGGTACAACAGCAGAGATGATTCTTATCACACAAAAACTGCATACTTTAGAAACATACACACACACACTTCTGTTAGTTTGTATGTTTGTTTCACAGGTCTCATTGTGCAGCCCTGGCTAACCTAAAACCTATAAACCAGACTGGCCTCAAACTCAGAGAGCCTTTCTCTTGCCTCTTGAACACTGAGACGAAAGGCAAGCAATCAGTTAAAAATAGTCTTAAAATATTAGAAGAAAATGAGAACTGAAGTTGTCATAATCTGAAAGCCACATGATACACAAAATTATAGTAAGTTTTAGGTTACAGGAATTCTTACCAATACTCTACCAAAACTGTAGTGTATACTCTAAACTATAATGTCAGTATATAAAAATGTAACATTTCTGCCATAAACTAGCAAATAAATGTAACAACTAGTCATTTCCATAAAACTAAAATTCTAATTTTAATTGTTTAATGTACCTCTTCCTAAGAAAATGATATCTAACTAAGCATGTTTTAAATAAATTAAATGGTTAAAAAATGTCAAGAAGAAAAAAAAAACTAAAAAAAGAAGTCACCTAATCTTTTTAGAATTGACGATTTTAAGAAACAATGCTCCTACTACTTGAGCATCAAGAATGTAAGAAAACTGTAAGAAGGGGAACGACTAACCCAGGACACCGTGAGGGGTACAAGGGCCCTCTGTGCTCCACAGCAGTGCCTTTCTCGCTGCATCTGGATCTACATATTCAATAGCCCAAGCTCCACATCCGACTCTGAACGTACAATGCTCCCTTCTTGCAGTAGTAAGCAGTTATTTACCATTTCGCCCATCATTCTCTTAACCAGCTTTAAAACATCCCATGACCCAGGCTATTACAATGTGCAGAATCGTCAGGAAAAAGTCAAAGCCTTCCTTCTCACTGCTGGCCCAAACCCAGCTGTAGCAATGCACAGTTGGTGCTATGCTCACACTCAAACGCTCTAACCCAAGCAGCTCTGTGTCTTATTACTCACTCTGCAAACCTGTGCATGGTCAAAGACTACAGATACCCAGGGCAGGAAGAGAAAAGATGGAGACATCTCACACATCTTTTTCCTTCCCCATACAAACACTTCCATGAGAAGACTAGACAGACATAGTACTAGAAAAGTCATTGAAAGTATGAATAACTTAGGTGAAGGAATGTAGTGAAAATCTGGATCTTTTAGAATTTTATCTGAAAACTATTAGTGATGAATAAAACTACCAATCTTAGCTAACAAGCACATGACACTTAATATTAAACCCTGTATTAGGCACTTTACACATATGGGTTCATCTGATTTATGCAATAACTCAGTGAGAGAAATAGCATCATGACCCCATTTACAGAGCAGAGGAATGAACACACAGGCAGATTAACTGACTTGCCTAGGTGTCATAGATAATAAATGGAAATGCTAGGGTTTGAACCCAGGCAGCACAGATCCAGAGACTATACACTTGGCAATGTTGCTATCGTTGCACTGCCTTAGATAGTTGAAATTTTTTAAGTTAGGCAAATAGTCTGAATAGGATATTTAGAAGTACATTGCCCCTACCATAAGAGTCACTGGCTTTAAAATCAGACTATTTGCAGAAATCAATAAGACTCTTGTCACTTAAGAGATCATTAGTATTTAAATTTGGGATAAAATAACTGGATCACATGCTTAAGAAATACTATTACAGATTAAACAGAAGGAAATTAATTGGGGAAAGCTTGTGTTTCCGTAGTATTCTGACTACTTACCTCTCCATGATTGAAAAAGAAGCACAGCACTGTGACCACGCCTCCCAGTCGGCTGCCACTGCAAGAGGGCAGAAAAAAGTCACTAGCTGCATGTCAGAAATGGAGGTCAGGCCTTCTCCAAAACCTTAAAACACAGAACCACGGAGACCTGCCACCAACACAGACTGCTTTGGCACAAAGGACCTCTCCTGAGCTCATTTACAAAATGCTTGATTTCTTCCAAACTACCACTAGTCAGAATACTTACCAGCTGAATGAGATGACAAATGCCCATGACCCATCACTTGAGATTCGGGCAAAAGAATAAGGAGTTCAAGACCAGGCTTAGCTACACTGGAATATGAGGCCAGAGTATGAGATCTGGTCTTAGAAAACCAAAAACAACCACCTTATTAACCACCTACAAAATGTGCACAGCCAGAGGATTAGGGGACGGGGAACTGAAATACATCATTTAAGAAAGTTAGTGAAATTTTTGCATTCGGCTCTCCTTCCAAACCATTCTCTATAATCATACAGTTTCTAGTGTAAGTGTGTCATCCACATCTATTTGATATTTGTTCTTTTCTAATTTATTATGATTACCAATCTTAATACTTGTTTCCAAAGGTATCTTTAACTCACTGTGAAATACTGCACAGTCCCAGAGCACAGCAACTTCTTCATCTCTTTCAGATGGGTGTGCAGATATTTGTCAGCATCTTGCTATGTAACATGTATGCATCTTAAGAATACATATGCCCCTGCTTCTCTTCCCCCAGGACAGACCAGAGTGACCCATGCTGGTCCTCCCAAGGCCAAGCTCAGACTCTCAAAGTCTGCCCTTCAGATAGGCAGAACACACCCACACTGTCATTTGAATTTTTACTTCCCTCCCTATCAGTATGGAAGACCACAGCATTGTTTCAATGAAATGCACACGATTATTCCATGAACTGCCTACAAACGTCCTTAAGTATTCACGTTAAGATTGCATGCTTCTCTGCTTAAAGACTGTGGTAATCAAATGTCTGGCTGGCATATGTGTGACAAATTACATTGACATAATTTATAGTTTATTCCATTAGAACTTTAAAGATATTATGTGGTTAAGTTTGTCAATTTTATTTCTTCTTTATTGCATGCCCTGCCCATGAAGGGTCTTTCCATTTAAAAATTTTATAGATAGCCACCTAAAAATGCATTACCACTTAGATCTTTTATCTGGAGAGCTCTATTATCTTTCAAGTTACCATTCATGCTAAAATACTGAGCAAGTAAACCACCCTTTCTAAGAGAAATGCAAGCCAGCCTGTCTCATACAGGAGTTTCCTACAATCTCCAACTTTTTCTACTGTAGTCAATTGATTTAATTCTGTAATCCTTTTCTGTCACATGGCACCACTTATATCCCATAAGATTCTGGCTACTTTAGTACATCTTAGGAAAACTCTCCATGCCCAGCCACTCATAGAGACTGCTTTCTGTGATTCTCAGCAACTCAGTCTGCACAGAATATGATCTAACAGCCCCCCTTTCAAAATAAATGCTGCTTTTCACCAGAATGGCACTGAATTTATGTATAATTTGTGGACTGCTCTGCCTGCTCAATCACTAAATATGCCACTACTCATACATTTAATTCAAATTATATCATGCCAAAGAAAGTTTTATGAACAACACATCAGTCAAATACTAAAGTTAATCCTTCTATAAGTACAGCGAATGTGGTAAAATGTGAGCATGCTGGTTGTTTTCACACCTTCAGAATGTGATGGGTCACATAAGCCAAGGAAAACATGCCGAAGATTTGATGTAGATAGCCAAAATGCTCAATTTTATAAAAATATACAGTAGTCTGACTCTACAGAGAATATGTTATTTTATATGTTCCTATAGCTATGAGCTCTAGAAACAACTCATTCTCTGATTATAGTAAAACACCCAAGACAAAAAGAAACATTTAAGAACTTACAAAAAATTCCCTTTTTAAGACTTTCCTTGAGCAAAACAGAGCAGAACTAAAGTTTCAAACTTTAGTTTTTCTTAATGAAAAGTAGAGGGAGCCAAGATGTGTGAGAGGTGAAAAGCCTGACCACATCTCAGCCCAGCACTGCCACAGCTGCCCATCCTCACACAGCACCACCAGCCCCAGGCTCTGGGCCAGGCACTCGCCGAAGGACACATCCCTCTCATTAAACTGCTCAGCACAGGTTCCTTTGTGTTTTAGTTTTTCTAGGCAGGGTTTCTCTATATAACCCTGCTGTCTTGGAACTCAGTCTGTAGACCAGGCTGGCCTCGAACTCAGAAATCCGCCTGCCTCTGCCTCCCAAGTGCTGGGATTAAAGGCGTGTACCACCACTGCCTGGCTCAGCACAGGTTCCAATTTGGCGCTTTCTGTCTTCTGTGCCTAACTACCCAGGGAGGCAGGTTTTTCTGACCCACTTTCACAGCACGCAAAGCTGGAAGGTGGAATTAGAGCTGGCTTATCTATAAGGAATAATTTGAGTTGCAATCACTATTTAATGATGTGACTTGCAAAAACAAAAATCAAAATTAGTGTCCCTAACACTAAGCTACCATTCTGATCCTAGAGACTGCCACAAAAATGTTACTTTGCTAACCAAAAAAAAAGTGATAATTAAAATATTTTAAATGATTTAATTATTTTCCCCATTACAGTTGATATCTCAGTATTCTTCTTTTGCAATATCTATCATAATCATCAGAAAGCATGAAAACCACCACCATGCAAATTTATAAAACATGCTAAGCTTGCTGAATATCTGTCACCTCCACTCAATAGACTTCACTCATCTTTTTGCATATGTAGTCTATGTGCCTATTTATATATGTGTGTGCATATGTGTGTGTGTGTGAGAGAGAGAGAAAAAGGGAGA
>LR753764.1:46972-62456 GCA_902729485.2 Mus minutoides | reverse complement strand
GCTTTGCTACCTGGCTTTTTACATAGCCACCAGTGACCTGAACTCAGGCCACTGTATTAACTGGACGTGGACTCAACCTCTTTATTTATCCTCTGAGCCTCCATGATCTTAGAAAATTAAGGAGGGGCATTAAAGCATAAAATTTAAAATATCCACTAAAAATGCTTCCTAGTTCTGATATTGAATAATTCTATAATCTTTCTTATTTCTTGATTTTTAAGACTGAAATCAATTCTCAAATTTTAATGGGTTTTATTAATCCTCAGACTAACAAATGTTATTTTTTTTCTCTGTAGTACTACATACAAAAATGATGGAACACGAAACACAACATTTGAAAAAAAGAAAAGCACATTCGGGGTTTTAAAGCTATAGTAAATAACACTTGGAATGAGTTTTCTTATGTAAACAATAAATAGGAAAGAGAAAACTGTGGAAGGTAAATGGAGAATTTTCAGTCCCAAGTTTGGGAAGTCAGTCTCTGACATCTTGCTGGCCTAGTGAAGCAAACACCTGATAGGCCTGGGTTGCTAGCCTTCTCCCTAAAGCGATGGGACTCAATGGTATCATAAAGACTTGGCCTGGGAGAAGGCTCAGGGGTAAGGGCTCTTGCCTCTCAAGCTCCTGAACTCACACAAACGTAAGAGCAGAGAAACAATTCAATCGGCTTTCCTCCATTCTTGAACCATGGCATCTATCTACACATATGTACACCATCATAATGATTTAAAAAGAAAGTAAAGACAAAAAGAGGAAATGACCGTTAAATGGGGTTTAAAAACTTATTCTTTGCTTGGCCCTGTCAAGGTCTCCAGCTTATATTCCAACTAGTTAATGTCCTTACTTTAACTGTGTCTGCAGGCATTTAACCAAACCTCCCTACCACTACGGTAGGAACCACATACTTAGTACCAGACCAAGCCCTTGCCAGGGCTGAGAGTCAGGGATGGCACATGAGCATACAAATACATAAATGGCACTCATCCGAAAGGCTGCTGGTGTTCACTGGTTTGGGAACCTTGCTGTCAAACATGCCGCTGTTGTCCTGAGCCACTTGTCCAAATGTAGGTTCCAATTCACAACAGTGTGTGGTCAGAGGAGTCTGCAGCATGACAGGCCTGTCCACTGTGCCCTCCAACCCGGGGAGCTCTCCTGTGGTGCCCCACTGTGCCCTCCAACCCGGGGAGCTCTCCTGTGGTGCCCCACAGCTGCTTTCCAGGGCCTTCCTCCTGCAGCTGCTGGAACCACCCTGTCTTTGGTACAGTTGCTTCCCTAGAGACTCCAGCTCTGCCTGCAAATGTCTGCAGCCCGCAAATGTCTGCAGTCTACACACTTTCTTTACAGCACTTCCACACACTAGACCAGGCTGCCACCCTCTCCCACCAGGAGGACAGCTACAGCTCATGGCCTCCTTCTCCCAGGCCTGTTACCTTTCTCTAGACATAATGGTGTACCTCAGGCAGCTAATGTCCACAAAGCTCTTTATAAATGAGCTGCACAAGCCACCTCTGTGCTCCCAACACTTGGCCACCATTCCACATCTCAATGTCAATCCAAACATCAACACATGTTCAAATGTCTGCATTTGTCTGCCATGTCTTGGTCAGTCTCAAGTAAAATGCCCACATGGACTACAGTGTATGTAGAACAGCGTGGCGAGGACAAGGCTGACGCATTACCTGGAGAGCCAGCGTCCTGAGGCTTCGTGTTTGGAAAGACAGTGATGAAGAGGAAAGTACATGGACTTGAGATGTTCTGATACACCCAGATTAGAGCCAAGAGCAGAGGGAGGCCACAGGCAACTCCCAGGAGCAGGTGTGGGCATCACTGTGAAAGAGGTGTCATTTGCTAAGACAGTGAAGTCATAGAAGGGAAAGAATTTGGAGGAAAGATGCTAGTATTTTCTAACAACATCATTCATCATTTTATGCATAACAAAGAGAAATACCTATCTTTAAATATTCATATACAACTGTTAAACCACATAGGTTGGACTAAAGACATGACAGCAAGCCAAGTTACTAGAACATTCAAGTATGTAACTGGCCAAGTTTCATAGGTGCAACACAGCCTATTTAAGATACAGCTTACCAAATCTGTGTGGGTCAGCAGTAAATGCCTGAACTAAGATATGGTAAGAATTAGAAAATATCACACAAAACTAGAGAAGCAAGACAGGTATAAAATATATTTTCATGAGAAATGTAACAGGTAGGAACCAGTGGAAAACTAAGACAGTGATAATAAAAAGCGTTTCATTCTACCGCAGAGCCTCAGAAGAAGGATGATCGCTACCTGGAGCCAGATCCAGAAGTAACGGGGGCTATAACAAAATCAAATGGGAAGCTAAATACAGATAAGTCTTCCGGGCCCTTGGGCCTTCTATAACACATCTAGAAATAAAATCATGGTTTAAAAGTTTCCCTGCTACCAAGAGAGCTACTATGACCTTCAGTGACCAAGGAGGCTGGAAAGAGAGAAGTAGAAAAGATGAACACACTGCTCTGAAGCCTGCTGGGGGCATGTGCTGAAGGAAGGGCACTTTCAGCTGTCAAACTCCATCTACAAAAGACAAAGAAATAGAGTCGAGTAGACACAAGAAAGAGGAGGAAAGCATCAGAGACAGATCACAGTGGTCTCAGGGACCCTGGTCAGCAGATAAAATGGACAGAAATGCATGAAAAAACAAACAAACAAACAACAACAACAACAACAAAACCAGACTGTCAGTTCTAAGAAAGCTAGCTCAGCACAAGATGCAAAGGTAAAAGAGGACCAGGAGAACATGCCCTGCCTGGGCAGTGTGTCATCATCCCGTATGGGTGGCAGCATTAGACAGGTATTGTGTCCACCGACCACACTCACTCAGGAATGAAAATGGTTAAGAATGCAAGTTTTCCCTTACTGCTTGCTCTCCACTTCCAGACACTGCTGGGCCACAAAGACAGAGCTGCAGACAAAAGGAGTCTGGGTCTCCTCAATAGACCGACTTCCAGACTCTTGGAGCCGGCTAGTCTGAAAGTCCCACGCCCTTAAAAGAGTCATCTAAGAGCTCTCTACTTCTAACTGCTGCAGGATCCAACGTCACTCTACATGTGAAAAACATAAACTACAATTCAAGGGGAAATTAAGCATAAGAAACAATGTTTGCTCGCTCTCTCTCTCTCTCTCTCTCTCTCTCTCTCTCTCTCTCATACAGACACACACACACACACACACACACACACACACACAGAGCCAGAGCCAGAGCCAGAGCCAGAAAAATCATGAATCCAGATTCTTTAAAAAGCTGAAATTTTACTAAGGAACAGAAATTATAACAGATAGAATGAGAGAGAAAAACAATCCTAAACTTGTATTTTTAAAAATTCTAGTGTCTACACAATTTGGACTTTGAGAAGAAAGGGGAAAACAACAGATAAGAAAGTCATCTCAGCTGGGTGTGGTGGCACACGCCTTTAATCCCAGCACTCGGGAGGCAGGGGCAGGCGGATTTCTGAGTTCGAGGCCAGCCTGGTCTACAAAGTGAGTTCCAGGACAGCCAGGGCTATACAGAGAAACCCTGTCTCGAAAAACAAAAAAAAAACAAAAAAAAAAAAAAAAGAAAGAAAGAAAGAAAGTCATCTCAGAAACCCCACTAGACAAAGTAGTCATACAGACTGAGGACAGTCATTGTCCAAGATGCAGAGCCCAGAGTGCTACATACAGAATAAACTGTCATCTGCTACACTGAGACTTTTGGGGCAACAAAGGTAAAAAGACAATGCAAAGGGAACAGATAGGGGTAGGGGGTCAGAAGGAACTGATAGAAGGCATCCCTGCTATGGGACAATTTGTCCAAGATAAAACCTCCACCTTGAAGGAAAGCTCCTTAAGGCACAGAATATCTAAAGGAGGTAAAACGCTCCACCATGCAGCGAAACTCATTAAGCCCAGAAAGTAAACAACTGCAAGACTTCAGGAAGTCCCTGAAACTCATCAAATTGATCAGGTGCCTCCCTTGCCAAATATATAACTAAAAGGCAAGCTGAGCATTCCTGAAAAGGCAGTTCAGATAAGCTGCCTGGAAGATGCAGACTAGAAGAGCTACTTGGAAAGGATACTCTCTAGCATGTTGTGCTGCCTGCAGGCTGTGCAGTGTACTCAAAGTTTTCAGCTTTATGAGCTGTTACTCATGCTTAAAGGTGCCATGGCCAAGCAGCTGCCTTTGAGTCATTTCTACTCTTTTAAGTAACCCCTCACCCTTATTTCCATAAGTAATTACAATAAAACTCAGTGGTTTACCAAGTTGATTTTGGTGGAATCTTTAGGTGTTGGTCTGCCAGTTCCCTATCCAAGGTGACTAGATTGTTTACATCTTCTCAGAAACAGTATCACACAACAAAGCTGAGAAAACAGCAAAACAAGCCTTTACTTTCTATGGAAAAACAGAATCTGGAACAAGGTAAACAGCAACAGAGAAGAAAGGAAGGAAGGAAGGAAGGAAGGAAGGAAGGAAGGAAGGAAGGAAGGAAGGAAGGAAGAGAGAGGAAGGCAGGCAGGCAGATTTGATTCAAATCTGCAAGATACATTTATTTTAAAATGATCTCTAGGTTTTCTTGTTGTTTCCAAACTACAAGAGAATGTGATTCTCCAAAACCAAGGCATATATAAGAAAGAGGCCACTACAGAATTCCAACTAAAGATAAATACAAAGGGGAAAATTCTCGGGATGGTAGAGACAGAAGGCCTACCACAGCCTGTGGGTAGCCTAGGATGTGCAGCGTCATAGAGAAATGAAGAAGGCCACCTCCATCGAAGCAGAGCAAGAGGGGCTCTAGAAGAGAAACACAAAGGTGGGCGTGCTGAAATGAAAAGTAAAAAAATATGAACTTATAGTTCAGTTGGAGGATTAATCAGAATATAGAAAACTGGGGAAATCACTATAATAAGCAATTATTTACACAATGAAGTTCACATTTAGATTTTGGTGTCATTCCAAGGTGCTACATTACATGTATTACAAATACTCCAAAATATAAAAGCCAAATCTGAAATCTTTCTGGTCAGGTCAGGAATACTCACTGTGTAATGACCACCAAGCTAGCATCAGGCTGTTAGAAGATACACAGATGCCAGATGCTGCCTGTCATGCAAATGACTATAAGAAGCAAAGCCATAGAAAAATACCAAGTGGTACTGAACAAGTATTCCTATCAGATGGTATTAAACAGATATTCTTATCACATGGTATTAAACAATATTCCCATCAGATGGTATTGAACAGATATTTCTATGAGGTGGTACTGAGCAATATTCCTATTACCACCCACCCACCCACCCACCCAAAATTTTGTAAGGTTTTGCTACTTTTGGTTTAAAGCCCACTGGAAGAAAAACTATCTGTAAGATAGACTGAGGCAAGCACACTGCCACGTCACCTAAAACTCTGGAGTCATGGCTGCATGATAAAGACTGGAGAATGACCCCGACTAGGCACATCACAGGATACCTGGAAGGTCACAGACACAGGGCAGCCAGCACACTGCCTTCTCTTCCAATTTGTGCTGTAGTTAGAAAGTCAATATAGTGAATGACACCAAGAAAATAAACCATGATCACCAAGCCCCGTATGGTACTGAGAACAGAGCAGGGGGGATGCTGACAAACTGTATAAGTGGCCATACTGAAACATCGACTGGTAGGTTATCAGGTGGAAAAGGAAGACAAGCCCTAACTAAGGATACCTAAGGCCTGGGACCATGCAGACCTTAGTAATGAACTAGGACGCAGGAGAGCACACAGTCTGCACCTCTCCGAACGTTATTCAATCTTACATTAGGTGAAACTTTTTAAAAATAAAATAGTACTCTCATTGAAAGTGGAATAAACAGTTCTTTTTCCTTCATTACTCAACATATGTAAATAATAAATTAAAAGAGCTATGGATAATTTCATTTCTGTAGAAAGAACATTTAAAATGCAGAGCACACTCTCTGAAGCTCTGTCTACATTCAAATCCCAATACTGCAGCTGAACAGCTCTCAAGAGATCTTAGAAAAATTACTTAATATTATCTAAACCTCAGTTTCATTAAAAAAAAAAAAACTTGGTGGCACCAAGATACCTTAGGATGGGGAATTGGTCACAAGAAACTGAAGGCAGAGATGAGGGTTTAGGAGTTTTTATTCTTGACCTCCAAGATCCAGGAAAAGAAAAGTAGTTAAAGTTCAAGTTGATAGCAGTGACTCCATCTTCTCTACAGAACAACACTTCCATTAATTGACAAGATTACATTTAGAAAGCTTCCAAACACCTAACGGAAGACAATCAGAGAGCAACAGGCCCTGTGTTGCTTCCCGCTGGCTCTCAGTCCCACACGACTCTCTGACCCACCCTTCGTAACACTTTATCCTAACCCAGCAACACAAGCCCATTTCCCTGAGACTAACGAGCAGCTCTACAAACCTACTGAATGAAGAATGAGAATATCCAACCTGCACCCACAGCCATCCAGCCAAAGTGAACAAGAGGACTTGTCAAAGAAGCCTCTGTGGCTGGTGTTGAGTAGAGACTATAAACAGAGAAACTGGGCTTCTTTTCCTATTGATCCTTACTATAAATGACAGGTCACACTGGATTTCAAATTGCAGAAAGAAATTCCTACACAAACACACACATACACATGTACACATACACACACACACAAAGAGGGTGGAGTGGGAGAGAGAGAGAGGGAGAGGGCGAGGGAGAGAGGAGAGAGACTGACTAAGGGCTTGTTTGTTCCAAGCAGCTTCTAACCCAGTGGTGCTCAAGGCGCAGTGACCTTGGAGGCACCCAAACCCCACTGCACAGAGAGCGGCCTATTTATTTATTTATTTATTTATTTATTTATTTATTTATTTATTTTCAAGACAGGGTTTCTCTGTATAGCCCTGGCTGTCCTGGAACTCACTTTGTAGACCAGGCTGGCCTCGAACTCAGAAATCCGCCTGCCCCTGCCTCCCGAGTGCTGGGATTAAAGGCGTGTGCCACCACACCCAGCTAGAGTGGCCTTAAGAGGGGAAAGTGGAGGACATGTAAAGAGAAGCAGACCTGCCAGGGACCTCAGGGCCAAGGCTAACTGTGGAATGATGGATGGCCCCTGTTGTCATGCCCTAGAGTCTGCTATCAGCAGACAGGATAGAGTGTAGTTTCTAGGATGTCATTCTTCGGCCTTCTCAGATCTCTGCAATTTAGAGGCTAATTCCCAGCGTGGCTTATTGGCATTTGTGGTGGCAGGCAGCCTGAACTCTACTTTGTGGTTACACAAACAGCAAAGACAGAGCTGGAAAACGAATGTGCTCTGGCAATGCAGGCTACAGGGTGAGGACATCAAGCTTAGGCAGTACAGAAGAGGTCAAAGGCAGTAAAGCGGGCAGAGCTGAAATACGCTGGAGGCCTTGACCCTGGGAGAAGACAGGGTTCTGATGCGCTGAACCTAAGTTGCTCCCTCACCACCAGCTTGAATGCAGACCTCTGAAGGACTGCAACCTTCAGAGAAAGCACTACGGTACATACGGCACACAGATGCAAGTATAACAACCCTAAGTTGTACCCATACTACTAGAAATGGTACAGTCTAGCATTGCTGTAAACACCTATGCACGTGCAATCATGCAGGAGTACATGTGTGTTTGATTATGTGCCTGCATTAAAGAACAGGGCACAAGCTCTGGGATAAGTCTTCAGGTGCTATCTATAGTTTTTGTTTATTTGAGAAAGGGTCACCAGCCTAAAAATTGGCTCAGTATGCTAGGTTGGCTGGACAAGGAGCACAGGATCCACCTGTCTCAGCCTTCCCAGTGCTAGGATGTGCCACCATACCAAGGGTTTATTGTTATCTTAATATGATATAGTGGTTTGGATGAGAATGTCCCCCAGAGGCTCAGGCATTTCAGAACTTGTCCCCCATGTGTGGTGATGCTTGGAGAGAGCCCACGGCCCGCTGGAGAAAGTAGAGGTGGGCTTTGAAATCTCCAGCATCGCCTCACTGCCAGCTTCCTCTCTCAGCTGCCTGCTCCTCCTGCAATGCCTGCGGCCAGCACGACACTGTGCGCCAGGAAGAGCTGTCTCTACAGGCTGCCTTGGGTCATGGCGTATTGTCCTAGCCACAGAGAAGTAACTAACACATGTGGGTTCAGGTGAAACTTCAAGTCTCCACTTGAGTCTCCATGCTTGAAAAGCAAGGCTCCCCAGCTCCTCCATGAGGAAAATTGGAGTGCCAACCTACAAAACTGATTTCAAAGCTCCTAGCGCTCTCTAGTTTCACGTTGTGCTGAGTGTTCATTGTGTGCCTCTGAGGACAGATGGAACTTAGGGACCTTCTAAGATTATCACTCAGTATGAAGGCAGCCTTACACTAAGGCCTTCATCATCTAGCTCACCCACGGCTCTAACTCTGATTGCTTCCTCACACATGGGGAACATGGACCCTCAGGTCACACTGTCACCGGGCTGTCTGCCTCATCCTGCGATGCACCTCCCTGATATTTCCAGCTATCCAAATCCTCTTACTCTTCAGGGCTGGGCTAGTGTCCCATCAGAACAAGCTTGTCCCTCCTCAGGACTCTAGACTTTCTCCTTTTCTTGCTGCCTGTCTTCCACTGATACGCACTATGCTAACCTCACTGCCTGCTTGTACCCGGTGACAGTCCACACTCACTCTTAAGAAGACACTACCTAGCATATATCGTAGGTGTTGACTGAACAACTGACTATGCATTGCCATAAGAAAGAGTGTTTACCATGAAAGGTATGGCTAAAGATTAAAAAACTTGTACAGGGCCAGTGCTAATAAGACCCCTTTAATCAGACCAGAACCTTCTATTCTTCTCACAGATATTATGCCATCAGCCTTTGATACAAAAGTTACAACCATAATGGTAAGAAATCAGTGTGAGAGTTTCCGCTGGGAAGGCGAGAGTCAACACTAAGAGCAGGATGATCATCACTACTGCTGAGCAGTGACCATGTCTGCTTTAGCTTACTTGAATAGAGTCTCCTAAATACTGTAATGCATCTGTATGTATTTTTAATTTATACTCATTTGTTTATATATTTATTTACATATTTTGTATATTTTATAAATAATATATATTTATATCTATAAGTATGTATAAAACATTTATATAATATTTATAGTTATATATTTACATTTATATAACTTATTTTATATAATCTTTATATTTATATAATACAATTTATCTACACATTTATATATTAAATGTTTATTTATAAACATTTAAGTATATATTTATAAAAATATAAATTGAAAATATATTTCAATCTGACCTAGTTGCTTCTCCATTTCATAAGCACTTATCAAGTAACTGCTGTGTACTCAAAGACCGGCCTAAAAACATACTTCTTTAAGCAGTTAAACTGAAAATGCAAAGAAGATAACAGGACATTGCAGTAACCCAACTCCTTTCCACTAACACAAGTGAAAAACTACATTCATACACACTTAGTCCTGC
This sequence comes from Mus minutoides, assembly GCA_902729485.2. Taxonomy (NCBI): domain Eukaryota; kingdom Metazoa; phylum Chordata; class Mammalia; order Rodentia; family Muridae; genus Mus; species Mus minutoides. The sequence goes on along the minus strand of LR753764.1, from coordinate 52,959 downwards.
CTACAGTCAATCAGCAAGCAGGAGGAAGAAAAGTCTAAGATACTTTCAAGATCAGAGAAGCTCAAGTGGTGCGGAGGAGATGGCTCAGGTATCAAGTGGTGCCCAGGAGATGGCTCAGGTATCAAGTGCTTGCTTTGCAAACATGGGGGCCTCTGTCCAATCCATTAGAACCCACAAGAAAAGGTGGGTAATCCTCACTTGTAATCTTAGCTCTCAGGAAAAGGAAATATGCTACGCCCACTCCAGTGAAGCCTGCTGCATGACAGGCCGAGAGGCCTGGAAGCACTCACAAGGCAAAGAGTTTCAAGGAAACTCAACCTCCTAAAACCTTGGCATTCTCATAACCCGTATACTCATACCCTATTCCCGAGTTAGTCTAGTGTATGGATCCACGTGCTCTTTTTCAGTATTGCTTTATTATCAGTGCCTTTAAGGATTGATTTCTTGACATAGCTAAGCCTTCGCTAGTGTTCCAATGTCCTAGAAAATCCTTGAAGCCAAAGAGCTTGAAATTCAGTAAGAAGGTTACCTATTCAGGAGTGGGTGGGTGGGGGAGCAGGGCGGGGGCTGGTGGGGGGTATAGGGAACTTATGGGATAACACTTGAAATGTAAATGAAGAATTATTTAATAATAAATAAAAACAAAACAAAACAAAAAAACAAATTTACTTCTAGCAGAGAAGGTGAAACTAATTAGGCATTACAAAGAACGGAGCTAGAATAGCTCAGGGCTGGTGTTAACTTGGGACAATAGCCAGTCTTACCCAGACAAGGGAATTCACAATGGCCTGGTGAATAGGTGGGTTTACCATGAAAGAATTAGGGAATCCCCCTAAAACAGGTTTCTTCACTAGGCCCAAAGGAACAACATAATCAGGCATTTAGTAAGAACCCCTGGTGGTGGGCTTAACAACAGACTAGCATTACACCTGGCTCCCTTCTTAGTGGCAGCAGCCTGGTCCCTACCATCTTTTGGTGTATACATTCCTTTTGTCTTGTGTCACTCACTGTAACTCTTTGGATGTATCTCGCCTGTTTCTTGTTACTCTTCTGTATAAAAAGTTTGATGCTCGACTTGACAAATTACACTCAGATTCTACACACTCTTTCTTGTCGTATCTGTTTGTCATTCGCTGACTCCTTGTCCACCTGCAACCAGAGACCCGTACTACGCAGACAGGAGACCCAAAAGGGTCTGCAGCAGAAATAGATGGATTCCCAGGGCTTGCCAGTCAGCTAGTGTAGCCTACTTGGTGAGTTACCAGCAAGAGACCTAGTCTCAAATATTTGGCAGTGTCTGAGACATTCAACATTGTTCTCTGACCTCCATACACATACACCCTGAAATTCATGTGCACCCACATGTGTACATATGCATATACACACAAATGAAATACAATAGTTCAGACAAATATACATATATTTACAATATATCATCAAAGTAAAAAGGGAAATACAAACATAAAACCTTTAATACTATCATTACATTAACTATGAAGATAGGCAGATTGCAAATACTTATGTGGAATATACTTACGCTTTAACACTAGTAAAGCAATAGCCATTACTGTCATCTGATAAGTGATACTTTCATATTATATAAAAATGATACATATTACATATGTCACATGCTTGTGAACCATTAGCATTTGCCATATATGCCCATAATAGTCTATTTAAGTCTCTAAAACAGTGGTGCTTCACCTGTGAGGGTCGTTGCTTAATTACGACTCATACAGTCGTAGTTCATAGTTCTGAGTAACAATGAAGTAATTTTGTAGTTGTGGGAAGATAACGACATGAGGAACTGTATTAAAGGGTCACCACAAGAGGAAGGTTGAGCACCACTGCTCTAACAATCTGAAATGTGATTACCATAAAAACAGTGAAATCAGATCATCACAAAAAATTTTTTCAAAAACACTATTAAAATTGAGCAGTAAGTTATCAGTAATTATTAACTAAGGACTTTTTGTTATATTTTGCAAATACATATGAAGATATTCTTACCTTAAATATGTGCCATATATGAAGAATAATGCCATCATTAGTCCATTTAACATAAAAATTACAGCAACATAAAAGCAAGCAGGATCGCCCAATCCTTTAAAAATAAACAAAACATATGTTCTAGCCACAAATTATGTTATGAGTCTGGCAATTTACATTAAACTGTGCTTACTGTGAAATGGTTGCCAAATAAATGGTTGCCTTGGTTCCCATAGGAAAACAGGGCATGCATGCAGAAGAGTGATGAGAACAGTACTCCTCAGATACGCTGGTCTGTAGACAGGCTGTAAAGCTGCTGATATACCCTAGGAGGGTAATGGGGGTGGGGTGGGGGGGTTGTACAGCAGAGCAAGCCAGAGGCAACAGCATGGCCTCTGAGAGGAGGATTTCAGCAGCCACAGCGATGCAGCTAGAGTGAAGCTACCCTGGGAAGAGCATAGCTACTTTATGACAAGTACCTTGCTATAAAAAAATTCCAAGTCTATGGAACGGTGGCATCTAGACATCCTAGGTAACACCTGAACCAACCCAGCTCAAGGGCCAAAATGTGACCAAACCAGCTTGCTCTTCAATCCACTTTGCACAGCCACGTGATTGCCCTGTGACCATGGAAGCAAACCAGGCCGCCCAAAATTGACACTTGCAGAATCCAAGAGCATAATGAAATAGTTGTTACTCATATCACTAAGATTGCAGTAAGTCTTCTTTAGTCCCATAGACAACAGGACAACCCGGAAAGGGGCTCACCCTCACAGCTCTCAATCGGACTGAGTCCTTCTCCTCGGGTAACTGTCCAGCAGATCTTGGTTTGAATACCAATCAAATCCATTATTTTGGTATAAATCCGGTACCAGCTGGCTAAGATTACCTTTTAAAAGAAAATAAGGAAGTAATGAATAATTTCCAAGCTAGGTAGTGGTGGCACACTCCTTTAATCCCAGAACTCAAGAGGCAGAGGCAGGAAGATCTTTCCAAGTTTGAAGCCAGCCTGGTCTAGAGTAAATTCCAGGAAAACCTGGGGTTCCCCAGAGAAACCCTGTCTTGAAAATTTACAAAGACAAAACAAAAAACAAACAAAATGAAAAGAAATAAGTTTTCATTACTAGATATGTTTTAGAGTTTTTCATAATTGTCAAACTGTCTTTTCATGCTCCAGCTCTTTGGCTCCTTCTATATCTAGTTAAACAGGGCTCAGCCTCTCCCATAGACTCTTCGGTAGTCAAGTCTTTTACTGGTGATGCATAGGTAAGAAAAAAATGAAATAAGAAATCTTCAAGATTTACATTTTAAAAAATATAAGGCTGGATGGTGGTGGCACATGCCTTTAATCCCAGCACTTGGGAGGCAGAAGCAGGCGGATTTCTGAGTTCGAGGCCATCCTGGTCTACAAAATGAGTTCCAGGACAGCCAGGGCTACACAGAGAAACCCTGTCTCAAAAAACCAGGAAAAATAAATAAATAAATATATATATATATATATATATATATATATATATATATATATATATATATTCTACCAGGATACATAAAAGACCTAAACAAATTATGTGTGTATCTAATTTTTCAAGATGTAAACTCATATCTCAAATTAATTTGTAAAGATAAAACAATCCCAGCCAAAATCCCAATATTTATAATTATTTTAGAGAAATAAAATAAAAGGGGAATATCCTAATGGATATAAATGTCTATCACTCAAAGCAGCTAAAACAACAGGACAGACGCAGACGCATACCCAGACTGATCACTGCCTTACAGGACACAGGCAGACGCAGACCCAGACTGATCACTGCCTATGTGGAGGCAGGGGACATAAACTGACCTGCCTTCCAGACAGAGGCACTCCCAGCCCAGCCACTGCCCACTCTACACAACTGCTCTGGGCTGACAAAAGTAATGCACTCAAGGTCAAGCAAGGGAAACTGAAGCCTATGATAGACTAATCAATAGAAGTGATATGTAGTTCAGGGGCCTTTGCCAAAGGAAGCATAAATGTGCTAAACTATCCTAGCCCAGAGAACCCATGGGATTCACAGAGACTTGGCTTTTGAAGAAGGCACTCCTTCATACACTTGCTGCAAGCAAATCTGCAGCCCAGAGTCCACATTCAGGACCTCAATATGGCAATACTGAGCATAAAATCCAAACACAGGTGACAGCCATTGATAAGTACACTGATTTTACATTTAAAAGAGAAAGCTACTTCAAGTCAGTGGTGAGAAGCTGATGAGCTACACAGAAGACCACTACAAAGAATATCCTTTTTACAAATGCATCAACACAAATTCCAAATCAGTTAAAAATATAAACTACGTATGTAACTATAAAGAATAAATATTTTACATGCATATTTAAAAGTCATAAGTTAAAAGATTCATGGGCATAAAATGCTGCATAGGAAAATATGTATCCATACCTAAAAAGATAAATATTTCATAATCATAACATCTTATGTATAAAAAAAATGAGTCTTTAAGAAACCCAACAGAGCCAGGCATTGGTAGTGCACGCCTTTAATCCCAGAACTTGGGAGGCAGAGGCAGGCAGATTTCTGAGTTCAAGGACAGCCTGGTCTACAGAGTGAGTTCCAGGACAGCCAGGGCTATACAGAGAAACCCTGTCTCAAAAAAACAAAAGAAAAGAAACCCAATAGAAACAGATACAAGGGGCTATAAATGGGAATTCTTTTTCAAAATAGAAATGGATATTTATATAGCACTGAAAGCATTCATATATATGAATTAAATAAAATGCACCAAGTACTTATAATTTCCTTGTCTATCAAAATCAACAAGGATGCAATCAACATTTCCCAAACTGTTGTTGGCAGGGATTCAATCACTACAACCTATACGGAAGGCTTTTGGCAATATGCCCTCAAATCATTACAACACATATTCTGCTAAAATGAAGAGCTATAGTCACAAATTTATAGTTTTAAAAAATGAACAAATGTTTTATTAGTGGTTTCATCAATTTTACACAAACACATACATATCTTGGAGGAGGGACTCTTATTTGAGAAAACCCCTCCAAAAGACTAATCTGTAAGCAACTCTGTGTGGCATCTTCTTTGATTTATGATTGATGTGAGAAGGCCCAGCCTATGTGGGTCGTTCTACCCATGAGCAGGCTGTGGGAAGCAAGCCAGTAAGCAGCATTCTTCCACAGTCTCTTCTCCAGTCCCTGCCCTGCCTCCAAGTTCCTGCCTTGAATTCCCAGCTGTTCTATATAAACCCTTTCCTCCTCAAGTTCCTTTTGATAGTAGTGTTCTATCAAAGCAGTAAAACCTAAATAAGGCAGATGTGTATAATAAAGATTTAGATTCACAGATGTTTGCTGCCACTTTGCTTACAATATTCACAAGTGTGAAAAGTTACAATGTCCATAGAAGGTCATGCATACAACTGTTACAAATGACACACCAGCAACCATGGTAACATAGAAGAACGCTGTCTTGAAGTGAAAGTGGTGGAGGGGTGGCTACAAATGTCCCCAAAGACAAAACACACACATAAAAAAAAATAATGCATGCCTTGTAATCCCATGTTTGAAAAGTCGACCTGCATATAGTCATAGAAAATATTCAAGAGCAGTACTTTGTGGGAAAACATTGAACTATGGAGGGCATTCATATTGATTGCTCAGTAACAAATCAAGTCACTGATGCAGAAGTAAAGTCCTCTTAGTAGAGAAAGAATGCAGACCCACTAAGGACAGCTGCTAAGCAGAGACCTAGACAGACACAGTCCAGACATCTGGGTGCATTCTGTACCAATGTTGGGAAGGGGAGGGGAGGGGAGGGAAGGGGAGGGGAGGGAAGGGAAGGGAAGGGAAAGGATGTCTTCCTACAGAGAAAAGAGTTTGTTATCTGACAAATGACCCATGCCAATCATGACTGTCTCTCACTATAAAGTCACCAAATGTAAAGAAGTCCCTCATTTTCTAATACTGCCATCACAAGTATAGATCACAGA
>LR753764.1:30589-46872 GCA_902729485.2 Mus minutoides | reverse complement strand
TTCTAATACTGCCATCACAAGTATAGATCACAGAGATTCAAAATCCCCTCCCCCAATAAACTCCTTCATGTGGTACATATTTTTTATTAAAAGGTGAAATAAAACTTAGTATGGTAAATCAGAACTTAAAAAATTAGACTCACATTTAATTTTTAAAAAGCATTTTTTTTTCATGAAAAATCACAACAGTGACTTACCTCAGGGTAAAGATTGAACCTTTTTAATGTGTTAATAACAAGGGGGTATTCAGTCAGCTTGTCATTCATTATCATCCATACTCCATTCAAAAATGAGGGTGCTTCCACAATAGTCTTGAAGTAAGAGTAATACAGCCCCTGAAAGGAGGGCACGCTCCAGTTATAATAAAAAGTACACAGTTTTTCATCTTCTTAAAAAGTACACAGTTACTCATCTTCTTAGATTACAAATATTTAAGAAACACTGTTTTGAAAAACTGAGCACTCAAGCAGGTTAGCTACAATTAATTTCACAGGTTTCTGATCATTTATAAATTCTTAGGTTACAAAAAAGTACATTTTAGAAGAATTTCACCGTAATTAAAATAATTTAATGGAAAAATAGCTTAAAAATAGTATTTAATAGAATTTAAATATGTATACATGCAATTCAGCATTTGCCATGTATGAAGTCTATTCATTATCCAAAAATGATATCAGTCTTATTTCCTCCAAATTTACACTCAAAATTCTAAATGTGTTTTTTAAAAAGACTGCACATTATCCACATTGCTATTAAACAATAATTTTACAGATCGTTTTCCCCCATAGCAACACAGCCTAGGAGCTGACACTGGGGACTGGGAGGGCTGCATTTTGAGAGAACTGGGACAGTTTAGTCTGACATACTACTTTGAAAAGGACTGTAGCAAAGGTGAAAGGACATGAGACAAAAAGATAAGATGATGTAGCTCACTTGGATGAGTACTCTCCAACATGCAGGAAGCTCTGAGTTCAATGCTGGCCACTACATAATACACCCAGCATATACCCAACAACATAACCCCGGCTTCCCAACAGAAGACAGGAAGAACAAGCAGTTCACGGTCATCCTCAGCTACAAAGTAAGTCTGAGCCAGGTGAGGAAACAGCATACTACTTCTCAGTGACTAAATAAACAAAATGAAACAAAACAACATCCCCTTACAGTCCATGAACCTTGGGCAAGAGTCTGAGAGGCAGTGTAAAGGACATACTGGGCAAGTCAATGCCACCTTCTCTTCAATTCAACCAAAGTGAGACCACTTGCCAAGCTCTAAACACAGAAAGGTGACTTCCCTACTACCCAAAATGTCTCCAGAGAGAGTTTGACTCTGCTTTGAGTTAGTGCTCACACAATCCTTTCTAATATAAAATAGATTCCCTACTGTATTAAGTTAACAGGGTATCTAACACTTTCTTGTAGGCCAGAACTAGTGAAGATGGTTTTATTGGAATCAGGGTCCTTAATGATACAATCAAGTTGAAGTAATGGCAAAGAAGATTCAGGTGACTCGACTTTGAACACAACCTTATACGGACAAAAGGACCAAGAGGACAGAAGCAGAGACTGAGGAGCAATGCAGCAATAAAGCAGGAAACCCACACAGGCAGCAAGACACCAGCCAGCCAGCCTCACGGAGGGGCACCTGGCCCATCACTTCTAGACTCTGGGACTGTCAGAAACCCCAAACTACTGCATCTACCTGCTCTGTGTTTCATTTTAGACGCATATTAAGATTTTATTTAATCACAAAACACACAACTTTAAATATTTTTTTGCTTTAAAATGTTTAATAAAATAAAACAATTTAAAAACCAAAGTACTTTTTTTTTAGATATTTTCTTCATTTACATTTCAAATGCTATCCCCAAAGCCCCCTATACCCTCCCCCCAGCCCTGCTCTCTAACCCACCCACTCCCGCTTCCTGGCCCTGGCATTCCCCTGTACTGGGGCATATGATCTTCCCAAGACCAAGGGGTCTCTCTTCCCAATGATGGCCGACTAGGCCATCCTCTACTACATATGCAGCTAGAGACACACCTCTGGGGGTACTGGTTAGTTCATATCGTTGTTCTTCCTATAGGGTTGCAGACCCCTTTAGCTCCTTGGGAACATTCTCTAGCTCCTTCAATAGGGATCCTGTGTTTCATCCAATAGATGACTGTGAGCATCAGTAACAGAAATTTTAAAAGACATTAATTATTTATCAAATTGGAAGAGAATATCAAGTTACCCTACTCGGTATTCTAAGTGGAACACAGCAAAACATAGAGACAGACTTCCAGAAAACCCTAAAACTCATTTAATAATTATATTTCTAATACTGAGCTTGATATTTTTATTCTATTAAATAATTTGAAATTAATACTCTCCGATTAAAACAAATTTAATATCAAGTAAAATAGATCAAATCCTAAATTTTAATTTAAAAATTTTAATATAAATTCATGAGTTACTGGGGGGTTTTTTTGTTTGTTTTTTTTTTTTGTTTTTTTTTTTTTTTAAAAAGCTTCCTATAAGAGGCCAAGTCTCAATGGCCCATGCATAGCAATGAACCGAGCACCTGCAGCTCAGAGGTCCTGGCTGCCACATGCCATCTTCAGCTCAAAAGAACTGAATCTCCTTGGAAAACTGGCTGCTGCCAGTTGGGTAGGAGATATTGTGCAGCACCCCAAAGTAAGGAAGGCCTGGACACCAAGAAAACACTAGTAGGGTCACACTGAGGTCAACACAGCCAACTGCAGAGACTGGACAGTTCCAGAAACCAAAGGTTACACAATATGTGCCAATCAATCTACTGATTCTGACTAGAAGATGTGAGAGAATCAATTTATTTTTATGAAAAAAAACTATAAATAAAAGAATATGGATCATTTTCCTCTCTTTCCACTAATTAGTAAGCCTAGAAAAGACACTGAAGCAATGTTGTAGGAAAACTCTTTCCAGAGTTACAAGTCAATGTGTGCAGAAAAATAATAACAGAGTCTATGCTAACAAGATGAATGAACTACATGATGGCTGGGCTCTAAGAAGGAGTCAGCCAGACCACTCCTTAAGCTACTCCCAGACTGAACATCTGAGAAGGCAACCAGTCTGCTCTGTGACCCCTTGAGATGTTACAATAAAGGGCTCAGAACCAGCTGGGAGGTATTCCTTCCAGAAAGTAGTCGGATTTTCCATTAGTCTTCAGAAAACACAGGAGATGAGAACATAGAGAGAACATGAGTTACAACCATAGACAAGTCTACGTAACATATATGCATACTACATGTATGTTGAGGAATTGGTATATGTGTGTGTGTGTGTGTGTGTGTATATATATCTATATATGTATATATATATATATACACATACATACATATATACATATACATACACACACACACACACACACACACACACACACACACATACACACACACACATATATAGTTCCTCAATAGATAAAGGGCAGAAAAACAAAAAAGAAAGAGGGACCTACTGATTAAAAGACCCAACAATACAGCAGGTAAACATAAATACAGACAGTTTGCATCTTCAGTTAAGGACATCAGCTGCTATCAAGTGCTAATCAGCTCTTTCAAACATTTTCATTTGATGGTGCTAAGAAATTACTAGGGACAAAAAGTCCTTTGAGGAACTTCAAATGTAGCAGCACAAGAGTTCAGTCTAATTTCCTTTAAACAGAAATTGGTAAGGAATATGGACGACAGTGTATTATCTGTTGTTGAAGCTACAGGATAAAGAAGGAGACCTGTCTACTCCTTTTCTTTGGGAATGTCTTGTTGAAACTTTTCATGCCAAAAAAGCTTTAAAACATGTAGAGTCCCAAAATACTACAATGAAATACTATTCACACACAGAACTAACCATTTCAGTGCGGAAAGCCATCTCCCTTTCCAGCGTTGAGAGGTGAGAAAAATGCCGATCGTTTTCAAAGAGGTGCGTTATGTGGCTCCTAGAAACATTCAACAGCACAGCAGTCAGCTGAGGCCGAGAGAGCTACTTCAGAGGCAAAGGAAACAGTCTACAGATTGCAGACCCTTTGCAACAAAACTAAAACACCATCATATCTGTATTTGTTTTCTACCAGGTTTTAACAATTCTACTAAAAGTCCTCTTTATAAGAAAACACATTCCAATTAGATTTTAACATTAATATAAACCATAATGATATTTTAAGTGATGTACTATAAAAATATAGATCACACTGAATGTGCCATTGGGTACCATTCAGAAACTGCCTGGTTCACAAAATTCATACATCTCTCCACCCAGAAGATTAAAAACATCAATCTAACATTCAGCATGTACACCATATTAATGTTACACAAATTAGAGCATCAAATATAGCCTCTTTAATAATAGATAATTTCATACAACAGTTTTATTATTCTGATCCTGATTTATCAAATAAACTAATCTTTCAGAAGACTACAGTATAAATAAGATATATCTATCCTATGACATAGAAGCTATTCCTTTAAATGCATGGCTATAGCTTTGGTTAGCTATGAACATTTACATAATACATATAATTGAAAAAAAAATCTTACCAGTGCAATAGAGCTGCAAAGGAAGCTGAAAGAAAAAGAAATTTATATTATTATTTTAGCATGAAGAAATACTTTCTCCTTACAGATAAGCACTTCCAAAGAGATCCAGCACCTTCAGTGCCAGATGGCTATAGACCTCAGAAAGTCCTGAGATAAACGTGCAAAGCCTCAACTGAGGAAAGGCTGAACCTGGCTAAACATCTAGGAGAGACTATGACCCTTCGAAAGAACCACTGTGGTTAAGCTTGCACTGTACCAAGAGAGCAGCTCAGGTCCCTACTACAGTTTTCATTTACTCCCTCACACACTCCGTATAGCATATGAAGCCACATTGTTGCCAATACTATACAGGGTCCACTAGATCAAAAGCATCCCAAAAAGGCCACAGAGGAGCCACAATTACTGGTGGGCTAGGGTTACCAGTAAAATAAATGTACAAAGTACCACCACCTTTGTAAACTACCTCAGTGCCCAGATTTTTCAGGAAGTCCCATTCTTGTAAAAGTGGAAGGAGAAGAGACAGAGAAAGAAAGACTCAGGGTAAGGACAACAGTAACACAGATCATATCTCAGAATGCTTCCTGTTCTACCCAAGTACAGAGATCACTGGAGACACATCTGACTATAGACTTTGTGTTCATAAACATGGTATACACATTCAGTTATACAAATCAATTTTCAATTACTCTTTAGAAAACTTTTATCAGGTAGTACAAAGGGGGGAATATCCTCAAGGCTTGGGACAAAAAGGGTTTCAAATATCAATTTTTTTTCACATTTTGTATTATTTCTTTGTATAATGACATTGCTGGGGATAGCACCAATGTCTGAATACAAATCCATTTATGTCTCTGAAATACCGTACAGTCAGAGGTACTTTGATACCATATTTTTAGGGTGCCTGCATTTTGACAGACTTATCCTGAGGTCAGCTTTAACAGTTTCTACCTGTGCCCACATGTCAACATTCAAACTGTTTCAGACTTTGGAGCTTTGAGATTTCAGATTAGGAGTATTCACGCTATTTTAAATTTTTCATGTCCATGAAATATTCCCTATGCTAATACGAGTTATTATTGATATACAAATCCGAGAAGACTATTGATTTTACTGTTTTCAGCTTATTACTTTAAATTCTCCATTTTAGACAGTAGAACTAGCAAATACTATTTTTTCCGTTTTGTAATTTTACCATTAGCATCTTCTACTTGGCCAATATCTTATGGAATACCCTAAAAAAAAATCTGATGAAAAAAATATGCGAGGGTTGACTTCTCTTACTTGAACAAGGTTCATCTTTTATTCTGTAGTGAAAATAAGGATTTGTCAAGGTCACCTTCCTTTTGTGTTCTTTTTTTTTCATTAATTTATTTAATTAATTCACTTAATATCCTGATCACAGGCCCCCACTCCTCCAAGTCCCACTCTTACAAATCCTTCCCGTCCTTCCCCTTTTCCCTCTCCCTTGGGCATTCCCCTGCCCTGGGACATCCAGGCCCAGCGGGACTAAGCACACCCCCTCCCACACTGAGGCCCAACTAGACAGTCCAGTTAGGGAAGGGGATCCAATAGCAGGGAACAGAGACCAAAACAATCCCTGCTCCGACTGTTAGGGGAACCACCCACAAACCCTTCAACATAAAACTTGTCCTGCCTACAAGATATGCAGGGAAAAAAAATAGGACAGAGACTGAGGGAACAGCCGTAAGTGGCTGTCCCAACTTAAGACCCATCCCAGGGGGTAGAGCCAGCCCCAGTACTATTAGTGACACTATGCTCTGCTTGCAGACAGGAACCTAGCATAACTGTCTCCTGAGGTTTCATCCAGCAACGGATAAAAACAGATGCAGAGACGAACAGCCAAATATCAGGCGGAGCTCAGGTAGTCTTGTGGAAGAGGGAAGGACAGAATAGAGTGATCCAGAGGGGACAATGACATCATGAGAGTCAACTAACCTGGGCCCATGGTAGCTCACAGAAACTGAATCACCAACCAAAGATAAGTAGGGTTACTGAACTTGTAGCCCTACATATTTGTAGTAGATGTGCACCTTCTGTGTTCTTAAAATACCATAATCTCTTGGGAGAAGATGGAAGATGCCAGATGTCTTTAGTGCCTTTAATCGGTTCCTTTAATCGGTTCCTTTAGCACCAGTGTAGACAATAGGAAGTCCTAGCACTTCTCAATCAATCTCTTCCATTCAAGTTAGTGGTACCATCAAAAATATGGCCTCTACAGAAGAGGATGGAAAAGAAGACAGTACCAAATTCTCAGCCATCTTGTCCACAAAGAATTCCTAATCTCAGTCCCTCTTTAATTTAAGTATAAAAGAACAAAGCTACTGCAATGAATCCCTCAATACAGGAAATATACTTTATAGACACTACTAATTACTAGAGACTGAGGGAAGGCTCAGTCCAGGAAATGTTTGCCATGCAAGCTTGATAAGCAACCCAGCATCCAAGTTAAAAGCTGGGTGTGGTAGCCAACAGCACTTGTAAGCCCAGCCTTAGAGAGACAGAAAGGAGGATTCCCTAAGCTCACAGGCCAAACAGTTTAGTCTAATCTTCAAGCCCCAGGCCACAGAGAGACACTTGTCTCAATATAACAAAGTTCACAGTTCCTGAAAAATGATACCCATGGTTCATCTGGCTTCGATAGGCACAAGCACATTAATATAAGCACACCACACACACACACACACACACACACACACACACACACACCTATATAGACATACACACAGAAGTCCACACGCACACAAACACATATAGAGACATATGCACACAGGCTCACACATAGAGTAAAAAAAAATTTATATTAAAGTTTGGAGATACATTATTTAAAATGATACATAGTATTTCATTTGAAGTTCCAGTAAGATACTGCTTTATAAACATGTGATGTAGAAATAAAGATAAATTGATAGAAACTTCTAAAAACATTTCTGTACTTTTCTTGGCTTCAAAAAAGAATAGTCTAAATTATTTTCTCTAAACTTATGTCAGTAATTATTAGCCTTTTTAATCTGGTGTGTATATGGGGAGGGTACAACAATATAGGTAATCTCTCCACTTAAATAAGCATGCTCTTATTAAGTTCTCAGTAGCTGAGTTTTTATTATTAAAAAACAAACTTTAAAAAAAATCTGCAAATGAAAAAAAACAATTCAAAGAAGATCAAGCAAAGGTGACGGCAGAAGATCCCACCCCTCCTATGATGATTTGGAAACCCTGCCACTTTGACTGGGAGCATGCATACTTCCCACATCAAAGCTCACTCAGGTGCTGGGCTCTTAAACAACTCTTGACTATGTTACCCTGTACCAATGTTCAATCTTGTGGTATTTGAGGTGAAACAAGACAAACAAAACTTTACGTGTCTCCTTGCATCTAGACTCCAGCTACACAGACTGCCCAGCAGAAGGGAGTTTAGAAACAAAGTTCCTGAATTTACTCCAGTAATTGTTAGTCTGCATACACAGATGGGGTTCAAATGAATTAGAAATTACTGTGCATAACCAAGTTTGATGGGAGGGTACAAATTAACACTAAACCCTGCCTTGGAGTAAAGTTAAATTAAGTCACACACCTAGATGTAATCTTTTCTCCATTTAGTTCCTGAAAGTTAGACAGTGCATTGGAGGCAGCCAAGGGCCAAGCCTTAGGACTTTCTGCCATGTTAGTAGGCAGAGCATCCAGGACCCTGTTGTCCGAGTTTGTCTCAGCTTACTGAGCCAGCCATAGGTGTGGAAAAGCAGGCAACTGGCTATTTCGTTCTACTGGAGCTCTTTGCCTCAGCCACATTCCGTCTGCCCCACACTGACTCACATTCCAGCTACAGCTCACAAGTCCAAGGAGAGGTGGGAAGGTTCCAGCAGAGCCAGGTATGAGTTACCTCTTTTCAAGGTGATGCTCACCGGAGGTCCACAGACCCTCCATCACCACAGTCTGTGATGCTGCTCTCGGTTCCACGGCTGATGGTGAGACCTTGTGTCACACAGAGGACACGGACACATCAAGCTGGTACTGGCCAAGAAGCTTGGTCCTACTGCTAGCCTGCATAGTGCACATGTAGCTACATAATCAACAGTTTTACCCAGCCGTGAACCCTGCAAATGAGCTGCAGTAATTACTGCCCTGTCAAGCCATGCCACAGATGAAATAGTGGCATAAATGTTATGGAAGCAATCCATCACTTTCAGTTTGCATTTAAAGCCTGATCCACTCACACCTGGTATCATTAACTGGGCCAAGAACCCTCAGTTAGTCAGGTCACAGGCCCTAGGGGAAAAGCCTACTACTATTAGTCTTCTAAATAAACATAGTAATAAAATGCCTCTTAAGTTTTCTTTATACACACAGATTACTGTCTCTCAGCCCTCAGCAGGGAAGCTTCTTCTTACAGTGATAGTTATTAAAACCTAGACCCACAACTGGTCAACATGCAGAGAATAAGAGACTGAGGAGTGGTCAGCTCTAAGATGTCTCTAATACATCCCCTTCCTCAGGGGTCATTACCAAGGAGAAGTCAGACAGACTGAAGAGCCAGAAGCAGCAGAAGTAAAGCAGTATTTGCCGGGCATGGCAAGGCCGTTGCACTCGCAGATTCAGACTGTCACTGCATGTACAAGATATTCACAAGATCCAGCCAGCCACAATCCTCCCCCCACCCCCACCCCCCATGGCTGAGGGAGGAGCTCAGGGGGAAGAGCGACTGACAACTCCTTCAGGCAAGAAGTGGAGGCCTGGAGGGTGGTAACAGAAAGGGATGAGGAGAAGAAAGTACAAATTCAAAAGGTCACAAATGAGGAGTCAGAAAGGGAAAGAGTTAAAATTCATAAACTCCCTTCTAAGAAAGTCCTTCCTAAGTGGAAATGCTTTTCAGGTTTTATAAGGCATCATTGACTTATAAGGCATCATTGACTTAGCCTCTGAGGATCACTTGCAGAGTACAGAATTCGGGGCAGGGGGCTTATCTCAGTCTCCAGTGCTTAATGTAGGTAGGACCCACAGCTCTTACCACCAGCACTGGAATTCCTGTTCCACAAACTTCGAAGCCTTGATAGGTTTGATTTCTTTCATTTGTTCCCTCTCTGGGATTGGGGAAAACATTCTATTTTTAATAGGAAAAGAGGGCAGGGTCCCCAATAGAGGAGTTAGAGAAAGAACAGAAGGAATTGAAGGGGTTTGCAACCCCATAGGAAGAACAACAGTATCAACCATCCAGACCCCCACCCCAGAGTACCTAGGAACTAAACCATCAACCAAGGAGTACACATGGCTCCAGCTGCATATGTAGCAGATGATGGCCTTGTCAGGCATTAATGGGAGGAGAGGTCCTTGGTCCTATGAAGGCTCAATAGATCTCCCAGTATAAGAGAATCAAGAGCAGGGAGGTGGGAGTGGGTGGGTGGGTGGAGCAACACTCTCATAGAAGCAGGGGGAGGGAGGATAGGATAGGGGGGTTCCGGGAGGGTAGAAAACCAGGAAAGGGGACAACATTCTAAATGTAAATAAAGAAAATATTAAAAAAGAAGAGAGAAGAGGAGAGGAGAGGAGAGGAGAGGAGAGGAGAGGAGAGGAGAGGAGAGGAGAGGAGAGAAGAGAAGAGAAGAGAAGAGAAGAGAAGAGAAGAGAAGAGAAGAGAAGAGAAGAGAAGAGAAGAGATGGTTGACCATGTTGAGGTGGGCTCTGGGTGATTTGGTTGCTTTTGAATCATCTCTGCTCCTACTCACCCAGAGTCCTGTTAGTAACCTCAATAAAACACTCATTGGTTCATAAAGAAGAAGAAGAAGCCACAAGCTCATAGAGACATTAAGTCTCAAAATGAGAAGCAAAGCTGCATTTGAAATTCCCAGCCTGATTTAAGAAACCATCTCTGGTAAGATGGAGAACTCACAGAGGTATGGGAGGATGGCCAACAGTTGGTGCTGAGCCACCAACTAAGGGAAAAACTTAGAAACTCCTAATTGTAATGATAATATATAATGTCTGCTCATCAGTGTTAACATAAGAGATCCAGGACTCCATCTAAAGAACTAGTGGCTTTATTTCCCCAAAAGGCCCAAGGTCTCACGTAGCAAGGATACAACAGAACAGGGAAGAGAGCTCAGGTTTCCCGGACTCCAAGTTCAGACACGAAAATACTGAGCACATTAGCCAAAAGAGTGAAGTAACAGGAAAAGAAATGTCTTAGAAATCACAACAGATTCGAAGAAAAAATGATATGTTCTAAGTGAATACATGAAAATAACAAAGCACAGAAAGTCTACACTGCCATCACACAGACTGCATGGCTGGGGCTCTAATAGAAAAACACAAAGTCTACACTGCCATCCCACAGACTGCATGGCTGGGGCTCTAACAGAAAAACACAAAGTCTACACGGCCGTCATACAGACTGCATGGCTGGGGCTCTAATAGAAAAACACAAAGTCTACACTGCCATCCCACAGATTGCATGGCTGGGGCTCTAATAGAAAAACACAAAGTCAGCCCTCAGATATTTCAAATATGAATGTACATACAAAACACATTTTAAAGGCAGTGAGTTCTATCTTCCTTTTAAAGTCTTAGCCTTATACAAATATTTCTAAATCAAACAGTAACCCGCATTGATAATTTCCATGTTAACTTCCTCTTCATTCGCAAAATAGAATGCATTTTGCTATTTTAAGAACAAATAAATAAAGTAGACAGCTAAAATAATATGCTTCTGAGCGTGCAGAGGGCACTTCCAAAGCCTGATAAATCCAGGAGGAAAGGGTAGAACGCTTTAATGTAAGACAAAATGAAAAGACAAGCACGGGTGTGCACACATACACACACACACACACACACACACACACACACATATAAATATCACCTTCTTGGTTCATATGAAGTCATCTGTGTGTATATGACTTTAGGGCCTGACACAGGAACTGGAGGACCCGAGCAGCCTTCTGATCTCAAAGCGTCCTGGCTTTCATGATATTAAAAAGCGCCATGCAAACTTGCAAGGGAGGAAACCAACCAATAAATAGTCTATTCAACTATGACACCTCCAATCTAAAACAATTACTACCATGGCACAATATCCCTAAGTGTAATAGTGGCACATATATCTTGGTGGTAAACAATAGCTGGATTGGACTTAAGGCCCAGTCAACAAGAGGGAAGTCATATCTGGTACCAAAAACCTAGCAAACTTCCCAGGGCTAGGAAAGTCACAAATCCTGAAAGAGAATCTATAACCATTAATAAATGAGCATATTCCCTAACTATATTCTAAATATTTATTCTTATACCCACCTATTAATGCAGTCCTCACCCCTCATCAAAGAAATGTTTCCTTGCACCCGATTGAAACCATTACAGAAAATCACAGCCAGTGAGTGGGGGTGCAGATAACAAGTGACCATGTGGCTGTTGTCCAGCACCAACTGACACATACACCTAAAATCTAATTCCTTCACCCAAAGCCCAGGGATCACTGGGGAAGCTGGGACAGAAAGATATAAGTCTTTAGTAATTTTTAACAAGCTTATTCCCTGATAAAGCATTCTAAAGTTAAGATAATGAAACCCCTTCAAATTGCAAACTGCCCATGGGTATCATAAGATTTAGCTTATCATTTAACTTAAATGAGTCAGAAACCATGACTTATTAAACTATTTTTTAATAGCACTGACAAACAACTGACTATCCTTCCTTAAATTCAGAATTTATTCATTTTTCAAAATTAAATAGGAAATCAAAATGAAGATGGGGTTGAGGGTATATAGACCTACAGATATAGAAACCAGAACGATTCTCAGAATGAGCAGAAAGAGAAATCTTTGCTCTCTTTAATGAATCAAGTCATCTCAGGGAATCTGAGATCCTATTCCCAGACAGGCCTTTGGTTCTTGTCTATGCTTCAGATCTGAGACCTACTATTGACCAATAAGACTGACAAAGAGTTGGCTGCAAGCCCAAACCTCATGAGAAACTCAAGAATGATACCCATACGGGTAAAGTTCTTAACAATAGCATTACTTGGGAGATTTATATAGATACCAAACATGAGTGAGGAACAAAAAAATCTAGGTCTTCTAAAAACAAATTGTAACTAGAACAGCAGAGGCATGATAAGAATTGTATAGACAGTCATGATTAATTACTATGTGGAACAAGAATGAGGATGGAGCGGTCACATAATTATTTTAATTATTACAAAATTACAAAGAAAACCTCACTTTTATCCATTATGAAAATCTTCCCAAATTAAAAATTCACCTAGGCAACAAAGTCTAAAAGTGACTGGTCAGCTTACATATAAACTGTGCTCTAAGGTCCAGATGAAGCTACAGTTAATGAGCATTTAAACCACCTCCATCCTCATCAGGCTGTGAGCCAAATACAAATCTTGTCAATGCTTTGGGTGACAATTATATCAACAGTTACCTCTACATTAAGTTCCTCCTGCGATGGCACCGGTGCTAGCAGGCATACTGACAACTAGCTAATTCAGAAGGAAGTCAAACATGGGGAACGACACTAAGCAAAGATGGACAACTTCACTGTCCACTAAAGGGCCTAGTTGAGGTCTCAACCTCAAACAAAAGGCTAAGTGGGATGCCTATTAACATATCCAGGTTTTCCCAGCATCCCTCAGTCTCAGTCTACTTGTAGCAGGGTCCTCCTGTCTGGCGTGCCCCATCCCTACCCTGAGCCCTGGGGCTGGGCTGCACTACCTCCAGCTCTTCCTCCCTACACAACCCAACCATTTTGGTTAGTCACCACTTTTTACCTTTTGGCCCCTTGCTCTCTCAGCCACTGCTCCCTTTCCTCCTTCTCCCTTCTCCCTCTGCAATCTCTTCACATGGTCAGGTCCAGTCTGCTGGCCATGTGCACTCTGGACTCTCCCAGATGTCTCTGCCTCTGCCTAGACCCCTTAGGAACAGTCACGTCCTCCTTTTATTTCTTGTTTTCACTGAATCATAATAGTGGTAAAGAAATAAAAAGTATTATTATTAAAGCACACTCTACAACTGTTGTAAACTGATGCATTCCCAAAGGTAATTCTACTTTAAAAAATACTATTCAGAAATGACTCTTAGCTGAATTAGAAAAGATCACCCACAGGAAACTGGTTTCTTCATGGGATTTAAGGTGTGCATCTGGAAGTGGATGAGACTTTTACCAGTTCTGATTACTGGTAAGCACTGGAATGAAGAAAAGTAACAAATTATCTCCTAGAAATGTCCCAATGGTAAATCTCAGCTAATGGTAAAAGATGAGCCCAAAATATAAGTTTAGAAAGAAATATGTAAATAATAAAGCTCTGTAGTCTATGAAATGCAAATGTCATTAAACTTACAAAAGACATTAATGCATCTTCACACCCATTAAGAGACACTAATACAACATAGTAGGATAAGGCTTAAAATGACCAGCTGTTGAGAGAGAGAGAAAGAGAGAGAGAGAGAGAGAGAGAGAGAGAGAGACAAATTAGATTTCAGTCTCTATCAATGTCATATTATTGACAAAAAGCAAACACAAATAAGGAATACAGCCTGATACTAACAAGGGAACCAGGTTCACTGCATGCAGCTTCAGTGCCTATGAGCGCCTGATGTTCAGAGACTGTATATTTAGAGCACCTTTTTAATAAGGCATATTTAGGTGATTCTAAATATTCTTAAGAGTTAACCAGAAGTCTATTTTAGAAAGGGAGAAATTAGTTTCAAAACCCCAAATTTCCATCTTGTCTCTGGCTTTGATGGGATTCCGGTAATTAACACGAGCACACCCTCACAGCTGCTTGCTTGGCTGGGTCCAAGTTCTTGCCTGAAAATCAGCACAGGAGGGGCCAATGTTTCCTGGGTTTCACACTTCAGCTTCTCTCCTCCTACAGCCCAAGCACTAACCTGTTTTCTCTCCATTCTGGTATCCCTCTCTCTATATAATTCCTTTTCCTTACTTCTTCTGAAGAAGGAAAACAAGACAGATGCTTGTCCTTGCACAAACTGCCCAGGTTTCCCAGAACAGGCTGGGGGGCTCTGTGTGTTTCTCAGAACAGGCTGGGGACTCTGTGTGTCCACTTGCTGCGTGCTCACTAGATGACACACTCCATAGTAGTTAAGAAAGTGAACTCAGAAGACATGAGGCCTGGCTTCAAATCTTGACCTTAAAAATTCCAGGAGGGACTTTACATAAGTTACTAAGCACCTATGTGCTTCGGTCCCCTTTTTAGTAAATATGACAGTCACAATGCCACAGTCAGGCCCAAGCTACTGCTAAATGAGTTCATCCACAGCAATGCCCCCAACCCCAGTGTACGATGTTTGTGGTGTACAAAGTCAATTAACCTGACTAAATAGCACCTGATAGCTGGAAACTTACCATTGTCTACTCCAGTCAGAACCTCTATCTTATCCCACCTGATATTTCCAACTGGAGATCCCACAAACATCTGAAGAACAGTGTGTCTGGGATACAATCTTTTCTCTTCTCCCTCAAACCTCTCCTGTTCCAGTCTCCACCGTCTCCCCTAGAAAACAATCCCTCCCTTTCCTACAAACCAAGATTTATTCATCACCAAGTTCAACCAGTTTCATCTAAAAGCTATCCCCTTCTTACCGTCTCCACAGCCAACCATGCCCTCTATTCATGCCAGCAACTCGTGAGGGCCCTGGCAGAGCCCCATCTCAGGTAAGGTGGGGGGTAAAGGTCTCCCTTGCCTTTGCATTGCTTCATCCCATTTTTCTAGCACAGAATTCTCAAAATTAAAATGTAAACATGACCCTGCCTTGCTCAACACTCTTTAGGGGCTTTCCACTGCTACAGGAATACACCCAGCTTTTCTCCATGACAGAGGAACTGACACCTGTCCCTTCCTTCCCATTTGCCCTTGGAATGCACCCTGTCATCCTCCATACAGCTCACACCAGCTCAGCCTTGAGATAGGTAGGTGCCACTACTTCACCAAAGAGCAAAGTTCAAGCACAGGCCGCCTTGCCATGGCTTTTCTTGGCTTTGCTAACGTGGACATTCCCTGGCTTTAGGATTTTATCTTTTCACCTTGCTTTACTTTTTCTAACACAGAAGGCCTTCCTTTCCTCCAAGGCACTTACTATAAAGTGAAACCACCTAGTCATGTATTCTTCCTTCCAGAATCTAAGCTCTATAGGAGTACAGTTTTGTTGTCTATAAATGCACCTGGTACATGGGGAATATAAAGAAACCACACATACTAGTTGGCATGCATTATCTCCCTCCTTATTCCTTTACTCTAATCAAAGCGCTTCCTATCCCCATCTTAAGGAGAAGGCAACAACACAGTGGGTGAGACACAGTGATGGAGACACACTGGGGCGAAACAGCTTCTGAGTGAAACAGGCTTCCAGTGCAGGGCAGCTTTGAAATACCAGGTGGCTCAAACCATACCACACCACACCACACCTCACCACACCACACCACACCTCACCACACCACACCACACCACACCACACCACACCACACCACACCACACCACACCTCACCACACCTCACCACACCACACCACACCACACCACACCACACCTCACCACACCACACCACACCCCTGAGGGCCCAGCCCAGGTCCCAGTGCCCAGCCAGACTCAGCTCTCTGCCTCTCTAGGCTTCCTCCCTGTCCCTGGCTAGTCACAGGCTCTCATAAGCCATGACTTCTGAAAGAGTAGTTTCAGTATGGTGGTTACCTCCCCAGTTACACTGGC
>LR753764.1:0-30489 GCA_902729485.2 Mus minutoides | reverse complement strand
ACACCTCACCACACCACACCACACCACACCTCACCACACCACACCACACCCCTGAGGGCCCAGCCCAGGTCCCAGTGCCCAGCCAGACTCAGCTCTCTGCCTCTCTAGGCTTCCTCCCTGTCCCTGGCTAGTCACAGGCTCTCATAAGCCATGACTTCTGAAAGAGTAGTTTCAGTATGGTGGTTACCTCCCCAGTTACACTGGCTAGTATTTGGAAAGCATTCTGGCTGCCACCACTGGAGAAGTGCCACTAGGTAGAACCTGGGATTCTGCTGTTAAACCCTGTGCAAAGCACAGGACAGTCCCTCAGAATACAGAACAGTCCCACCCAAAACATCATGAAGCTCAAGGGGGTTGCAGTTGCCACAGGAACCAGGCTGGAAGTGTGAAAATGACATAACCTCTATCTTAGTCACTGCTATTGCTGTGAAGAGACACCATGACCATGGCAACTCTTATAAAGCAAAGCATTAAACTGGAGCTGGCTTACAGCTAGAAAGTTTAGTCCATTGTCAGCATGACAGGAAGCATGGTAGCCTACAGGTAGACAAGGTGCAGGAGAAGGAGCTGAGAGATCTACATCTGGACCCACAGGTAGCAGGAAGAGACACTGGGCCTGATTTGAACTTTTAAAACCCTAAACCCCATCCTCAAAGATATATTTCCTCCAACAAGGCCACACCTACTTCAACAAGGCCACTCCTCCTAGTCCCTCTCAAGCAGGACCACTCCCTAAAGATTAATCCCACTCCCAGGCATTGTCTTTAAATACGTGAGGCCATTGGGGGCCATTCTTATTCAAACCACTAGTTACTTTCTAACAATTTTTACAAATGGCATCTTATATTACAGCCCTGGACTGCTAACATGTTTTGTGTACATGTTCAATACACACTTTCTTCACTTTCACCCTGAAACAGAGCCCTCTCCAACTACCAGAACTTTTCCTCCTTCTTTTAATAAGGTGGAGGACATAGGTAGGTGTAAGAAAGATCAGACTCCATCAGGCAAGTGGCAAACAATAGTCCCCACTTTGAGGAAACAATAAAGATTATGGAAACTATAGCAACTGGATAGTTCTTGTGCCTATTTCAACAAAGAGAGCAGAGCAGAGCAGAAGGCTCAGTGGATAAAGGTGCCTTCCATGAAGCCAGACAACCTGAGTTCTAGTCCAGACATTCACACAGTAGGAAAGAACAGATACCTGCAAGTTATCCTGACACACAAGCACTATGACAAACACACACACACACACACACACACATGCACACGCACACACACATGTACACACGCACGCATGCACACACATGCATACACACATATACACGCACATACATTTATACATACATATGCACATACACACACATACATATATGTACACATGTGTGTGGGTGAGCACACACAGTAAATAAATGAAAAATAAATAAAAGTTGGGGTTTACAGTTTCAATAGACTTCAACCATGAAAATTCCATTTCCCAGAGATACTCATGTGCTTCAAAAAGCTCAGAGGTACAGGACTTACTTAACATGTATGAAGCCCCAAAGTCAATCCCCAGCACCAAAAACTAAGCACTTAAAACCTATTACAGGGAAAAAAAAAACTATTACAACACTTCCCCCATTGCCATATTCACACCCCTAGACACACAAGTCATCTGATATGTGGTTCATTTTAAGGGTTCAGATAGCTCCAGTGTACAGTTCAGGTTAAGAACTGCTGGTCTAATGCAGATCTCTCATCTTACACATTCCTAAACTAAATGTTAAAAAGCTAAATTCTTGGCTCAGAAGCCCAACAAGTTTGAAGCAGCCATGGGAAGAGAGGCATGAGACCGTACAGAAGTCCTAGTTTCATTTCTCTTGCTGTTGTGAAATATCCTGACACAAAGCAACACAGGAGAGGGGAAGGTTCACTTGGCTTGAAGTCCCAGGTTACAGCCCATTACTGCGGGGAAGGCAGGAACAGCCAAGGCATCTCACTCACAGCGGAGCACAGAGAGAACAGAAGCACAGCGATTCATCTTCCCTTACTGTTCTCACCCAGCTTCCTCCTCTCTCACTGCCTAGGAAGTGGAATGGCACAGCAAACAACTGCCTGGGTCTTCTTGCGTCAGTCAACAGTAAAGACCACCTCCTACTGGCCAAGCTGAAAGAGATAATCCCTATGACTCTTCCCAGGTAGATCTAAAGCAGTGTAACTTGACAGATAAAATAAACCAGCACAGGGGGAAAGAAGAAAAAAGAATTTATTGAAAGACAGTATGAGCTGGAATCTTGCTGATGACTGTCCATCCTTTCTCAGCCTTGACCCCAGTCCCAGGAGGTTGGCTCTACAGCCTGTTTCAGTAGCCTCCAAGGTCACTACAAACAGGAGACCAGAGTGTGGAAAGGCTGTGTAACTCCTCTTGGGCTCCCTCAGGCACAGCTGAGCACACCTCCTGACAGCCAGTTATCCACGCCTCTCTCTTCTCCAGTAGTAGAGCCCCACTGTCCATGGCCTTAACACCCTTTGTAGGTTTCTCAACTCTATTCTTACCTCTGAAGATAGCTCAATTATTAGTGCTTCTTGCCTCAACACAGAAATCTATACAGACATATCTATGTGCTAAGATGAGCTTCCTATGGGGGGAGCAGGTTAGAAGCAATGTATATTATTTTCTGTGGTCAGGAAAGTTTGAAAAACATTTTCAAGGTTCTTCCTCCACCACTGTCTCCTGTATCTGGGAGCAAGTGAACTGAAACTTCTAAAAATAAACAATTCGAACCTCTTTAATCTTCACCATTAAGTGAGTAGTAATGTTCCTATATAAGAAAACCATACGTACTTATTAAAACAGGTAATGCTCATCACGGCCCAACAGTGGGAAGGGCTACCTTGGCAAGTGACTGATCAGTGCCCAGCACACATGAAGAAAAGCTCTAGCCAGTTCTAACATGTGCTGCTGTAACGGCACTCCAAGTTAGAAAATTTATTATAAAATACGAATAAAGCCATTTTATCACAGCTTAATATGTCGTTTTTAGAGTTGCGCAGCTACAAGTCATTCAAGCAACAAGTGACTAGCAATACCTCTCACCATGTAAGTCCAAGGAGTTATTTTAAAAGTTCCACCCTGAAATGCAACTCTCACCCACACTGGAGGATGAAATCAATCAGAGGAAATGAAACAGCCTACAAAGACATGGAAATTGCTAGAACCCCTCTGCAGGGTCAGTGGCTTTCTGAGCTTCCACAACATGATGGTACGAAAGAAATCACTATGGATACCGGCCTTGAGGGTACAGGGCCAGAGCTGACCCAAGGACACCAGGTCCTGATCCATCAGCAGAGCCTTCGTTCTCTCCAGGTGCTGTGTGGTCTCACAGCAGATGGCCAAGCAAGAAGACAGAGACTGTGGTGTTCCTCCTAACTCCCACCCGTGCTGACCTCTATCCAGGGTACACCTAAGACTGCCACATTCACTGTACTTCCACTCACAAAGTCAAAAAGAGCAAATCAATAGAAATGCTGCCTGGCTGCATTGAACAAAACAGTATTTCTGCAAGGGCATTACTAAATCCAAATATAAGCCATCCAATATAAGCAAACCCAAATGAACTGTACCATAAAACATGAAAAGAACAGTATCCTTTAAAATCTATTATTATCTCTCCCTAAAATAAATAGTGTCATCCCTTACGCTACTACAGTTGCTGTTTATACTAGCCGTTCACAAACGCTGGAGATTTATTCTGTCCTGGGATCAGAAATCAGGATTATGCATTTGCTTTTACATAGGAACTGATGCTGTTAAGTGCTTTGGGCACAAACATGCATCACCCACGGAGTTAGTATTGCTCTTCAGGACATCCCTGGATAAGTAGGGCATGGGATAACTCCATATAACACAGAAGGAAGGCCCTCAAAGTGAGACTTAAACCAAAATCAAGCACTCTGCACCAGCGCTGAGTGCCTTCAACCTCAGCCACTGTACCACGCTGCCTCCCCAAGGTGAATTTAACCTGTACACTTGCCAGATTCTCAAGCTAGCTGCTGGAGGAGGGCATGATGAAAATAATGAATTTGCCAAATCTTGACCCAAGTATTTAAAAAAAAAATTCCTAGTAATGATGCCAGCCTTCTTGAACCCACAAACACATAGCCATGACTGGCTTTCAATAACTATACGGCTGCAGTAGAGGCTGTCCCCACAGGAAGGCTGATTTTGCTGTATAGTCTGTCTAAACCCCAAACTTCAAGCACCCCAAACTCTTAGAGGTCATTAAGCAACAGGGAAAAGATAGTAAGAAAATATCACTACATAATTCAACAACTAAATCCCATCGTGGCAAAAATATCACAGAATCTTTTATGAAGGGCTTTGAAAAATTAGGCCTATTAATCCAACTTCTATAAACTTGCCTTATCCGACAAAGTCAATCAGAAAACGAACCCAGAAGATAGTCCACACGTAAATGCCTCAACTTTATTTCTTTTAGGCACAAGTTACATCCCATCCATTTGGTGCATGGAAGAAGGTAAAGAGATGCCAGCAGGCAAGGTTAAAGCTTGGGTATCCAAAACACGACACAGCCTGAAAAGTGACAGAACCACGAAGTGCCACCCTCAGTGTTTGCGGCCAAGAAGGGAAAAAGCACGCTAAAATTTAATTATAAGTTTGGCAACTTTCTAAGTCAGGAAACCTGAGTATTTCGAGCTCCAGGAATCGCTCGCATCAGCAAGCAAACCATCCTCCGAAGTAGCGGCTGGGCCAGGGGCAAAGAGTGGACTGTCGCTGCAGGCAGAAGCCAGTCTCCTCGGCGCGGACCAGCCCGCCCGCGGCCAGCCGTGCAGCTGTTGATCTCGGGGCCATGTTTTTAAAAGCCCGGGCGGACGGCGGGGCGGAGGATGCGTGGAGCTGAACCCCGGAAGGAGCGGGGAGGAGTAGGGAGGAGGCAGGAGCGTCCCGGGAAAAGTCGGAGAGGGCTGCTAACTGGCTCACCTAGCAGCAGCGTGCTCCAGGTCCGGCCGCGCCCGCGCCGCAGGCCCAGCGCCCAGTGCAGCCCGGCCGCCAGGCGGCCCACGAGGCCGTCCGGGGCGGGCGCGGCGGTCCCTGCGCGGGGTCCCTTCCTGCCCGCCGCGCCCCTGCGCCCCGGCGACGGCGGCGTGCGCTCCGACCCCAGCTCCCCGGCGTCCACCTCGGATGCCCCGCTCAGTGGCGGCGGCGACGAGCGGGCCGACCGGGGCGGCCTGGGAGCCGCGTCCCGGTGCTTGCTCCGCGCCTGCAGGACCATCTTGGCATAGTCGCTCCCGCTAGCTGCGCGCGCCCGGACAGCGGCCGGGATCCGCGGACTGGCGGTCGCTCACTCCGGCCGGCGAGGGCGGGCCGGGAGGCGGGGACAGCGCGAGCCGGGCGGCCACTGCCTACCGCGGGGCGGCCGGGAGGCGGCGCCGGACTCCCGCGCCTCCGCCGTTGCCGCTCTCGGGTTGCCAGGGCGACAACGGAACGCCGCGGGGCGGAGGCGGGGACAAACCGCGAGCGGCGCGGCCCCGCCCCTCCGGCGCGCGCGTCCAGGCGCGCTCTAGCGGCCAAGCGCGCACGCGCGGCCTCCAAGCGGGGCGGGACCGGCGGCCCGGGGAGTAGCGTGGACGACCTCCCGGAAGCGGCAGTGCGCCCTCGGGAACCGGGCTGTGAGGCGGCGTGGCGCGGGGCGGGAACCGAGTGGCCGCGGAACGGCGCCGTGCGTGCGTTCCGGGACTCTGTGCATTAGGCTTGTGCAAGAAACTAACGGGGTAAAGTGTGATCTCGCCACTCACAACAGCCAGCTTTCTGGTTCAAGGATGAGAAGCAAGGACTGGACCGAGTATTCAAATAAGTGTCCCGTAGGTCGGAGGGAGAATGTAAACTGAAGGCCTGGGTGGGAACCCAAACTCAAGTCATAAATGAAAAGGGCCTGTCGGGGGAGGTTATCCACATGTTACTTTTACCTGATGTATCCTGAAAGTATGGAAACTGCTAAAAGATGTGACACTTGAAAACGAATTGTCTCCTTGCAGGATGTAGAAGTTAATGAAGAAGCCCAGGGAAAGAAAAGAAAAAAGAGAATAAAAGAATAGAATGTATTCCAACTTTAACCTTCCTTGCCTCCAGCCCATTGCTATTTGCACAAAGCCTTAGAGAATTGCAGCAGTGAGACTTATTTCTTGGCTCCTGTCCAAATGAGCTTGTTCCAAGAAGTCTGGATGCTGGAAATCAAGGCACATCGTTTCACTTTTCTCCACTGTAATTACAGGGGTTTCAGGAGGCTCTGGCTCCTATTCCTCACGACTTTATTAATATGAGCATTCATTAACTCAGGCACAAAAAATGGATTTTGTTCAAGGACTCACCGCTATATTACATTTTGTAAGTTTCCTGAGTTTGATTATTAAGTTATGTATTGAAAATAAGGAACAACTGTTTAAGACACCTCTATAAAAAAAATGATTGACAGTGTCATACAGGGGCTTATATTGTGAAACAAGGTATCAGGTTGATAGAGTGTTATTTCTAGGGTTGATACTAAATTAATAACTCACCAGATTAAAAGAAATTTACTTCAGTATCTGCCAAAGACAATACCAGACACACAGAGCTACAGTATTGAATTGCTTGTCCCTGAGACATGGAGCACCAAGAACTGCTTCCCAATCAGTGTTTCCATGGAGTGCCACTGGTTATATCCGCCACACTCCAGGGCAGTTCTTGGGCCCACCAATAGTTGGCTAACACACAAAAAAACAACTCTGTGGTTATGTTTATTGCGGAGTTTTTGTTTTACTTTGACATTTTTGTTGTTGTTGTACTGATCTTTTGCTTGTTCTAGTTTTCATTTTTGTGCTTTTGAGTGGTATTTTAAAAAGATTTGGAGGGTAAGAAGTTGAATGATAGGGAGGTTCTGGGAGAAATTAGGGAGAGGAAAAATGATCAAAATATACTGTATGAGAAAAATTAAAAGTGTGTATAAAAAGAAAAAAGTTTCCTTGTGCTTTCTGGGCTCTGTGGGGGAAATTTGTGGTGGGGGAGGGGCGACTGATTAATTGGTACAATTCTGTTAGATGATTTTCTTCTTCAATAAATGAATGGATGAGTACAGGAAACAGCATAATCAAACAACCATCCCTAACATGATGCTCCTAGCTCTTGAACATTCTCCACATGGCCTGAGTTTCTGCTAGAAACCAAATCTCTCTTGTACTCATCTTTAGCTGCAGCTTTGACCCAAGCTCAGAACATGGCTGAAAATTTGCTCAGTTGACTTGGAAAAGGACTACTTATGGGTGGGGCAGACCCGGTAGATCTTGTTTCCTCTTGTGTGATGCAACCCTCAGGAAACCTCAAGTAAGGGAAGTGTGAACTGTGGGGGTAGGGGGATGGTGCTTGGTTTGAGTTTGGGGTTTTGTTTTTTGGTTTCATTTTTTGTTTTTTCTAAACCTGGGTTGGAATCCCTGATCTGATGCCTGGCACGACTCTCCTGTTCATACCCTTCACCTTTTGAATCTCAGTTTCCCCCTCTCTGGGATAAGAATAATTTTATAAGAAAGAGAGAGAGAGAGAGACTTATCAGATTTGCAAATCTTAAAAAAAATGAGTAGGTGGGGCTGCTGTTCTATGAAGGTTCAAGGAGACTTGGGCAAAGCACTTGCTCTGTGTTGAGAGCACTGGGTGTTGACAAGGAAGAGAGGGGTTTGTTGCCCTCCCAGTGACTTGGGCTGACAATCCAAGATTCTTTGAGCCAAGAGATGGTTCACAAGCAGAGGCAGGAAATCAAGAGCCACCCTAGACTTTAATGGTCCTGGACTCCTTGAGTGTCAGGCTTCTCAGATCTGTCCTGAATCCCTCACTGACCCTGCTTCCCACAGGTGCTTTACAAAGTAATGTCCAGTTCATAAATCATTAAGCCTAGATAAAATAGCAGGCCACTCTTGGTGCCCTGCTCCACGAAGGGAGGATGTTTTGCCCTGGGAAGTGGTAAAACTGAAAATGGAGTCTTTAGAGAATATGCCAGACTTGATTTAACCTTTAAAAATCTAGAAGAGCTGGAATACAGTTTATTCACCTCTGTATTCTTAGACCAGTGCCTACCACATAGTGATTCATATTTTTAAAAAACTGACAAGCTAAAAGCTACTTTTTATTAATAAAAAACTATGTTGGGCTGAAGAGATGGCTCAGCGGTTAAGAGCACTGACTGCCCCTCTACAGATCCGTAGTTCAATTCTCAGCAATGACATGGTGGCTCACAACCATCTGTAGTAGAATCTGATGCCCTCTTCTGGTGTGTCCAAAGACAGTGACCATGTACTCATACAAATGAAATAAATCTTTAAAAAATTATATGTGCACACTCACATGAATTAAGACAAGGCTATAATGAATTTAAATTAAGTATTGGCTGTGAGCTACTTTAGTATGCTTTCTATGCTTTAATGGTATACTAGAAAGATAATTTCTACTGTGATGCTATAGAATATTAGCCCGAGACAAAGAATCTAAGCCAGGAATCAAAAAGAACTACTACTCAAGAAAGGTTCCAAAGCTGATTCCTGAACAAAACACCAATCCGATTCTCCCTAAAAACTATACTTTGCCCATGGAAATAAAAGCTTTGTATTGAAGACGCTTTGTGTGCAACTATAAGAATAAGTGGTAGATGATATAAAGATGAAGTAGACATAGAATGAAGATTAAATGTATTAAATCCTAAAGCAAGACAAGTAATCCAGAAAGGTAAAACTTAATAATGAGTAATGAAGAAAGTAAGCGGGATCAAGGGGTCCATGCTGGTAATTGGCCTCCTCTGTGTTATCATTTAAGGCTCTATTTTGGATTTTCCAAATGCCTTTTCCTCCCTCCACCCCACTGTTTTTCTATTCATAGGTAACAGACAAAAGTGGAATTTCTGGTGCTAATTTTTATTCTCTTCAGCTAGATCATTTGAGCTCTATTTTAAAGAAGTGCCCTAAAGTTAGTTCCAGATTCTGGTTTCCTGGCTCAACAGCTGCTTCTACCAAGACAGGAACCAGAATAATCCTGTCACTTCACTGAAACTTAAATTGGTACAAAAGATCTATCTGTGTAGCAACTGGCTTCAGGCAAAGCTCCAACATTAGCCTGTCATTGTATTTGTTTTAATGTATCTCTAAAGTGGGGAGAAAATATATAAATTGCTACTTTATTGCGTTTTATATTTTTTTATCTCCTGCCTTTCTTGATTTTGACCTTGTAACTTAAAATATTCATGCCCCCATGAGTGTTCCCCAGAGAGTTTATTATTAAGCTTAGTCATAGCACTCAGACAATCACTCCGTGGCAGAAGTGCATGTCCATTAAACTAAAGTATAATTCCAATTATTGAAGGCTTACTAGGTCCCAAGTGCCTTAGCATATATTAGAAACATTAAAAATTAATATGTCAAATCTCTATCCTGGAAGAGCATAAAGTTTAATTGGTGAGGCAAAATAAACTAGAACAAAATATGCTCACATAACAAAGTGTATTATTTAGAACATAAGGGCTAAATTAAAAAGATGTGACGGCTGGCATGATGGAGGAGTTTTCACAGGGAAGTGAAATGTAGACTAGGCATAGATGTTTTTGTGTGTAAATAGGAAGAAATGTGGAAGAATCACAGTAAGCAGGGAAAAGCATATTTCTGAAACCTGTATTTGGTAGATAGCATGTTTTAATATGACCATCTGAAATTCTGTTTGGAATAAAGGAAGGTATAGAGGAATTTTAATCGAGTAACATGGCTGCTCTGGCCAGAGATCATATCTAAAGATATGACCCAGCTGGAATACAGATATGCTCTTCATACACATCTTTAATCCCTACTAATGAAGGTAATGTCAGTTTGTAGAAGAAAGCAGCCATGTTTGAAAGTGATGTCTAGTTGAGGGGCAGACAAAGTGACGAATCAGAGAAAGATTTGATAGACTGAGTGAGAGTTGGGATACAGCCAACTCACATGAGAAAAGCAAAGGAAGAGAGACTACTTTAGAGCAGCAAGAAAGAAAAAAGGTGGTGGAGGGTGGTGGGTGGGTATGGCAGTTTTACAAGGGCATTCTTACAGACAGAATACAGAGAAAGAAAGCTAGACACATAGGCAGAACGAGCCAGAGAATGAAGAAGAGCAAGATTAGAACATAGTGCCAAAGTCAGTATGAGGCCAGGAAGAGCAATTTAGTCAGAAGCCTAGAAAAGCTGAATCGAATCAGTCAACTTGGAAAATTAGATTGTTCAGAGCTAGAAGCTTCCAGGCCTAGGCCTAGGGGCAGTTAGAACCAAGAAGGAAACACTTTGGGCTCAGCCTAAACTATGTATTTGCACAGCTTAGGTACAACTTTCATGACTTCCTCTGAGGAAATAAAAGCACAATTTACAGAAGGGACTGAATATACGTTATCTTATGAATGAGGTGTGAAATATTCAGAATGCACAGCCCATTATGTTACTTTCGACGTGCTCTCAGATCTGCCTGGGTCTGACAGCACCCAACGATCTGAGACTTGTCCATATTGATAGTGGTCTTGGGTCTAATGGAAGACAAGAATCCACTGCTAACCTCTTTGGACCAGAACTTGCTAGTATCTAGCATGTTTCTGTCAACTCTTTACCAGACTATCAAGCCTTCCTCTCACTTGCCCCCAGACAAAGAGGAAAACTAGGACCAATTCTCACAAAATATATGGTCAGTGTTTTGTCACCAGTACAGGACTATATCCAGTTGTGTCCCTGTCTCTCAAAGGGTCATAGGTTAAGGGATTGATTTCTCAGATAGTGCTACTATTGGAAGTAGGGGCATGAGTGAGAGGATATTGTTACTATAGAATTTAATGTTTTCTGACTGGGGTTTTGTCCAGTGTTATTGGTATTCTTTTCTTCCTCTTTGTAATATGAATGTCTATCCAGTGCCATTGTATGTTGGAAGTATGTAACTTATTAAAAAAAAAAAAAAAACAACAACTTAACAGTTGTCCACAGCTAAGAGTTTCCCTTAGATCTCAAAGGAGACTTTGGGTTGGATTTTAAACAATACTGGATACTTTAATACTTCGGTGACTCTTGGAGAAGTTCTGAATGCACTTTGTATAGGAAGCTGGCGGCGCTGAGCAGCGAAGGGGCCGCGTCGGCGCTGACCGGCAAGGGGGCCACAGCGACGCTCTGACCGGCGAAGGGCCGCCCGAGCTCTGACCGGCAAGGCCGCCCGAGCTCCGGGAAGACCGTCCGGCTCCAGGAAGGCCTGCGGCTCCAGGAAGGCCTGCGGCTCCGGGAAAGCCTGCGGCTCCGCCCCATTGCAAGATGGCGCAGGACCGGCAGGCTGCCAGGGAAGAGAGCCTAGTGTGCATGCGCAGCACTTTCCTCAGGCCCTCCTCAGGCAGTAGCCCCTCCCGAAGGGAAAATATGCTAATGAGGCACTGCTTGTAGTACCAATGAAGGGAAAATATGCTAATGGCTGTGGCTTGTGGCACCAATGAATGGGCCACATGCAAATGAGGTGTGGCTTGGTGCACCAATCAGCAACCACTATGACACCCCTCCCCCTTCCCTGTATAAAAGCAGCAGCTCTGCTGCTGTCCTGAGTCCCGGGAATCTACAAGCAAGGTGCTCCAGAATAAAGCTGAATGAGAAGATCCCGGTGGTGGCGTGTCTTTCTTGCTGGTCGACGGAGGCAGGGAGGCGCACTGCAACTTTGCTTTGTGAGATGGACAGGAAGCTTTCAGGGCCAGGTATATAATGTTATAATTCTGATTTTAACTGTCCCCATAAAGATTACATGTTGAAGGCATAGGTCCTGCTAGTGACACTATTGGGGGAGGGGAACTAAAGTGTTTAGGAGATGAGGCTGGTTATAGAAAATAAGTATTTGGGAGCAAAGTGGGTCAAACATATCTCCATATAACCTTTGAAGATGACAGTGGGACCCCTAGCCCTTCCTCTGTTTTTTGACAGCCACTAGCTGGGCTGAGTCCTTTTCCCACCAGGTGTTCTGCTTCACCTCCCCTTTAAGCAACTGAGACAAATGCCCACAGGCTGAAACTATGAGCTAAAACAAAGTTCTCTCTTCCTTTAAGTTATCTCACGTATTTCATCATGGCAATAAAAAAATTGTTCCAAGCAAACACAGGAGAGGCTCCTTTACTCAGCCTTGTAACAGTCTCTCCAAGATCTCCAGTCTGCTCCCATCACATTCAGCCCTTGTCCATGATCTTCACCTAGAACCTTCTATGGTGGGCTCATACATCCAATGACTGTACTTTCTCAGAGCTCCTTTCTGCCCCCCTCAGCACCCCTCTGAACCCCTTATCTGTAGTACTTGTCCTTCAAGATGACCCTTCCTTTCCTCACTCATTACTCACTGTAGCAAACCCTACCCAGTCCTCACAGTTCTGAAAAACAGGCTTCTCTGTTCCTTCTGTTTCCTTCTTCAGGCCCCAGCATCCCTAATCCATCTTATCTACTACCCAGGTTTACACTCACCTCATGTACCTTTTCACCACCCCCATCTGCCTCTGCCTTGTATTGTACAATCCAAGTTATCCAATCTATTGCTTTTCATTGTTTCTTACTCTGAGTCAATGGTAGGCCCACCACTGCAACTCTGGTGGAATCCTACCTCCCTTCCCTGCCTGATTCCATCTCACCCACATAGCATAATTTCACTGTACAGCTCTGAGATCCACACCCATCTTGGTAAGGAATGCTAGGGAAATGCCACAACTTAGAAGGTTGGGATGCCCTATGGATCCTTAGTTCTATCTCCAACTAGACCCTAACAGCTATCTTTTACATTCTTCTGACCCTATTCACCAATGCAGGTGTAGAACACATCTACTCATGTCTTATAGTTATACATGTCACTAACCCTTTCATTCCTACAAGAGGGATTTTCTTCCTACACCATGGAGCCACTGGACACCTCTACAAGGAGCTGTCTTATCTTTCCACAGAGTCATGCTTGGTCTCCTTCCCTTTCACAAAAGAGAGAAAAGCTCCTTTACATGCCCAACCTCTCTTCTAGTTAACAGCCTATACCATCCTACTATCTTGGTGTCTTACTCTATCAATTATCAACTAGATGCTTGGTTCACTATTGCTTCTTCTTGGTTATTTCAATAGTCATAAGCATGGCCAGTCATCTCCTATCTTAAGTAGCCTCCCTTTCAAAGCAGTATCTCAATAGTACCATACTCTTCTTCCTTTACCCATGGATATTCTCAGTAGAGTTCGTCTACCTGCTGTCTCTGTGTCCTTATTTTCCTCCCTAGCTCTCAGAACCCTGGCATTTGCATATACTATTCTACAGCTCTTCTCCTGCCAAAATGTTAGTAGCCTCCACATTATCAGCTTCATAGGAACACAAGTCTCCATCTGTCCTGGAATCTGATCACTCACTTTCTAAGGTCCTCCCCTTGATGGCATCTGATCACTCTTTCTATTGTCCTCTCCTCCACAGCATCTGATCACTCACTTCCCATGGTCTTCTCCTCCATGGTATCTTGTGGTTCTCTTCTCCACAGCACCTGGTCCCTCACTTCCTGCGGTCCCTCTGAACCACCCTCTCAGGATTTGAGATTCCTTTGTCTGCTTTTATTTTGTTCTCCTTTGAAAGTACATCTTGTTTACAAATACTCATTTCCCCCAAGATTTGAAAGCTTCCTCTTCTCTTCTTTATGCCATTTTCCCCAGGCAATGTTCTGACTTTGTATTAGCAACATATGTTGACAGTGAAGTGTGCTGCAGAGGGCAGCTGTTTGCGTAATGGCAGCCAGGTCATGAGAGAAAGGAGAACCACTCAGTCCTGCAGTCCATGGGATCATGCTAACAGACACTCAGGATATGTTTCCCCCTTGATTAATCTTTCTGTAAACACCCACACAAAACACCCTGGCATGTTACTTCAGTCTCCTAGGGGATTCTAAATCTACTCACACTGACAATTAAGCTTAATAATCACATTCATTGCTACACATGTCTAAACCTGTGCCCTCAATTCCCCTCTGTGACATGCAGAGCCAAATATATTACTGCCCACTCAATACTTGTACTAGAACTTCCCTTGGTGCCTCAAATGCTCAAATCACAACCCATGTTTTCTCTAGTGTCTTCATCTGAGCATGTAAGCATTCCCCCAATCCAGGAAGTCATTCTTCCATTTTGTAATTCCTCAACTTGATCAATCTATCCTAGGCATCTGGCTCATCAACATCTGTCATGTCTCTCCTATAGTCTATCAAAGCCTTCAAATGTATCCAAAGTGGTCTCTGCATCTTCTCCGACTACCCTTCAATCTTCTACATCATGATTCTTAGCAGGCAAGTTACTTCCTGGACACAAAGTATACACTTTTGCGCTATCCTGTCCTTCCACTGAAGTATTACTCCCTTACCACAGGAATATACTTCAATCATGGACTGCAATCACTCAAACTATAAGCCAAAATGAATATTTTCTCTTGAAAAGTTGGCTATCTTGGGAATTTGTTGCAATAATCTTACCAGTAATGAACAGTGCATATCGATTTCATAAGCAAATCAGGTCTTGTTTGGCTGAAATCTGATACCGATTTGGAGTGAGTAGGCCACAGACTGATGAAAGTTCTCCCGCCTGAAGCCTTCACTATTCATTTCAAAATAGTCATTATTTTTAAGTAACCTTGCAGATATATTTTAAAGTTAAAGTGTTTAGAGATTTAATATTTTTGCCTACTAGACAAGTGTCCGGTTAAACTATGCTTGTGTGAGAGATATTGTTTTTCTGTCAGTTAGCTAAATATGAAGGGGCAGCTGCAGACGGTTCACTTCTACCTCCAGATGACCCAATCAATGTACACACTGCTCATTGAGGGAATACTTTGCTTTGCCCGCCAAGAAGCTCTGACTAAGTTTTGTAGCAAACAGCAGGGAAGTGGAGAGTAGTGGGGAAGAGAACTATTGATAAGAGAACTCCCTGCACCTACTACTGACTTCTGTCCCTTACCTGTGGCCATTGTGCATTGGAAATCGATAGTACTTCAGAAGACCCAAAGTACAAAGTATGGTGAAATCATGTGCTACCTTGCTTGTGGAGCAGTAAAACCCATTAGTAGGTTCCCAGCAGCCTTGGAAGGAATACTTTGTGTGACCTCTGAGCAGTCTTGAGAGGAACAGAAACCACCATTGCTACTGCTTTGAGACAAAATGAGCATTCAGACAGGGGACAGCAGTGTATTCTTACAGCACAGTCAACAAAAGAAGCAGATGGGCCTAGGTTCTATCCTTGGTCCTGGAACTGCACATGCTACAGGCTTCCAGCCAGGCTTGAGGGTTATATGGTGGTGTTGGTGAGATGTCTGGGGATGAGCACAGTAACTTAATAACACTTACGGCCCAGTTGCTTCAAGTGTGAAAGTCAGAGAAAGTCAAGTGGAGCTGCTGGATTCCTCTGATCGGATGGTACAGTGGTCTTTCCTGATGGTCGTGTGTTGTGTCCTGTGTGGTGATACCGAGTTTACTCACAGCTGTGTCTAAAACAGTGTTGTGGGCAAGCTGACACACACGCTGATCTGTGGTTCCCTTGGCATCTTGTTTAGCTCTGAAATACACACAGACATAAGTTTGTTCTCCTTTCTTCTCTCCCATGATGGAATATATACAACTGGGCCTCTAAGAAGTTACCCTCAGGGCACTTTCAGTATTTGCTTCAAAGTTGAACCTTCAGTATTATTTTCTCCATGAGAGTCAAGTGTGCATGGAGAGATTGAAGGAACCAGCCCTGGGGAGCAGGCCAGATAGTCAGTGCAGACCTACCCACTACTGTGAAGCCCAGTCAAGCTGCAGAAGCTATGCAAGGACATGATGAAACTTCCAAGAGCAAGAGGCCCAGTCTGCACATCTGTTTTCCTCATTGAACACTATAGGAATCTGCCTGCATTGCTTTTGCTGGCCATGTTTGCCAGCTGTGTGCATTCTCACAGCCCCTGACTCTGTAAGATCATTGGGAGAAAGATTCCAAGGAAAGGTAAGGAGGACAGAGGACCCTGACAAGGACAGTAAAGGCAGAGAACACAGGCAGATAGAGTGGAGTAAGGGGGGCCAGTTAGCACTAGAAACTGGAACAGAGGTAACACAGCTGTTTGGAGTCTCTCCCACAGCTAGTGTAGTGCCTCAAAGAAACTACCCTGGAGCCATGTAGCAAGCCACCTGCTGAAATCAGGCTGCTTCCTCTCCTGTCTGCTCCAACTACAGTACAAAGTGATTCATCACAGTAAAGGCAAGTTTGCTCTTCCCACCCAAAAGTAGACAGGTCAGACAGCAGGGCAAGAACAAGGGGGAAACCTCAGTGTTCTAAATGGAACACTCAAAGGCTAGCCATTTCCAGGTGCTGGCACTGTTCTAGTCCTTGCCAAACACAAGCATATGTAACTCTCATGGCGTTGTGCAAGGTGCATGCTGTCATTCCCAGTATTGTAGTGGAAGGACGCAGAGACAGTGAGTAACTCATTCAAGGTTACACAGCAGGTCAAGAGTAGATTCAAGCAGGTCTCTCCTGCTCTGCCCTTATACTACTGCATTTACATAAAAGACCAGGCACTGTGTTTTGTGCTTTCTCTTAAAACCTCAAAATTGCTTCTTTGGAAATGAGGCCGTCGTTCCAATCATAGGATTTCAGAAGTATGTACAGAGCAACATAGTATGGCATTTTACGGGGATTAAGTTGACTCCCCTTTAATTTATATACATATAACTAAGCCCCTGGCAGACTGACATTTTATCGTTAGTAACAAATGACTTTTCCATTGCTCACAGCCCATAGCAGCATGCCAGTATGTTGTGACACCATCATGGCTAGGAAGCCACTGGCTTGGAAAATAAACGTGAATGGGGGATATTTATATAACCAAGTTGGAAACGTAGTTGGAAGACACACAGAACAAGACATTAGCAGTGCGTGTCAGCCTTCCAGCCTTCCTGGAAACAGATTTTTAAAACAGTACTTGGTGGTAAAGCCAAGGCCTGAGATACTGAAGTGGAGGCTGGGAACAAGGGATGGGGGCTGCTAGGATGCCTGCAGAGTAAGCTTGGGGCATCTGGGGAGGACCCCAGGCCCCAGGATAAGGCCCAGATTTATTGTGGCTAAAGAATTCAATTCTCCTTGACTGGGAATGTTCTCTGAAAGGTCACATGACTCTTCATGAAGGAAGAAATCAGGGCTTCTCCAGGGACACGTGTAAGTGCTTCCTGGGGTCATTTGGTCCTCAGATGTGCCACAGCAGTTACATCACTTTAGTGGAGTCATTCGTTGGTACCCTGAAGGGAGGAGGTACCCAAGTCTTGCATTCCTATCCAACTAGAAGAATCTGCAAAGCTTTAATAAAAGCAAAGCTGAGATGGATGTCAGTCACCCCAGAAAGGGTGAGTCACCCCAGAAAGGGTGAACTCTGACTGTTCCGCTCTCAATGCTTATTTCCTCTTGCCTTCACATTCCTTCCAGAAATCCACCCCCAAATTATGTTCTTTTTCATTTCAGATGAATAGCTTCGTGAATCCCGTGTGTGTGTCTCTGGGCTGCAGATACTAAGTGATACACTGCTGTATTCAACCCACACACGAACGTTATTTAGACAAAAGCCAATGGATCTACATAATGTCTGTGTGGAAATGCCAGGGCTTCAGCATTCAGTTCAGTATTCTTATATATCCCCTTCCCCCAGTCCTTTCTTACATAGAATGCATTTAAGGAAATTTCACTGAAAAGAAGAAATTATAGGGGGGAAGTCAGTTTCCAAACATCAGTATGTTTCCTTTGGTTAGATTCCAAATGATCACAATGACCACAAGAGATATAAGTTCATACTTGCATATTAATTAATTATCTCAACATTCTCAAGGCCTTGTTGGTTGGGAAATGTGATGATTAAAAACAACAACAACATTGATTTGTAGCTTCAGGGCCTACAAGGGATTGGGCAGCAGACTCGACTTTGAGCACAAATATGAAGAAAGCTGTCTTCTGCCCTAAAGTTTAGCTCAGCAGTGAATTGTTGAAGATAGCCCCCACCATGAATCCTAAGTCTGTGATGGATTGGTAGTACTGTTGTACTGGGGGAGCATTGAGGCAAGTGCAGAGCTCCAACTCAGAAAAGGAATGTGGTAGGGCCGGCATGACAGCAGAGGAGGTGTGCAGCACACTGTAAGAAGAGTAAGGGAAAGAGGGAGGGGAAAGGAGGGAAGGAGCGGGGACAGAATGTCCCAGTCAGAAAATGCCATGTGCCACTAGTCTTTGGTTCCAGGCCCTTTCCAAAGTCCAGTCTCACCTAAAACACTCCTGTACTTGAGCACTAGACGTTTTGTTTTCCTGAGTAGGTGGGCTCATACAGCTGTCTTTTTAACGTTTCTAAACCAAGAGTTGATGAAATTAACTGTATGACAACTGAAAAGGGTATAGAAAAAGATGTTTACCCATCTTACACAAATGGAATGGTTTCTGGTAACTATGCCAATGGCAACTAACTCACTACCGCTCTTGAGTGAGCCTGCAGGACTGAGTTTGGGTGACAGATCTAAGCACTTGATTTGGATCAAGGGCAAAATCAGGCAAAAGCAAAACTACTGACTGGCAACATTCCTGTCTCATTCAAAATGACTTCACAGTTACTCTAAAGGGGGAAATATTCTTTTTACTGTTTGGGTGGTTATCTGTTCTCTAGTGCGCTGTGAATGGGAAGCTATGACTTTCAGGCTCAAAGCAGTAAGCATAATGCCAGCTGTGAGTTAGTCTTCCTCCATCTTCTGTTTGGGCAGCATGTCAGTGTTCACCAGGTGAATCCATCTGCCTCATCAGCCCAGCCATGCCCCCATGCTCCACAGAACTCCATTGCAAGTTATCAGTTGCTCTTAACCTAGGAGAAACTTAGGCCCACTGGACTCTCCAAACAACCTACATATCCTTTGATTCTGAGGGTTTTTGGCTTGTCTCCAGGATCCCAGGTGGCACTTGTCTCTGCCCCCAGGAATAAATGCTGGAAATAACACGGTGACCAGCCTCCTGGTCCAAGAGCAGCTAATCACAAAAGAAACTGGCAAATCCACCTGAGACAAGCACTTTTGGACCCAGTTCGTCACCATGCCAGGAGGTGCATAAGGAGAGACCCCACTGTGGTAGGGAGAAGTACTAGACACCCTCAGGGTACCAGCCCCAGATGTGTACTTCTTCCCAGCCCAGGCTCTGGGCATAACAAATGGAAAAGTTCCCAAGAGAACTTATTTAGACAAAAGCCAATGGATCTACATAATGTCTGTGTGGAAATGCAGGGCTTCAGCATTCAGTTCAGTATTCTTATATATCCCCTCCCCCCAGTCCTTTCTTATATAGAATGCATTTGAGGAAATTTCATTAAAAAGAAGAAATTATATGGGGGAAGTTAGTTTTCAAACACCAGTATGTTTCCTTTGGTTAGATTCCAAATGATCACAATTGCCATAAGTTCCCAAGAGAAGCCTAGCCCTAGATACTGTCATCAGCAAAGGACCTGGCTGAATGTGCCAACTCCCAAAGCAGTGTAAGTTAATACATTCTTGCTGTTCAAACTCAAGAGTCATTCTCTGTGCTGTTGGCTACAAGAAAGTGACTTCCAGGATCACTCAGGGATCTTTTGGCTGCTTGGCTAGAATCAATTCATCCACTCACTGCAGAATTAGCCAGATGACTTCTGAGCTTTGGGAAGCAATGGAGGTTAAAGCATTACACAAGCCTTCTGCCAGCCTGAATTTCTTCCTTACATTGGCATCGAGGGGCAGCTCCTTCCCACCAGGGTCCTACAGCGCGAACAAATCCAGTGACTGCTGGTCTCCAGGAATAGGCTCCAGGGCACTCTGGCTTTTCCTGGAATCATGCTGTGTGCAGGTGGCTCTGGCTTCTTTGAGAGGTGGCACCGAGCCGACCGCCTGCCTTGATTCTCTCGCTGCCTCTTCTCCCATGACTTGGTAGTCTGTTTGGAATTGAGCACAGACCGTACTACAGAGGTAGACGGGAGTCATCCCACCTGCCTACTCTGTTGCTTACAGGGAAAATG
This sequence comes from Mus minutoides, assembly GCA_902729485.2. Classification (NCBI taxonomy): domain Eukaryota; kingdom Metazoa; phylum Chordata; class Mammalia; order Rodentia; family Muridae; genus Mus; species Mus minutoides. The sequence continues at coordinate 10,410 of LR753764.1, read as the reverse complement.
TGTGTTCTGGGTGTGTGCTGGTGGTGTGGTCTAGCGTCTTTCCTGAGTTAACCATGCCCTGTTAAGATCCTCAGTTATCATCTGCTTCCTTGGCTGTTTCTACTGCAGCATTCTGTACTCCATGGGATGGTTACACAGAATCCCGATGAATGGCTCCCCCTAGTGTACGGCAGCGCATCAGAGCGGCATTGTGCTCAATGCCTAGTGAGCACATTCATTCAGAGATACATGTAATGTATTTTCAGAAATACATTCATAAATACATATAATATATCTTCATTTGGCATTTACACAGCGCTTAAGTTAAGTCAATAATTATGTGTTATTTAAGTCTTTAAGATATCATTTTTTCATAGTTTTTCCTTCCAAGAGCTCTATGGCCAGTTAAAAATGATCACTGCTAAGTTTCTATTTGCTTTCTGCATTTATTTTATTCAGGATGTCCTTGTATAATATAGAGAATAAGTGAGGAAGGATTAGCAAATGGGGAAAGTGATAAGGAGAGGAGAGGAGAGGAGAGGAGAGGAGAGGAGAGGAGAGGAGAGGAGAGGAGAGGAGATACAGAATAAGGAAAACAGGAGAAATGTTTGGGAGTAGGGAAAGCTTCCCAGATGGCAAACCTAGGTTATTATTTTGCTTATAGTCTAAAAAAATTCAGTTGCAGCTAATTAGGCAGTACACAGTCGTGAAGCTAACAGAGATGTGTGTGTGTAGAGTACATTTTGCTAAGTCATCAAAGACACCAATTCACTATGGAGTTTTGTAAGCGTTTTGCGAAGGAATATTGCCATTTTAGGATGTTTAAGGCTCTGTACAGATCTAGGGCAGAAGTAAACCATTTCTAAAGCCTCATTGATTTTGCTTAGCCCCTATCTCTGATTTTGTTCATACAAGAACGTATCAAAGCTTCTAGAGAAGTGTGTGGAAATCCTCTGAGGATAAAGTGACTAGGTGCCTGGTGAGTCTCCACTGTCCCCATGTCATGTCAGAAGCCCACAGTAGAGTAATAACATCCTTGCCCAAGTGGAAAGCCGTGTCCTACAGAACACTTTGTAGGAAAAACACCTTCCTAATAGTCTTCTTAAAAATCTACTAGTGTCACTAAGGGGCCTGGGTACCTTGAGGACATGGGATACTTTGTGGCCTGAGTGTCACAGTGGAGCGTTAGTCAAGAGTAAGCACAGGATCAACCCTGGCTAGTTGATGCTGAATGCCACCATGGTCAAGTGAGGGCATTGCCCTCGGCAGAACTCTCTCTTAGACCTAAGAGTAATCTATGATTGGTTGGGTTTTGACAATTTAACAGAAACTAGAAACATCTGGGAAGAGGAAACCTCAATCAAGGAGTTATCTCTGTCAGTTTGGCACATGGGCATGTCTATGGGCACATTATCTCAGTCAGTTTGGCACATGGGCATGTCTATGGGGACATTATCTCTGTCAGTTTGGCACATGGGCATGTCTATGGGGACATTATCTCTGTCAGTTTGGCACATGGGCATGTCTATGGGGACATTTTCTTTATTAAAAATGGATGTGGAAGTCCATCCCACCATGGGCAGTAACACCCCTGGACAGCTAAAAGAAAGCAAACGGAGCAAGCCATGGAGAGCAAACCAGTAAGCAGCTTTCCCTGTGGTCTCTGCTTCAATTCCTGCCTCAAGCTCCTGCCCTGGTTTCCACAGATGATGGGCCTGGAAGTTGCTTTTGATTTGAATGTGTATTACCATGACAGAAAGCAAACCGGGACAAATACGTAGTCCTCTGGGAAATCCTGGCTCTCCTCTTATGGACTTACTGGTCCTGCAGCTGCTTCTTCTACAGCGCTACTGTAACATCTTCACCCATCATGACTTTGTTCAGAATCTGCTCTATGCTCAGTGCAGTGTCAAAGTCAGAAGCAGTGAGGCTAAAGGAAGCACAAGGGATGAATTTGAGCCTACCCAGGGAGATAAATGTACATGGGAAAATTAGAAGCTAGCTACAGGGACATGCCGTTACAACACACCTTCCCCTTTCAGCTCTGCCAGCTCACCCAGTCACACTGCAAATATGCCCAGTATTCTGGCACATGTGATAGCCATTTTTATAGAGTGGGAAACCTTCCTAGACCTCTCCAATCCTCCCCACAACCTTTCGTTTCAGTCAGATCTCTCCATCTAACATGCCACCTCAGAAGGAGGTCTCTGTCTCAAACAGGCCCTTCTCTTACTCAGTCTCCTGGCCTTACTTGATTTCACCTTCATAGACCTCATGACTATGTATGCATCTCTCCACATTTTTTTTATTGTGCTTTAAATAGGCTTGCTGGACCAGAAACGTAGTGGGGGCAGGGATCATGCACATTTCACTTGCTGCAGTTTGGAACATTATCCTCTGCAACACAATTGCTATTTCCTAGAAACAGCAATTTCCAAGGAAACAGGGTCTGCAACTCATGGCACTTTATATATGCTAAATAGGATAATGATGAAAACAACACAATTTCCTATCTGCACATTTGAATATTGGTGTTAGTTGCAGAGTCTCTCACGAGTGGGTCTGAATTTACAAGTATCTGCAGTGTGTGTTTGTGGATATATATGGAGTGTTTGTGTTTCTCTCTGTGAATCAGCTCATCATGGGACTCAGCCCTTATAGCCAGAAGACTCTCAATGCTTAGCCTCTTCCTACTTACATGGACAATAAGTGTTTGTGTCTTTGCTGAATCTGGGTTTCATCATTTGTAATTTGGGGATAAATGAACCTATTTCATAGGTTTGTTATGAATCAGACAGTCGACTTAAAACCCCTTACTAATGAAAACTATTATAAAGAAAAACAGCTTTTGTATGCACATTTGCCCTCTCTTCTACCTCTTCTTTTTCATCTTCCTCTTGATAAAGGGTCTCACACTCTGTAGCCCAGGTTGGCCTGTAACTAATTATGTAGCCCAGGTTGGCCTGTAACTAATTATGTAGCCCAGGTTGCCTCAAACTCAAAATCCTCCATCATCACTCTCCTTACTTACATCAATTATTTAATTTAAAATGTGTAAATCTTAAATTAATTTAACACTAACTTAAATTCTTAATTTTCTAATTTAACACTAATTTAAAATTTTAAATTTACATATAATGATTTTCACTCATTTTGAGTAAAGACACTTTTACAAATCTACCCAACTGTATAGAACTCTTCCCAAATGTTCCAACTGCCCTATTTACTGTAATTCTTTCTGTCTGAACTCCTATCATCCACGGACCTCATCTTCCTCCCTATAATTTCACCCTTCCCAAGATTTCGTGTTAACAGGTTCACCATATTCGGCTTTTGAGTCTCTCTTTTTAAACTTAATGTGATAGGTCTGATGTGTGGTGCACAGATCAACAACTTGTTTTGTTCTGTGCCTGAGTTTGCTCTTCATTGTTCATCCCTTGACTACCTAAAGTTCATCTCAGTAGTTTGCGGCTGTCGTGGGTTACAGGTAAGCTGCTGCAGTTGATTTGCATAGTGCTTCTGTGTCAATACACATTTTCACTTGTTTGGATGAATACCTTCCTGTGAGGTAACTGGTCATATAGAAGAGCCATGTTTGAGAGACCTTAAAGTATACTGCTAAACACTTTCCTTAATTACTGAGGTGACTCTGAGTTCTAACTAGCGTTATATGTTTATCAGAACTTTAGCATTCAAACTTAGGGTTATGAATGACTTGGATTTGATTTGTATTGCCCTAGTGACTAGTGAGACTGTCTTATCCTGTGCCTGTTTGCTACTGCATTTATATACATATGTACCCACACATATACAGTAGTTGAAGTAGCTATTTAAATTTGTGACATGTTTTAGAAGCTTGTTGCTTCCATTTTGTTAGATGATGAACACTTTATATATGCTGGATGCAAGTCTGTTTGGCATCTACATATTCTAAAAATGTTTTTGTAGTAATTTGGCTTGTGTTTGTTCTTTTGACATTGCTTTTGCTGGGAAAATTCTTAATCTCTGACTAAATTCAATTTTACATATATACATCAGGTTTGTGGGGTCATATACAAGTATTCTCTTAGCAGACCATATGATGTAATATTTTTCCTCATATGTTTCCTTACAAAACATCTAGCTTTAGACTTTAGACCTATGATTCATCTAGACTCAAGTTGTTGGAATCCTCCTTTCTCCACTAAATTTCATGGACTATATAATGTAGTATAGGGGAACTGATATCCTATATACATCATTATATACATCTACATACATCATATATTCTCTGAACATAATACATTCTCTAGACTTTCTTTAAGATTTATTATTATTATTATATTTGATAATGATAATCATGATGATGATTGTGATGATGAAGAAGGAGGAGGAGAGGGAGGAAGAAGAGAAGGAAGAAGACGAGGAGGAGAAGGAGATACAAGGTCTTATAAAGTCCCTGGTGGCCTCAAACTCATGATGCAGCAGAGGATGGCCTTGAACTTTCCTGATCTTTCTGTGTCAATTCCATCCCATCCTCTTATTAGGTAATGGAACTACAAACATGTTTTACTATAAGCCAGGACTGACAATTTTTAACATCTAGAGATTATGAGTATATTTTTAATAGTTTATTTGTTGGTACTTGTATAAATAGCATACCTGTAAATTTTCAATGCCAAGTTTCTTTTTGGTAGTATGTGTAAATAAAATTAATTTCTATTGACATTTCAGTCACTTGTAATTTCTTAGCATTAGAACCTTTTCTTTGGATTTTATGGTATTTTCTATGAAATCACGTTGACAGAGAAAAGAGTTTGAGGAGCTGAATAGATGGCTCAGCACATAGATGGCTCAGCACATAGATGGCTCAGCACATAGATGGCTCAGCACATAGATGGCTCAGCATATAGATGGCTCAGCACATAGATGGCTCAGCACATAGATGCACTCACTGCTTTTCCAGGTCTTGAGCTTGATTGCCAGCACTCATATCAAGTGGCCCACAAATGCCCCTAACTCCAGTTTTAGGGAACATTCTGACCTCTGTAGCCATATGCTCAAAGTTGGCATATAACACACACACACACACACACACACACAGAGAGAGAGAGAGAGAGAGAGAGAGAGAGAGAGAGAGAGAGAGAAATATAGAAATAATTGTTTTAAAATAGAGTTTCTTCTTTTGTGATCTGCTTCTCTTTTCTTTTCCTTGCCTTACCACACTGATCAGAGCTTTCAGTACAATGCTGTATAAAATGAGGTGGGTAAATGACTTTGCCATGTTTTCCAATTTTAAAAATAAAGTGTTCAGTCTTTATATTCAATATCAAACACTTCACTATCAGGTAATAAATTTCCCTCATGAAGAGTATCCTAAGAATTTAAAAATCATAAACAGATACTAAAAAGTTCAAATATTATAAATAGACATCATTTTTCCTCCATGGCCTACCAATATGATACAATACATTAATTGATTAATGTTGAGTTTGTTCTGAATTCTTCCTTAAAATAAACTATTCATGGTGAATTAATCAATTAAACTTTTTGCTTCTGTGCTTTTCATCTCTGTACATTAAAATATTGGCATGAACTACGGTTTGGGTCATGAGAATTGTCCAAAGGCCTATTGTTTTTTCTTCCAACTTTTATTAGATATTTTCTTCATTTACATTTCAAGTGTTATCCAGTAAGTTCCCTATACCCTCCCCCATCCCCGCCCTGCTCCCCTACCCACCCACTCCCACATCTTGGCCCTGGCGTTCCCCTGTACTGGGGCATATAAAGTCTGCATGACCAAGGGGCCTCTTTCCAATGATGGCCCCTATAGGCGGGAGAATAACATGAACTAACCAAAGGCCTATTGTTAAAGGGTTGGTCCATAGCCTGGGATCCTGGTGGAAGATAGTGAATCTTCAGGAAGTAGGCCTAATGAAAGGAAGTTAGTTCATTAAAGCCATGATCTTGAACAGGATTTAGAAATCTGTCTCTCAGCCTCTTTGCCTCTCTCTTCATCTCTCTCTGACTATATCCTCTGTATGTCTCTGCCTCTCTGCTTCTGTCTCTTTCTCTCCCTGTCTCTCTGTCACACACACACACACACACACACACACACACACACACACACTTCTCTAATTTTCACCTGCCAGGAGGTAAATAGGCTTCTTGTATCACATACTCTTGCCGTAAATGTACTATATATATATATACTGTAAACGAATTTAATCTAGCTACATGACTGCTCTTTCAAGGGAGACATCCAAAGACCCAGCTGAAATGCAGACATGCCACACACCTTTAATCCCTCTGGCTAAAATCAGACATGCCCTTAGTATGCACCTTTAAAGTAAAATTAGTTTGTAGAAGGAAGCAGCCAAGTTTGAGAGTGGTGTCTAAATGTGGGGCAAAGTGATGAATCAGAGAGAGATTTGACAGAATGAGTCGAATGAGTCAAAGATAGGATTGTCCACCTTTTGTGAGAACGTCACAGGAAAGAGAAGCTATTTAAAAGCAATCAGGGAGAGGGAGAGAGAGAGAGAGAGGGAGAGAGAGAGAGAGAGGGAGAGAGAGAGAAAGAGAGTCAGTTGGGAGTCAGTCAACAAAGTAGAATTGAGTTCCTTTGTGAGCTCATGCAGTTCATTGCAAGTCAGCAGAAGCAGTTAAAGCCAGAGAATAAGTAAGAATGAGCTGGAAGATTATAGCAATTTGCCTGAGTTAGTTTGAGTCCAGGTAGGGCAATTCAGTGAGAAGCTGAGAGAAGTCAGGTTGATTCAGTCAACATGGAGAGAAAATTGAGCCAAAACAGATGGGTTAAGCCAGACAGTCAGAGTGCAGAAAGAACTAGAAAAGATGAGCTTACTAAGCAGTAAGCCACTGAGATAATACTCACATCAGGCAAATATACTGCTACAAGCCCAAAGACATAGAGCTAAATGACCATGACCTGAAAACTCTGAAACTATTGGCCCAAATAAATCTTTCCCTGTTTCACAAGAACATGTTATTATAGTGACAGGAAGTGAGCACAGCATGGATTAGTATTAGTGTAATCACAGCCTCCTTTTCTAGTTTCTAAGAAAAAAGGTTTGTAGAAATATTATTTGTAAAAAAAAAAAAAATGCCTAAGATGAGTTGAGTAAAGGGGTCACTGGAACATTCTGCTTCTTGGTCATTCTCTACTTTTGCTCTCTGAGGTAAGCAACATGCTTACTTCTGAAACATGCTTCCATCATATTTGCCAACATCACCCAAACACAATGTAGCCAACCCAGCCTGACCCCTCCAAACCAGAAGGAAAATAAGCATTCACTCTTTGTAAGTTATCAAAAGTACCTAGGTGCTGCATTGATAAACTAAGTCAATCTAACACATGATGCTTTCCTTTTTAGGTTCTTGAGAACAATTTTCTGGCACATAGAAGGATGATGATAATATTTATTTTTAATGTCTCCCTTGTTTTCAAATTGGCCAGCAGATTCTTGGCTTGAGAAACAACATTTTCCATGTCTTATTAAATATATTTGATAAGAATCACATCACTCATCTCTGAGGACTGTGCCACAATCACTGCCCTCCCCTGCATAAGAGATGCCAGCAACCCTTTAGTAATTTAACCATCATAGAGCTGCCAAGAGTTCTCAGACTGAGTCTGTTCTTCACAGGCATGTGAAGGAAGGTTAGAGAAGTCTTTTGACTGAGGGTATAGTCCTAACCCACCATGAAGGTAAAATAGAGAATTGGATCCTACTGTGATAGTGTAGCTGTCAGCTCTCATAGCTGCACAGTCACTATCCTAAGCCTTACTTTCCTCTTTCCACTAAGACCTCCCTTGAGAACGAGACTTTCTCTGGGTCTCTGGCTGCATTAACCATCAAATACACTGCTGAGCTGTATGCCTTACTGACGTCACTCTCCTGTTCTGTCATTTTCATCCCTCTGTGGCTTCAGAGCCATTAAAATGAACTTCAAGGCCTTTCCATTCAGGTGCGCACAATCAAGGGGCTTTCATCTTATATTCTTCGGCTTTTACTTGGGGGGTGTTATAAAAACATATCTAAAGGTATTCAGTCACATGTCTCATTAACTCATTAGTTTCTTAGAGGGTTCTCTAAGAAACAACCCTCCTCAGACTTTGATGCTGCCTTCATTAGCATGCCTAAGAATAAATGATGGCCCCTGGGTCTCACATACACCGCACACTCTTGTGGCTTGGTCTAGCGCTTGTATTATGTTGATTGGGTTCCCAAAATTACACAAGAATCCCGCATGTAAGATGCTGAGGGTCTCTGACTCCAGTTGGCACATGCCTTTAATCCCAGCACTTGGGAGACAGAGGCAGGTGGATTTCTGAGCTCGAGGCCAGCCTTGTCTACAAAGTGAGTTCCAGAACAGCCAGTGCTATACAGATAAACAGTGTCTAGAAAAAAGAAAAAAATAATAAGTTATCAGTGGATCTCTTGTGTCCCCGGTACCTCTGAGACCAGTCTGCGAAGATCAGCTCCCAGACCGTGGTGGGTGAGTGAGTGGTCTGCAGAAGCAACACAGCTTCTGGGACAAGCAGAAGTGACGCAGCTTCAGAGACAGACCCTGTTTCTGGCTCCAGACATCCAGGCACCTTCCCTGCCACAGGAGAGGTGGCCGCTGGGTAGGGCTCTGACTGCCGAAGCAAGTGAGGGAACCATCTTGTGTCCCAGGTCCCTCTGAGACCAGTCCCCGCAGGTCAGCTCACAGACTACCAGAAGGTGAGGAAGCAGATTGCAAGGCAACACATCCTCTGGGACAGGCCCTGTTTAGGGCCTTCATCTTCAGACAGGAGGCAGGTCTGAACACCAGACCTCTGTGCACCTTCCCTGCAAAAGGAGAGCTTGCCTACAGAGAGTACTCTGACCACTGAGACTCAGGAGAGAGCTGGACTCCCAGGACTACTGAGGCTAACAGAATCATGGAAGGAACAAGCTCCAGCCAGAGACAACTATAACAACTAACACCAGAGATTAGCAGATGGCAAAAGGCAAACGTAAGATTCTTACCAACAGAAAGCAAGACCGCTCACCATCATCGGAACCTAGTTCTCCCACTAGATAGTCTTGGATACCCCAACACACACAAAAAGCAAGATTCGGATTAGAAATCATATCTCATGATGCTGGTAAAGGACTTAAAGAAGGGCATTAATAACTCACTTTAAGAAGTACAGGAGAACACATCTAAAAAGGTAAAAGTCCTTAAAGAATTACAGGAAAACACTCCTAAGCAGGTAGAAGTCCTAAAGAGGAACCAGAAAAATCCCTTAAAGAACTACAGGAAAACAACCAAACAGGTGATGAAATTGAACAAAAACATCCAAGACCTAAAAAGGGAAGTAGAAACAATGAAGAAAACGCAAAGTGAGACAACTCTGGAGATAGAAAACCTAGGAAAGAAATCAGGAACCATAGATGCAAGAATCAGCAACAGAATACAAGAGATGGAAGAGAGAATCTCAGGTGCAGATGATTCCATAGAGAACATGGCCACAACAATAAAGAAAATGCAAAATGCAAAAAGATCCTAATTCAAAACATTCAGAAAATGGAGGACACAATGAGAAGACCAAACCTAAGGATGATAGGAGTAGATGAGAATGCAGATTTTCAACTTAAAGGGCCAGCAAATATCTTCAACAAAATTATAGAAGAAAACCTTTCCAAACCTAAAGAAAGAGATGCCCATAAAAATACAAAAAGCCTACAGAACTCCAAATAGACTGGACCAGAAAGAAGTTTCCCCCAAACACATACTAATGAGAACAACAAATGCACTAAATAAAGATAGAATATTAAAAGAAGTAAAGAAAAAAGGTCAAGTAACTTATAAAGGCAGGCCTACTAGAATTACACTAAACTTCTCACCAGAGACTATGACAGCCTGAACAGATGTTATACAGACCCTAAGACAACACAAATGCCAGCCTAGGCTCCTATACCCAACAAAACTCCAAATTACCATAGATGGAGAAACCAAAGTATTTTCATGACAAAACAAAATTTACACAATATCATTCCATGAATCTAGCCCTTCAGAGATAATAAAGGGAAAACTCCAACAAAAGAATGGAAATTACACCCTAGAAAAAGCAAGAAAGTAAATGTTCAACAAACCTAAAAAAAGATAGCCACAAGAACAGAATCCCAACTTTAACAACAAAAATGACAGTAAGCAACAATTACTTTTTTTTAATTTCTCTTAACATAAATGGACTCAATTCCCCAATAAAAAGACATAGACTGTCAGACTGGCTACACAAACAGGACCCGACATTTTGCTGTCTGCAGGAAACACACCTCAGGAAAAACGACAGACACCACCTCAGAGTGAAAGGCTGGAAAACAATATTCCAAGCAAACGGCCCAAAGAAAAAAGCTGGGGTAGCCATTCTAATATCGAATAAAATAGACTTTCAACCCAAAA